>JAOPSE010000032.1:34341458-34710725 GCA_029449295.1 Zea luxurians | reverse complement strand
CCATTTTCAATAGTACCGAAGGCTAAAACATTCAGATTTTTGACCAAGAAATGGTCTCCACCAGAAATCAAAGAATGTGATCTATGGCAAGGAAACATATGTGGGGTAAGGTTTACGAGCCTCTGGTCGATGATCAATGGCCACACAACCCCCATTTTTGTCGAAAATAGCCATGAATGACCATTTTCAATAATACTGAAGGCTAACACGTACAGATTTTTGACCAATAAATGGTCTCCACCGGAAATCCAAGAATGTGATCTATGGCAAGGAAACATATGTGGGGTGAGGTGTACGAGCCTCTGGTCGATGATCATTGGCCAGACAACCCCCATTTTTGTCAAAAATAGCCATGAATGACCATATTCAATAATACCGAAGGCTAACACGTACGGATTTTTGACCAAGAAATGGTCTCCACCAGAAATCCAAGAATGTGATCTATGGCAAGGAAACATATGTGGGGTGAATTGCACGAGCCTCTGGTCGATGATAAATGGCCACACAACCCCCATTTTAGTCGAAAATAGCCATGAACGACCATTTTCAATAATACCGAAGGCTAACTCCAACAGATTTTTGACCAAGGAATGGTCTCCTCCAGAAATCCAAGAATGTGATCTATGGAAAGAAAACATATGTGGGGTGAAGTGTACGAGCCTCTGGTCGATGATCAATGGCCACACAACCCCCATTTTTGTCGAAAATAGCCATCAACGACCATTTTCAATGACACTAAAGGCTAACACCTATGGATTTCTGACCAAGAAATGGTCTCCACCATAAATCCAAGAATGTGATCTATGGCAAGGAAACATATGTGTAGTGAGGTGTATGAGCCTCTGGTCAAAGATCAATGGCCACACAACCCCCATTTTTGTCGAAAATAGCCATGAATGACCATTTTCAAAAATTCCAAAGGCTAACACATTCGGATTTTTGCCCAAGAAATGGTCTCCACCAGAAATCCAAGAATGTGATCTATGGCAAGGAAACATATGTGGGGTGAGGTGTACGAGCCTCTTGTCGATGATCAATGGCCACACAACCCCCATTTTGCCGAAAATAGCCATGAACGACCATTTTCAATAATACCGAAGGCTAACACGTACAAGTTTTTGACCAAGAAATGGTCTCCACCAGAAATCCAAGAATGTGATCTATGGCAAGGAAACATATGTGGGGTGAGGTTTATGAGCCTCTAGTCGATGATAAATGGCCACACAACCCCCATTTTTTATGAAAATAGCCATGAGCGACCAGTTTCAATAATACTAGAGGCTAACACCTACGAATTTTTGACCAAGAAATGGTTCCACCAGAAATCCAAGAATGTGATCTATGGCAAGGAAACATATGTGGGGTGAGGTGTATGAGCCTCTGACGATGATCGATGGCCACACAACCCCCATTTTTGTCGAAATAGCCATGAACGACCATTTGCAATAATGCCGAAGGCTAACACCTACGGATTTTTGACCAAGAAATGGTCTCCACCAGAAATCCAAGAATGTGATCTACGGCAAGGAAACATATGTGGGGTGAGGTGTATGAGCCTCTGGTCGACGATCAATGGCCACAAAACCCTAATTTTTGTCGAAAATAACCATGAACGACCATTTTCAATGACACTGAAGGCTAACACCTACGGATTTTTGACCAAGAAATGGTCTCCACCATAAATCCAAGAATGTGATCTATGGCAAGGAAACATATGTGTAGTGAGGTGTATGAGCCTCTGGTCGAAGATCAATGGCCACACAACCCCCATTTTTGTCGAAAATAGCCATGAATGACCATTTTCAAAAATACCAAAGGCTAACACATTCGGATTTTTGCCCAAGAAATGGTCTCCACCAGAAATCCAAGAATGTGATCTATGGCAAGGAAACATATGTGGGGTGAGGTGTACGAGCCTCTGGTCAATGATCAATGGCCACACAACCCCCATTTTGTAGAAAATAGCCATGAACGACCATTTTCATTAATACTGAAGGCTAACACGTACGAGTTTTTGACCAAGAAATGGTCTCCACCAGAAATCCAAGAATGTGATCTATGGCAAGGAAACATATGTGGGGTGAGGTTTATGAGCCTCTAGTCGATGATAAATGGCCACACAACCCCCATTTTTTATGAAAATAGCCATGAGCGACCATTTTCAATAATACTAGAGGCTAACACCTACGAATTTTTGACCAAGAAATGGTCTCCACCAGAAATCCAAGAATGTGATCTATGGCAAGGAAACATATGTGGGGTGAGGTGTATGAGCCTCTGGTCGATGTTCAATGGCCACACGACCCCCATTTTTGTCGAAAATAGCCATGAATGACCATTTTCAATAATACCGAAGGCTAACACCTAAGGATTTTTGACCAAGAAATGGTCTCCACCAGAAATCCAAGAATGTGACCTACAGCAAGGAAACATATGTGGGGTGAGGTGTATGAGCCTCTAGTCGACGATCAATGACCACACAACCCTAATTTTTGTCGAAAATAGCCATGAACGACCATTTTCAATGACACTGAAGGCTAACACCTACGGATTTTTGACCAAAAATGGTCTCCACCATAAATCCAAGAATGTGATCTATGGCAAGGAAAAATATGTGTAGTGAGGTGTATGAGCCTCTGGTCGAAGATCAATGGCCCAACAACCCCCATTTTTGTCGAAAATAGCCATGAATGACCATTTTCAAAAATACCAAAGGCTAACACATTCGGATTTTTGCCCAAGAAATGGTCTCCACCAGAAATCCAAGAATGTGATCTATGGCAAGGAAACATATGTGGGGTGAGGTGTACGAGCCTCTGGTCGATGATCAATGGCCACACAACCCCCATTTTGCCGAAAATAGCCATGAACGACCATTTTCAATAATACCGAAGGCTAACACGTACGAGTTTTTGACCAAGAAATGGTCTCCACCAGAAATCCAAGAATGTGATCTATGGCAAGCAAACATATGTGGGGTGAGGTTTATGAGCCTCTAGTCGATGACAAATGGCCACACAACCCCCATTTTTTATGAAAATAGCCATGAGCGACCATTTTCAATAATACTAGAGGCTAACACCTACGGATTTTTGACCAAGAAATGGTCTCCACCAGAAATCCAAGAATGTAATCTATGGCAAGGAAACATATGTGGGGTTTGGTGTATGAGCCTCTGGTCGATGATCAATGGCCACACAACCCCCATTTTTGTCGAAAATAGCCATGAATGACCATTTTCAATAATACCGAAGGCTAACACCTACGGATTTTTGACCAAGAAATGGTCTCCACCAGAAATCCAAGAATGTGACCTACGGCAAGGAAACATATGTGGGGTGAGGTGTATGAGCCTCTGGTCGACGATCAATGACCACACAACCCTATTTTTTGTCGAAAATAGCCATGAACGACCATTTTCAATGACAATGAAGGCTAACACCTACGGATTTTTGACCAAAAATGGTCTCCACCATAAATCCAAGAATGTGATCTATGGCAAGGAAACATATGTGTAGTGAGGTGTATGAGCCTCTGGTCGAAGATCAATGGCCACACAACCCCCATTTTTGTCGAAAATAGCCATGAATGACCATTTTCAAAAATACCAAAGGCTAACACATTCGGATTTTTGCCCAAGAAATGGTCTCCACCAGAAATCCAAGAATGTGATCTATGGCAAGGAAACATATGTGGGGTGAGGTGTACGAGCCTCTGGTCGATGATCAATTGCCACATAACCCCCATTTTGCCGAAAATAGCCATGAACGACCATTTTCAATAATACCGAAGGCTAACACGTACGAGTTTTTGACCAAGAAATGGTCTCCACCAAAAATCCAAGAATGTGATCTATGGCAAGGAAACATATGTGGGGTGAGGTTTATGAGCCTCTAGTCGATGATAAATGGCCACACAACCCCCATTTTTTATGAAAATAGCCATGAGCGACCATTTTCAATAATACTAGAGGCTAACACCTACGGATTTTTGACCAAGAAATGGTCTCCACCAGAAATCCAAGAATGTGATCTATGGCAAAGGAAACATATGTGGGGTGAGGTGTATGAGCCTCTGGTCGATGATCAATGGCCACACAACCCCCATTTTTATCGAAAATAGCCATGAACGACCATTTTCAATAATACCGAAGGCTAACACCTACGGATTTTTTACCAAGAAATGGTCTCCACCAGAAATCCAAGAATGTGATCTACGGCAAGGAAACATATGTGGGGTGAGGTGTATGAGCCTCTGGTCGACGATCAATGGCCACACAACCCTAATTTTTGTCGAAAATAGCCATGAACGACCATTTTCAATGACACTGAAGGCTAACACCTACGGATTTTCGACCAAGAAATGGTCTCCACCAGAAATCAAAGAATGTGATCTATGGCAAGGAAACATATGTGGGGTGAGGTGTACGAGCCTTTGGTCGATGATCAATGGCCACACAACCCCCATTTTTGTCGAAAATAGCCATGAATGACCATTTTCAATAATACCGAAGGCTAACACGTACGGATTTTTGACCAAGAAATGGTCTCCACCAGATATCCAAGAATGTGATCTATGGCAAGGAAACATATGTGGGTTGAGGTGTATGAGCCTCTGGTCGATGATAAATGGCCACACAACCCCCATTTCAGTCGAAAATAGCCATGAACGACCATTTTCAATAATACAGAAGGCTAACACCAACAGATTTTTGACCAAGAAATGGTCTCCACCAGAAATCCAAGAATGTGATCTATGGCAAAAAAACATATGTGGGGTGAAGTGTACGAGCCTCTGGTCGATGATCAATGGCCACACAACTCCCATTTTTGTCGAAAATAGCCATGAACGATAATTTTCAATGACACTGAAGGCTAACACCTATGGATTTTTGACCAAGAAATGGTCTCCACCATAAATCCAAGAATTTTATCTATGGCAAGGAAACATATGTGTAGTGAGGTCTATGAGCCTCTAGTCGAAGATCAATGGCCACACAACCCCCATTTTTGTCAAAAATAGCCATGAATGACCATTTTCAAAAATACCGAAGGCTAACACATTCGTATTTTTGCCCAATAAATGGTCTCCACCAGAAATCCAAGAATGTGATCTATGGCAAGGAAACATATGTGGGGTGAGGTGTATGAGCCTCTGGTCGATGATCAATGGCCACACAACCCCCATTTTGTCGAAAATAGCCATGAACGACCATTTTCAATAATACCGAAGGCTAACACGTACGAATTTTTGACCAAAAATGGTCTCGACCAGAAATCCAAGAATGTGATCTATGGCAAGGAAACATATGTGGGGTGAGGTGTACGAGCCTCTGGTCGATGATAAATGGCCACACAACCCCCATTTTTGATGAAAATAGCCATGAACGACCATTTTCAATAATACCAGAGGCTAACACCTACGGATTTTTTACCAAGAAATGGTCTCCACAAGAAATCCAAGAATGTGATCTATGGCAAGGAAACATATGTGGGGTGAGGTGTATGAGCCTTTGGTCGATGATAAATGGCCACACAACCCCCATTTTTGTCGAAAATAGCCATGAGCGACCATTTTCAATAATACCGAAGGCTAACACCAACGGATTTTTGACCAAGAAATGGTCCCCACCAGAAATCCAAGAATGTGATCTATGGTAAGAAAACATATGTGGGGTGAAGTGTGTGAGCCTCTGGTCGATGATCAATGGCCACACAATCCCCATTTTTGTCGAAAATAGCCATGAACGACCATTTTCAATAATACCGAAGGCTAACACCAACGGATTCTTGACCAAGAAATGGTCTCCACCAGAAATCCAAGAATGTGATCAATGGCAAGAAAACATATGTGGGGTGAGGTGTATGAGCCTCTGGTCGATGATCAATGGCCACACAACCCCCATTTTGTCGAAAATTGCCATGAACGACCATTTTCAATGACACGGAAGGCTAACACCTACGGATTTTTGCCCAAGAAATGGTCTCCACCATAAATCCAAGAATGTGATCTATGGCAAGGAAACATATGTGAGGTGAGGTGTATGAGCCTCTGGTCGATGATAAATGGCCACACAACCCTCGTTTTTTACGAAAATAGCCATGAACGACCATTTTAAATAATACCGATGGCTAACACCTATGGATTTTTGATCAAGAAATGGTCTCCACCAGAAATCCAAGAATGTGATCTATGGCAAGGAAACATACGTGGGGTGAGGTGTATGAGCCTCTGGTCGATGATCAATGGCCACACAACCCCCATTTTTGTCGAAAATAGCCATGAACGACCATTTTCAATAATAAAGAAGGCTAACACCTACGGATTTTTGACCAAGAAATGTTCTCCACCAGAAATCCAAAATATGATCTATGGCAAGGAAACATATGTGGGGTGAGGTGTACGAGCCTCTGGTCGATGATCAATGGCCACACAACCCCCATTTTTGTCGAAAATAGACATGAACGACCATTTTCAATGACACTGAAGGCTAACACCTACGGATTTTTGACCAAGAAATGGTCTCCACTAGAAATCCAAGAATGTGATCTATGGCAAGGAAACATATGTGGGGTGAGGTGTATGGGCCTCTGGCCGATGATCAATGGCCACAAAACGCCCATTTTTATCGAAAATAGCGATCAACATCGGCCCTTCGGTATTATTGAAAATGGTCGTTGATCGCTATTTTCGATAAAAATGGGCGTTGTGTGGCCATTGATCATCGGCCAGAGGCCCATACACCTCACCCCACATATGTTTCCTTGCCATAGATCACATTCTTGGATTTCTAGTGGAGACCATTTCTTGGTCAAAAATCCGTAGGTGTTAGCCTTCAGTGTCATTGAAAATGGTCGTTTATGTCTATTTTCGACAAAAATGGGGGTTGTGTGGCCATTGATCATCGACCAGAGGCTCGTACACCTCACCCCACATATGTTTCCTTGCCATAGATCACATTTTGGATTTCTGGTGGAGAACATTTCTAGGTCAAAAATCCGTAGGAGTTAGCCTTCGGTATTATTGAAAATGGTCATTCATGGCTATTTTCGACAAAAATGGGGGTTGTGTGGCCATTGATCATCGACCAGAGGCTCATACACCTCACCCCACGTATGTTTCCTTGCCATAGATGACATTCTTGGATTTCTGGTGGAGACCATTCCTTGATCAAAAATCCGTAGGTGTTAGCCTTCGGTATTATTGAAAATGGTCGTTCATGGCTATTTTCGTAAAAACGGGGGTTGTGTGGCCATTTATCATCGACCAGAGGCTCATACACCTCACCTCACATATGTTTCCTTGCCATAGATCACATTCTTGGATTTATGGTGGAGACCATTTCTTGGGCAAAAATCCGTAGGTGTTAGCCTTCCGTGTCATTGAAAATGGTCGTTCATGGCAATTTTCGACAAAATGGGGGTTCTGTGGCCATTGATCATCGACCAGAGGCTCGTACACTTTACCCCACATATGTTTTCTTGCCATTGATCACATTCTTGGATTTATTGTGGAGACCATTTCTTGGTCAAGAATCCGTTGGTGTTAGCCTTCGGTATTATTGAAAATGGTCGTTCATGGCTATTTTCGTCTAAAATGGGGGTTGTGTGGCCATTTATCATCGACCAGAGGCTCGTACACCTCACCCCACATATGTTTCCTTGCCATACATCACATTCTTGGATTTTTGGTGGAGACCATTTCTGGGTCAAAAATCCGTACGTGTTAGCCTTCGGTATTATTGAAAATGGCCATTCATGGCTATTTTCGACAAAAATGGGGGTTGTGTGGCCATTGATCATCGACCAGAGGCTCATAAACCTCACCCCACATATGTTTCCTTGCCATAGATCACATTTTTTGATTTCTGGTGGAGACCATTTCTTGGTCAAAAATCCGAATGTGTTAGCTTCGGTACTATTGAAAATGGTCGTTCATGGCTATTTTCGACAGAAATAAGGGTTGTGTGGCCATTGATATTCGACCAGAGGCTCATACACCTCACTACACATATGTTTCCTTGCCATAGATCACATTCTTGGATTTATGGTGGAGACCATTTCTTGGTCAAAAATCCATGAGTGTTAGCCTTCAGTGTCATTGAAAATGGTCGTTCATGGCTATTTTTGACAAAAATGGGGGTTGTGTGGCCATTGATCATCGACCAGAGGCTCGTACACCTCACCCCACATATGTTTCATTGCCATAGATCACATTCTTGGATTTCTGGTGGAGACCATTTCTTGGGCAAAAATATGAATGTGTTAGCCTTCGGTATTACTGAAAATGGTCATTCATGGCGATTTTCGACAAAAATGGGTGTTGTGTGGCCATTGATCTTCGACTAGAGGATCATACACCTCACTACACATATGTTTTCTTGCCATGGATCACATTCTTGGATTTATGGTGGAGACCATTTCTTCGTCAAAATTCCGTAGGTGTTAGCCTTCAGTGTCATTGAAAATGGTCGTTCATGGCTATTTTCGACAAAAATGGGGGTTGTGTGGCCATTGATCATCGAACAGAGGCTCATACACCTCACCCCACATATGTTTCCTTGCCATATATCACATTCTCGGATTTCTGGTGGAGACCATTTCTTGGTCAAAAATCCATACGTGTTAGCCTTCTGTATTATTGAAAATGGTCGTTGATCGCTATTTTCGACAAAAAATGGGCGTTGTGTGGCCATTGATCAATGACCAGAGGCCCATACACCTCACCCCACATATGTTTCCTTGCCATAGATCACATTCTTGGACTTACGGTGGAGACCATTTCTTGGTCAAAAATTCGTAGGTGTTACCCTTCAGTGTCATTGAAAATGGTCGTTCATGGCTATTTTCGACAAAAATGGGGGTTATGTGGCCATTGATCATCGACCAAAGGCTCGTACACCTCACCCCACATATGTTTCCTTGCCATAGATCACATTTTGGATTTCTGGTGGAGACCATTTCTTGGTCAAAAATCCGTAGGTGTTAGCCTTCGGTATTATTGAAAATGGTCGTTCATGGCTATTTTTGACAAAAATGGGGGTTCTTTGGCCATTGATCATCGACCAGAGGCTCATACACCTCACCCCACATATGTTTCCTTTCCATAGATCACATTCTTGGATTTCTAGTGGAGACCATTTCTTGGTCAAAAATCCGTAGGTGTTAGCCTTCGGTATTATTGAAAATGGTCGTTCATGGCTATTTTCATCAAAAATGGGGGTTGTGTGGCCGTTTATCATCGACCAGACGCTCGTACACCTCACCCCACATATGTTTCCTTGCTATAGATCACATTCTTAGATTTCTAGTGGAGACCATTTCTTGTTCAAAAATTCGTACGTGTTAGCCTTCAGTATTATTGAAAATGATCGTTCATGGCTATTTTCGACAAAATGGGGGTTGTGTGGCCATTGATCATCGACCAGAGGCTCATACACCTCACCCCACATATGTTTCCTTGCCATAGATCACATTCTTGGATTTCTAGTGGAGACCATTTCTTGGGCAAAAATCCGAATGTGTTAACCTTCGGTATTATTGAAAATTGTCATTCATGGCTATTTTCGACAAAAATGGGGGTTGTGTGGCCATTGATCTTTGACCAGAGGCTCATACACCTCACTACGCATATGTTTCCTTGCCATATATCACATTCTTGGATTTATGGTGGAGACCAGTTCTTGGTCAAAAATCCGTAGGTGTTAGCCTTCACTGTCATTGAAAATGGTCGTTCATGGCTATTTTCGACAAAAATGGGGGTTGTGTGGCCATTGATCATCGACCAGAGGCTCGTACACTTCACCCCACATAGGTTTTCTTGCCATAGATCACATTCTTGGATTTCTGGTGGAGTCCATTTCTTAGTCAAAAATCCGTTGGTCTTAGCCTTCAGTATTATTGAAAATGGTCGTTCATGGCTATTTTCGACTAAAATGGGGGTTGTGTGGCCATTTATCATCGACCAAAGGCTCGTACACCTCACCCCACATATGTTTCCTTGCCATAGGTCACATTCTTGGATTTCTGGTGGAGAACATTTATTGGTCAAAAATCTATACGTGTTAGCCTTCAGTATTATTGAAAATGGTCATTCATGGCTATTTTCGACAAAAATGGGGGTTGTGTGGCCATTGATCATTGACCAGAGGCTCGTAAACCTCACCCCACATATGTTTCCTTGCCATAGATCACATTCTTTGATTTCTGGTGGAGACCATTTCTTGGTCAAAAATCTGAATGTTTTAGCCTTCGGTACTATTGAAAATGGTCGTTCATGGCTATTTTCGACAAAAATGGGGGTTGTGTGGCCATTGATATTCGACCAAAGGCTCATACACCTCACTACACATGTTTCCTTTCCATAGATCACATTCTTGGATTTATGGTGGAGACCATTTCTTGGTCAAAAATCCGTAGGTGTTAGCGTTTAGTGTCATTGAAAATGGTCGTTCATGGCTATTTTCGACAAAAATGGGGTTTGTGTGGCCATTGATCATCGACCAGAGGCTCGTACACTTCACCCACATATGTTTTCTTGCCAGAGATCACATTCTAGGATTTCTGGTGGTGACCATTTCTTGGTCAAAAATCCGTTGGTGTTAGCCTTCGGTATTATTGAAAATGGTCGTTCATGGCTATTTTCGACTAAAATGGGGGTTGTGTGGCCATTTATCATCAACCAGAGGCTCATACACCTCACCCCACATATGTTTCCTTGCCATAGATCACATTCTTGGATTTCTGGTGGAGACCATTTCTTGGTCAAAAATCCGTACGTGTTAGCCTTCGGTATTATTGAAAATGGTCATTCATGGCTATTTTCAACAAAAATGGGGGTTGTGTGGCCAATGATCATCAACCAGAGGCTCGTAAACCTCACCCCACATATGTTTCCTTGCCATAGGTGTTAGCCTTTAGTGTCATTGAAAATGGTCGTTCATGGCTGTTTTCGACAAAATGGGGGTTGTGTGGCCATTGATCATCAACCAGAGGCTCGTACACTTGACCCCACATATGTTTTCTTGCCATAGATCACATTCTTGGATTTCTGGAGGATACCATTTCTTGGTCAAAAATCTGTTGGTGTTACCCTTCGGTATTATTGAAAATGGTCGTTCATGGCTGTTTTCGACTAAAATGGGGGTTGTGTGGCCATTTATCATCGACCAGAGGCTCATACAATTCACCCCACAAATGTTTCCTTGCCATAGATCACATTCTTGGATTTCTGGTGGAGACCATTTCTTGGTCAAAAATCCGTACGTGTTAGCCTTCGGTATTATTGAAAATGGTCATTCATGGCTATTTTCGACAAAAATGGGGGTTGTGTGGCCATTGATCTTCAACCAGAGGCGCATACACCTCACTACACTTATGTTTCCTTGCCATAGATCACATTCTTGGATTTATGGTGGAGACCATTTCTTGGTCAAAAATCCATAGGTGTTAGCCTTCAGTGTCATTGAAAATGGTCGTTCATGGCTATTTTCGACAAAAATGGGGGTTGTGTGGCCATTGATCATCGACTAGAGGCTCGTACACTTCACCCCACATATGTTTTCTTGACATAGATCACATTCTTGGATTTCTAGAGGAGACCATTTCTTGGTCAAAATCTGTTGGTGTTATCCTTCGGTATTATTGAAAATGGTCGTTCATGGCTATTTTTGACTAAAATGGGGGTTGTGTGGCCATTTATCATCGACCGGAGGCTCGTACAATTCACCCCACATATGTTTCCTTGCCATAGATCACATTCTTGGATTTCTGGGGGAGACCATTTCTTGGTCAAAAATCCGTACGTGTTAGCCTTCGGTATTATTGAAAATGGTCATTCATGGCTATTTTCGACACAAATGGGGGTTGTGTGGCCATTGACCTTTGACCAGAGGCTCATACACCTCACTACACATATGTTTCCTTGCCATAGATCACATTATTGGATTTATGGTGGAGACCATTTCTTGGTCAAAAATCCATAGGTGTTAGCCTTCAGTGTCATTGAAAATGGTCGTTCATGGCTATTTTCGACAAAAATGGGGGTTGTGTGGCCATTGATCATCGACCAGAGGCTCGTACACTTCACCCCACATATGTTTTCTTGCCATAGATCAGAATCTTGGATTTCTCGTGGATTCCATTTGTTGGTCAAAAATTCGTAGGTGTCAGCCTTCAGTGTCATTGAAAATGGTCATTCATGGCTATTTTCGACAAAGTTGGGGGTTGTGTCGCCATTGATCATCGACCAGAGGATCGTACACCTCACCCCACATAAGTTTCCTTGCCATATATCAGATTCTTGGATTTCTGGTGGAGACCATTTCTTGGTCAAAAATCCGTAGGTGTTAGCCTTCGGTATTATTGAAAATGGTCGTTCATGGCTATTTTCGACAAAAATGGGGTTTGTGTGGCAATTGATCATCGACCAAAGGCTCATACACCTCACCCCACATGTGTTTCCTTGCCATAGACCACATTCTTGGATTTCTGGTGGTGACCATTTCTTGGTCAAAAAACTGTAGGTGTTAGCCTTCGGTATTATTGAAAATGGTCGTTCATGGCTATTTTCGACAAAAATGGGGGTTGTGTGGCCATTGATCATCGACCAAAGGCTCATACACCTCACCCCACATATGTTTCCTTGCCATAGACCACATTCTTGGATTTCTGGTGGAGACCATTTGTTGGTCAAAAATCCGTAGGTGTTAGCTTTCGATATTATTGAAAATGGTCGTTCAAGGCTATTTTCATCAAAAATGGGGGTTGTGTGTCCATTTATCATCGACCAGAGGCTCGTACACCTCACCCCACATATGTTTCCTTGCCGTAGAGCACACTCTTGGATTTCTGGTGGAGACCATTTCTTGGTCAAAAATTCGTACGTGTTAGCCTTCGGTATTATTGAAAATGGTCGTTTATGGCTATTTTCGACAAAATGGGGGTTGTGTGGCCATTGATCATCGACCAGAGGCTCGTACACCTCACCCACATATGTTTCCTTGCCGTAGATCACATTCTTGGATTTCTGGTGGAGACCATTTCCTGGTCAAAAATCCGTACGTGTTAGCCTTCGGTATTATTTAAAATGGTCGTTCATGGCTATTTTTGACGAAATAGAGGTTCTGTGGCCATTGATCATCGACCAGAGGCTCATACACCTCACCCCACATATGTTTCCTTGACATAGATCACATTTTTTGATTTTTGGTGGAGACCATTTCTTGGGCAAAAATCCGAATGTGTTAGCCTTCGGTATTATTGAAAATGGTCATTCATGGCTATTTTCGACAAAAATGGGGGTTCTGTGGCCATTTATCTTCAACCAGAGGATCATACACGTCACTACACATATGTTTTCTTGCCATAGATCACATTCTTGGATCTATGGTGGAGACCAGTTCTTGGTCAAAAATCCATAGGTGTTAGGCTTCAGTGTCATTGAAAATAGTCGTTCATGGCAATTTTCGACAAAAATGGGGGTTGTGTGGCCATTGATAATCGACCAGGGGCTCGTTCACCTCACCCCACATATGTTTCCTTGCCATAGATCACATTCTTGGATTTCTGGTGGAGACCATTTCTTGGTCAAAAATCCGAATGTGTTAGCCTTCGGTATTATTGAAAATGGTCATTCATGGCTATTTTCGAAAAAAATGGGGGTTGTGTGGCCATTTATCTTCAACCAGAGGCTCATACACCTCACTACACATATGTTTTCTTGCCATAGATCACATTCTTGGATCTATGGTGGAGACAAGTTCTTGGTCAAAAATCCATAGGTGTTAGCCTTCAGTGTCATTGAAAATAGTCGTTCATGGCAATTTTCGACAATAATGGGGGTTGTGTGGCCATTGATAATCGACCAGGGGCTCGTACACCTCACCCCACATATGTTTCCTTGCCATAGATCACATTCTTGGATTTCTGGTGGAGACCATTTCTTGGTCAAAAATTCGTACGTGTTAGCCTTCGGTATTATTGAAAATGGTCGTGGTCGTTCATGGCTATTTTCGACAAAATGGGGGTTGTGTGGCCATTGTTCATCGACCAGAGGCTCGTACACCTCACCCACATATGTTTCCTTGTCGTAGATCACATTCTTGGATTTCTGGTGGAGACCATTTCTTGGTCAAAAATCTGTACGTGTTAGCCTTCGGTATCATTGAAAATGGTCGTTCATGGCTATTTTCGACAAAATAGAGGTTATGTGGCCATTGATCATCGACCAGAGGCTCATACACCTCACCCACATATGTTTCCAAGAATGTGATCTATGGCAAGGAAACATATGTGGGGTGAGGTGTACGAGCCTCTGGTTGATAATAAATGGCCACACAACCCCCATTTTTGATGAAAATAGCCATGAACGACCATTTTCAATAACACCGAAGGCTAACACCTACGGATTTTTGACCAACAAATGGTCTCCACCAGAAATCCAAGAATGTGGTCTATGGCAAGGAAACATATGTGGGGTGAGGTGTATGAGCCTTTGGTCGATGATCAATGGCCACACAACCCCCATTTTTGTCGAAAATAGCTATGAACGACCATTTTCAATAATACCGAAGGCTAACACCTACGGATTTTTGACCAAGAAATGGTCACCACCAGAAATCCAAGAATGTGATCTATGGCAAGGAAACATATGTGGGGTAGGTGTACAAGCCTCTGGTCGATGATCAATGGCCACATAACCCCCATTTTGTCGAAAATAGCCATGAACGACCATTTTCAATAATACCGAAGGCTAACACGTATGGATTCTTAACCAAGAAATGGTCTCCACCAGAAATCCAAGAATGTGATCTATGGCAAGGAAACATATGTGGGGTGAGGTGTACGAGCCTCTGGTCGATGATAAATGGCCACACAACCCCCATTTTTGATGAAAATAGCCATGAACGACCATTTTCAATAATACCGAAGGCTAACACCTACGGATTTTTGACCAACAAATGGTCTGCACCAGAAATCCAAGAATGTGGTCTATGGCAAGGAAACATATGTGGGGTGAGGTGTATGAGCCTTTGGTCGATGATCAATGGCCACACAACCCCCATTTTTGTCGAAAATAGCTATGAACGACCATTTTCAATAATACAAGAATGTGATCTATGGCAAGTAAACATATGTGGGGTGAGGTGTACGAGCCTCTGGTCGATGATAAATGGCCACACAACCCCCATTTTAGTCGAAAATAGCCATGAACGACCATTTTCAATAATACCGAAGGCTAACACCAACAGATTTTTGACCAAGAAATGGTCTCCACCCGATATCCAAGAATGTGATCGATAGCAAGAAAACATATGTGGGGTGAAGTGTACGAGCCTCTGGTCGATGATCAATGGCCACACAACCCCCATTTTTGTCGAAAATAGCCATGAACGACCATTTTCAATGACACTGAAGGCTAACACCTATGGATTTTTGACCAAGAAATGGTCTCCTCCAGAAATCCATGAATGTGGTCTATGGCAAGGAAACATATGTGGGGTGAGGTGTATGAGCCTTTGGTCGATGATCAATTGCCACACAACCCCCATTTTTGTCGAAAATAGCCATGAACGACCATTTTCAATAATACCGAAGGCTAACACCTACGGATTTTTGACCAAGAAATGGTCTCCACCAGAAATCCAAGAATGTGATCTATGGCAAGGAAACTTATGTGGGGTGAGGTGTACGAGCCTCTGGTCGATGATCAATGGCGACACAACTCCCATTTTTGTCGAAAATAGCCAAGAATGACCATTTTCAATGACACTGAAGGCTAACACCTATGAATTTTTGACCAACAAATGGTCTCCACGAGAAATCCAAGATTGTGATCTATGGCAAGAAAACATTTGTGGGGTGAAGTGTACGAGCCTCTGGTCGATGATCAATGGCCACACAACCCCCATTTTTGTCGAAAATAGCCATGAACGACCATTTTCAATGACACTGAAGGCTAACACCTTTGGATTTTTGACCAAGAAATGGTCTCCACCAAAAATCCAAGAATGTGATCTATGGCAAAGAAACATATGTGTAGTGAGGTGTATGAGCCTCTAGTCGAAGATCAATGGCCACACAACCCCCATTTGTGTCGAAAATAACCATGAATGACCATTTTCAATAATACCGAAGGCTAACACGTACGGATTTTTTACCAAGAAATGGTCTCCACTAGAAATCCAAGAATGTGATCTATGGCAAGGAAACATATGTGGGGTGAGGTGTATGAGCCTCTGGTCGATGATCAATGGCCACACAACCCCCATTTTTGTTGAAATAGCCATGAACGACCATTTACAATAATACCGAAGGCTAACACCTACAGATTTTTGACCAAGAAATGGTCTCCACCAGAAATCCAAGAATGTGATCTATGGAAAGGAAACATATGTGGGGTGAGGTGTACGAGCCTCTGATCGATGATCAATGGCCACACAACCCCCATTTTTGTCGAAAATAGCCATGAACGACCATTTTCAATAATTCTGAAGGCTAACACCTACGGATTTTTGACCAAGAAATCGTCTCCACCAGAAATCCAAGAATATGATCTATGGCAAGGAAACATATTTGGGGTGAGGTGTACGAGCCTCTGGTCGATGATCAATGGCCACACAACCCCCATTTTTGTCGAAAACAGCCATGAACGACCATTTTCAATAATACCGAAGGCTAACACGTACGGATTTTTGACCAAGAAATGGTCTCCACGAGAAATCCAAGATTGTGATCTATGGAAATTAAACATATGTGGGGTGAGGTGTACGAGCCTCTGGTCGATGATAAATGGCCACAAAACCCCCATTTTTGTCGAAAATAGCCATGAACGACCATTTTCAATAATACCGAAGGCTAACACCTACGGATTTTTGACCAAGAAATGGTCTCCACCAGAAATCCAAGAATATGATCTATGGCAAGGAAACATATGTGGGTGAGGTGTACGAGCCCCTGGTCGATTATCAATGGCCACACAACCCCCATTTTTGTCGAAAATTGCCATGAACGACTATTTTCAATGACACTGAAGGCTAACACCTATGGATTTTTGACCAAGAACTGGTCTCCACCATAGATCCTAGAATGTGATCTATGGCAAGAAAACATATGTGTAGTGAGGTGTATGAGCCTCTGGTTGAAGATAAATGGCCACACAACCCCCATTTTTGTCGAAAATAGCCATGAATGACCATTTTCAATAATACCGAAACACATTCGGATTTTTGCCCAAGAAATGGTCTCCACCAGAAATCCAAAAATGTGATCTATGTCAAGGAAAAATATGTGGGGTGAGGTGTGAGCCTCTGGTCGAGGATCAATGGCCACAGAACCTCTATTTTGTCAAAAATAGCCATGAACGACCATTTTCAATAATACCGAATGCTAACACGTACGGATTTTTGACCAAGAAATGGTCTCCACCAGAAATCCAAGAATGTGATCTACGGCAAGGAAACATATGTGGGTGAGGTGTACGAGCCTCTGGTCGATGATCAATCGCCACACAACCCCCATTTTGTCGAAAATAGCCATGAACGACCATTTTCAATAATAGCGAAGGCTAACACGTACGAATTTTTGACCAAGAAATGGTCTCCCCCAGAAATCCAAGAGCGTGCTCTATGGCAAGGAAACATATGTGGGGTGAGGTGTACGAGCCTCTGTTCGATGATAAATGGCCACACAACCCCCATTTTTGATGAATATAGCCATGAACGACCATTTTCAATAATACCGAAAGCTAACACCTACGGATTTTTAACCAACAAATGGTCACCACCAGAAATCCAAGAATGTGGTCTATGGCAAGGAAACATATGTGGGGTGAGGTGTATGAGCCTTTGGTCGATGATCAATGGCCACACAACCCCCATTTTTGTCGATAATAGCCATGAACGACCATTTTCAATAATACCGAAGGCTAACACCTACGGATTTTTGACCAAGAAATGGTCACCACCAGAAATCCAAGAATGTGGTCTACGGCAAGGAAACACATGTGGGGTGAGGTGTATGAGCCTTTGGTCGATGATCAATTGCCACACAACCCCCATTTTTGTCGAAAATAGCCATGAACGACCATTTTCAATAATACCGAAGGCTAACACCTACGGATTTTTGACCAAGAAATGGTCTCCACCAGAAATCCAAGAATGTGATATATGGCAAGGAAACTTATGTGGGGTGAGGTGTACGATCCTCTGGTCGATGATCAATGGCGACACAACCCCCATTTTTGTCGAAAATAGCCATGAATGACCATTTTCAATGACACCGAATGCTAACACCTACGAATTTTTGACCAACAAATGGTCTCCACGAGAAATCCAAGATTCTGATCTATGGCAAGAAAACATATGTGGGGTGAAGTGTATGAGCCTCTCGTCGATGATCAATGGCCACACAACCCCCATTTTTGTCGAAAATAGCCTTGAACGACCATTTTCAATGACACAAAAGGCTAACACCTATGGATTTTTGACCAAGAAATGGTCTCCACCATAAATCCAAGAATGTGATCTATGGCAAGGAAACATATGTGTAGTGAGGTGTATGAGCCTCTGGTCGAAGATCAATGGCCACACAACCCCCATTTGTGTCGAAAATAGCCATGAATGTCCATTTTCAATACTACCAAAGGCTAACACGTACGGATTTTTGACCAAGAAATGGTCTCCACCAGAAATCCAAGAATGTGATCTATGGCAAGGAAACATATGTGGGGTGAATTGTACGAGCCTCCGGTCGATGATAAATGGCCACACAACCCCCATTTTAGTCAAAAATAGCCATGAACGACCATTTTCAATAATACCGAAGGCTAACACCAACAGATTTTTGACCAAGAAATGGTCTCCTCTAGAAATACAAGAATGTGATCTATGGCAAGAAAACATATGTGGGGTGAAGTGTACGAGCCTCTGGTTGATGATCAATGGCCACACAACCCCCATTTTTGTCGAAAATAGCCATGAACGACCATTTTCAATGACACTGAAGGCTAACACCTATGGATTTTTGACCAAGGAATGGTCTCCACCATAAATCCAAGAATGTGATCTATGGCAAGGAAACATAAGTGTAGTGAGGTGTATGAGCCTCTGGTCGAAGATCAATGGCCACACAACCCCCATTTTTGTCGAAAATAGCCATGAATGACCATTTTCAATAATACCGAAGGCTAACACGTACGGATTTTTGACCAAGAAATGGTCTCCACCAGAAATCAAAGAATGTGATCTATGGCAAGGAAACATATGTGGGGTGAATTGTACGAGGCTCTGGTCGATGATAAATGGCCACACAACCCCCATTTTAGTCGAAAATAGCCATGAACGACCATTTTCAATAATACCGAAGGCTAACACCAACAGATTTTTTACCAAGAAATGGTCTCCTCCAGAAATCCAAGAATGTGATCTATGGCAAGAAAACATATGTGGGGTGAAGTGTACGAGCCTCTGGTCGATGATCAATGGCCACACAACCCCCATTTTTGTCGAAAATAGCCATGAACGACCATTTTCAATGACACTAAAGGCTAACACCTATGGATTTCTGACCAAGAAATGGTCTCCACCATAAATCCAAGAATGTGATCTATGGCAAGGAAACATATGTGTAGTGAGGTGTATGAGCCTCTAGTCGAAGATCAATGGCCACACAACCCCCATTATTGTCGAAAATAGCAATGAATGACCATTTTCAAAAATACCGAAGGCTAACACATTTGGACTTTTTCCCAAGAAATGGTCTCCACCAGAAATCCAAGAATGTGATCTATGGCAAGGAAACATATGTGGGGTGAGGTGTATGAGCCTCTGGTCGATGATCAATGGCCACACAACCCCCATTTTAGTCGAAAATAGCCATGAACGACCATTTTCAATAATACCGAAGGCTAACACCAACAGATTTTTTACCAAGAAATGGTCTCCTCCAGAAATCCAAGAATGTGATCTATGGCAAGAAAACATATGTGGGGTGAAGTGTACGAGCCTCTGGTCGATGATCAATGGCCACACAACCCCCATTTTTGTCGAAAATAGCCATGAACGACCATTTTCAATGACACTAAAGGCTAACACCTATGGATTTCTGACCAAGAAATGGTCTCCACCATAAATCCAAGAATGTGATCTATGGCAAGGAAACATATGTGTAGTGAGGTGTATGAGCCTCTAGTCGAAGATCAATGGCCACACAACCCCCATTATTGTCGAAAATAGCAATGAATGACCATTTTCAAAAATACCGAAGGCTAACACATTTGGACTTTTTCCGAAGAAATGGTCTCCACCAGAAATCCAAGAATGTGATCTATGGCAAGGAAATATATGTGGGGTGAGGTGTATGAGCCTCTGGTCGATGATCAATGGCCACACAACCCCCATTTTGTCGAAAATAGCCATGAACGACCATTTTCAATAATACCGAAGGCTAAGACGTACGAATTTTTGACCAAGAAATGGTCTCCACCAGAAATCCAAGAATGTGATCTATGGCAAAGAAACATATGTGGGTGAGGTTTACGAGCCTCTAGTCGATGATAGATGGCCACACAACCCCCATTTTTGATGAAAATAGCCATGAGCGACCATTTTCAATAATACTAGAGGCTAACACCTACAGATTTTTGACTAAGAAATGGTCTCCACCAGAAATCCAAGAATGTGATCTATGGCAAGGAAACATATGTGGGGTGAGGTGTATGAGCCTCTGGTCGATGATCAATGGCCACACAACCCCCATTTTTGTCGAAAATAGCCATGAACGACCATTTTCAATAATACCGAAGGCTAACACCTACGGATTTTTGACCAAGAAATGGTCTCCACCAGAAATCTAAGAATGTGATCTACGGCAAGGAAGCATATGTGGGGTGAGGTATACGAGCCTCTAGTCGATGATCAATGGCCACACAACCCCTATTTTTGTCGAAAATAGCCATGAACAACCATTTTCAATGACACTAAAGGCTAACAACTACGGATTTTTGACCAAAAAATGGTCTCCACCATAAATCCAAGAATGTGATCTATGGCAAGGAAACATATGTGGGTTGAGGTGTACGAGCCTCTGGTCGATGATCAATAACCACACAACCCTAATTTTTGTCGAAAATAGCCATGAACGACCATTTTCAATGACACTGAAGGCTAACACATTCGGATTTTTGACCAAAAAATGGTCTCCACCAGAAATCAAAGAATGTGATCTATGGCAAGAAAACATATGTGGGGTGAGATTTACGAGCCTCTGGTTGATGATCATTGGCCACACAACCCCCATTTTTGTCGAAAATAGCCATGAATGACCATTTTCAATAATACCGAAGGCTAACACGTACGGATTTTTGACCAAGAAATGGTCTCCACCAGAAATCCAAGAATGTGATCTATGGCAAGGAAACATATGTGGGGTGAGGTGTATGAGCCTCTAGTCGATGATCAATGGCCACACAACCCCCATTTTAGTTGAAAATAGCGATGAACGACCATTTTCAATAATACTTATGCCTAACACGTACAGATTTTTGACCAATAAATGGTCTCCACCGGAAATCCAAGAATGTGATCTACGGCAAGGAAACATATGTGGGGTGAGGTGTACGAGCCTCTGGTCGATGATTATTGGCCACACAACCCCCATTTTTGTCGAAAATAGCCATGAATGACCATATTCAATAATACTGAAGGCTAAGACTTACAGATTTTTGACCAAGAAATGGTCTCCACCGGAAATCCAAGAATGTGATCTATGGCAAGGAAACATATGTGGGGTGAATTGCACGAGCCTCAGGTCGATGATAAATGGCCACACAACCCCCATTTTAGTCGAAAATAGCGATGAACGACCATTTTCAATAATACCGAAGGCTAACACCAACAGATTTTTGACCAAAGAATGGTCTCCTCCAGAAATCCAAGAATGTGATCTATGGAAAGAAAACATATGTGGGGTGAAGTGTACGAGCCTCTGGTCGATGATCAATGGCCACACAACCCCCAATTTTGTCGAAAATATCCATGAACGACCATTTTCAATGACACTAAACGCTAACACCTATGGATTTCTGACCAAGAAATGGTCTCCACCATAAATCCAAGAATGTGATCTATGGCAAGGAAACATATGTGTAGTGAGGTGTATGAGCCTCTGGTCGAAAATCAATGGCCACACAACCCCCATTTTTGTCGAAAATAGCCATGAATGACCATTTTCAAAAATACCAAAGGCTAATACATTCGGATTTTTGCCCAAGAAATGGTCTCCACCAGAAATCCAAGAATGTGATCTATGGCAAGGAAACATATGTGGGGTGAGGTGTACGAGCCTCTGGTCGATGATCAATGGCCACACAAACCCCATTTTGCCGAAAATAGCCATGAACGACCATTTTCAATAATACCGAAGGCTAACACGTACGAGTTTTTGACCAAGAAATGGTCTCCACTAGAAATCCAAGAATGTGATCTATGGCAAGGAAACATATGTGGGGTGAGGTTTATGAGCCTCTAGTCGATGATAAATGGCCACACAACCCCCATTTTTGTCGAAAATAGCCATGAGCGACCATTTTCAATAATACCGAAGGCTAACACGTACGGATTTTTGACCAAGAAATGGTCTCCACCAGATATCCAAGAATGTGATCTATGGCAAGGAAACATATGTGGGGTGAGGTGTATGAGCCTCTGGTCGTTGATCAATGGCCACACAACCCCCATTTTTGTCAAAAATAGCCATGAACGACCATTTTCAATAATACCGAAGGCTAACACCTACGGATTTTTGACCAAGAAATGGTCTCCACCAGAAATCCAAGAATGTGATCTACGGCAAGGAAACATATGTGGGGTGAGGTGTATGAGCCTCTGGTCGACGATCAATGGCCACACAACCCTATTTTTTGTCGAAAATAGCCATGAATGACCATTTTCAATGACACTGAAGGCTAACACCTACGGATTTTTGACCAAGAAATGGTCTGCACCATAAATCCAAGAATGTGATCTATGGCAAGGAAACATATGTGTAGTGAGGTGTATGAGCCTCTTGTCGAAGATCAATGGCCACACAACCCCCATTTTTGTCGAAAATAGCAATGAATGACCATTTTCAAAAATACCAAAGGCTAACACATTCGGATTTTTGCCCAAGAAATGGTCTCCACCAGAAATCCAAGAATGTGATCTATGGAAAGGAAACATATGTGGGGTGAGGTGTACGAGCCTCTGGTCGATGATCAATGGCCACACAACCCCCATTTTGCCGAAAATAGCCATGAACGACCATTTTCAATAATACCGAAGGCTAACACGTACGAGTTTTTGACCAAGAAATGGTCTCCACCAGAAATCCAAGAATGTGATCTACGGAAAGGAAACATATGTGGGGTGAGGTGTATGAGCCTCTGGTCAACAGTCAATGGCCACACAACCCTAATTTTTGTCGAAAATAGCCATGAACGACCATTTTCAATTACACTGAAGGCTAACACCTACGGATTTTTGACCAAGAAATTGTCTCCACCATAAATCCAAGAATGTGATCTATGGCAAGGAAACATATGTGTAGTGATGTGTATGAGCCTGGTCCAATATCAATGGCCACACAACCCCCATTTTTGTCGAAAATAGTCATGAACGACCATTTTCAATAGTTCCGAAGGCTAACACATTCATATTTTTGACCAAGAAATGGTCTCCACCAGAAATCAAAGAATGTGATCTATGGCAAGGAAACATATGTGGGGTGAGGTGTATGAGCCTTTGGTCGATGATCAATGGCCAGACAACCCCCATTTTTGTCGAAAATAGCCACGAATGACCATTTTCAATAATACCGAAGGCTAACACGTACGGATTTTTGACCAAGAAATGGTCTCCACCAGATATCCAAGAATGTGATCTATGGCAAGGAAACATATGTGGGGTGAGGTGTACGAGCCTCTGGTCGATGATCAATGGCCACACAACCCCCATTTTTGATGAAAATAGCCATGAACGACCATTTTCAATAATACCAGAGGCTAACACCTACGGATTTTTTACCAAGAAATGGTCTCCACCAGAAATCCAAGAATGTGATCTATGGCAAGGAAACATATGTGGGGTGAGGTGTATGAGCCTCTGGTCGATGATAAATGGCCACACAACCCCCATTTTTGTCGAAAATAGCCATGAACGACCATTTTCAATAATACCGAAGGCTAACACCAACGGATTTTTGACCAAGAAATGGTCCCCACCAGAAATCCAAGAATGTGATCTATGGCAAGAAAACATATGTGGGGTGAAGTGTACGTGCCTCTGGTCGATGATCAATGGCCACACAAACCCCATTTTTGTCGAAAATAGCCATGAACAACAATTTTCAATGACACTGAACGCTAACGCCTACGGATTTTTGACCAAGAAATGGTCTCCACCATAAATCCAAGAATGTGATCTATGGAAAGGAAACATGTGTAGTGAGGTGTATGAGCCTTTGGTCGAATATCAATGGCCACACAACCCCCATTTTTGTCGAAAATAGCCATGAACGACCATTTTCAATAGTACCGAAGGCTAAAACATTCAGATTTTTGACCAAGAAATGGTCTCCACTTGAAATCAAAGAATGTGATCTATGGCAAGGAAATATATGTGGGGTGAGGTTTACGAGCCTCTGGTCGACGATCAATGGCCACACAACCCCCATTTTTGTCGAAAATAGCCATGAATGACCATTTTCAATAATACTGAAGGCTAATACGTACAGATTTTTGACCAATAAATGGTCTCCACCAGAAATCCAAGAATGTGATCTATGGCAAGGAAACATATGTGGATGAGGTGTACGAGCCTCTGGTCGATGATAAATGGCCACACAACCCCCATTTTAGTCGAAAATAGCCATGAACGACCATTTTCAATAATACCGAAGGCTAACACCAACGGATTTTTGACTAAGAAATGGTCTCCACCAGAAATCCAAGAATGTGATCTATGGCAAGAAAACCTATGTGGGGTGAAGTGTACGAGCCTCTGGTCGATGATCAATGGCCACACAACCCCCATTTTTGTCGGAAATAGCCATGAACGACCATTTTCAATGACATTGAAGGCTAACACCTACGGATTTTTGACCAAGAAATGGTCTCCACCATAAATCCAAGAATGTGATCTATGGCAAGGAAACATATGTGTAGTGAGGTGTATGAGCCTCTGGTCAAAGATCAATGGCCACACAACCCCCATTTTTGTCGAAAATAGCCATGAATGACAATTTTCAATAATACTGAAGGCTAACACATTCGGATTTTAGCCCAAGAAATGGTCTCCACTAGAAATCCAAGAATGTGATCTATGGCAAGGAAACATATGTGGGGTGAGGTGTACGAGACTCTAGTCGATGATCAATGGCCACACAACCCCCATTTTGTCGAAAATAGCCATGAACGATCATTTTCAATAATACTGAAGGCTAACATATGTTTCCTTAGCCTTCGGTATTATTGAAAATGGTCGTTCATGGCTATTTTCGACAAAATGGGGGTTGTGTGGCCATTGATCATCGACCAGAGGCTCGTACACCTCACCCCACATATGTTTCCTTGTCATATATCACATTCTCGGATTTCTGGTGGAGACCATTTCTTGGTCAAAAATCCATACGTGTTAGCCTTCTGTATTATTGAAAATGGTCGTTGATCGCTATTTTCGACAAAAAATGGGCGTTGTGTGGCCATTGATCAACGACCAGAGGCCCATACACCTCACCCCACATACGTACGAATTTTTGACCAAGAAATGGTCTCGACCAGAAATCCACGAATGTGATCTATAGCAAGAAAACATATGTGGGGTGAGGTGTATGAGCCTCTGGTCGACGATAAATGGCCACACAACCCCCATTTTTGATGAAAATAGCCATGAACGACCATTTTCAATAATACCGAAGGCTAACACCTACGGATTTTTGACCAAGAAATGGTCTCCACCAGAAATCCAAGAATGTGATCTATGGAAAGGAAACATATGTGGGGTGAGGTGTATGAGCCTCTGGTCAGAATTATTGAAAATGGTCGTTCATGGCTATTTTCGACAAAAATGGGGGTTGTGTGGCCATTGATCATCAACCAGAGGCTCCTACACCTCACCCCACATATGTTTTCTTGCCATATATCACATTCTTGGATTTCCAGTGGAGACCGTTTCTTGTTCAAAAATCTGTAGGTGTTAGCCTTCGGTATTATTGAAAATGGTCGTTCATGGCTATTTTCGACAAAAATGGGGGTTGTGTGGCCGTTGATCATCGACCAGAGGCTCGTACACCTCACCCCACATATGTTTCCTTGCCATAGATCACATTCTTGGATTTCTGGTGGAGACCATTTCTTGGTCAAAAATCCGTAGGTGTTAGCCTTCGGTATTATTGTAAATGGTCGTTCATGGCTATTTTCGACAAAAATGGGGGTTGTGTGGCCATTGATCATCGACTAGAGGCTCATACACCTCACCCCACATATGTTTCCTTGCCATAGATCACATTCTTGGATTTCTGGTGGAGACCATTTCTTGGTCAAAAATTCGTACGTGTTAGCCTTCGGTATTATTGAAAATGGTCGTTCATGGCTATTTTCGACAAAAATGGGGGTTGTGTGGCCATTGATCATCGACCAGAGGCTCCTACACCTCACCCCACATATGTTTTCTTGCCATATATCACATTCTTGGATTTCCAATGGAGTCCGTTTCTTAGTCAAAAATCCGTAGGTGTTAGCCTTCGGTATTATTGAAAATGGTCGTTCATGGCTATTTTTGACAAAAATGGGGGTTGTGTGGCCGTTGATCATCGACCAGAGGCTCGTACACCTCACCCCACATATGTTTCCTTGCCATAGATCACATTCTTGGATTTCTGGTGGAGACCATTTCTTGGTCAAAAATCCGTAGGTGTTAGCCTTCGGTATTATTGTAATTGGTCGTTCATGGCTATTTTCGAAAAAAATGGGGGTTGTGTGGCCATTGATCATCGACCAGAGGCTCATACACCTCACCCCACATATGTTTAATTGCCATAGATCACATTCTTGGATTTCTGGTGGAGACCATTCTTGGACAAAAATCTGAATGTGT
Organism: Zea luxurians; assembly: GCA_029449295.1. Classification (NCBI taxonomy): domain Eukaryota; kingdom Viridiplantae; phylum Streptophyta; class Magnoliopsida; order Poales; family Poaceae; genus Zea; species Zea luxurians. Next base: position 34,683,595 of record JAOPSE010000032.1, on the reverse strand, counting down.
TAGCCTTCGGTATTATTGAAAATGGTCATTCATGGCGATTTTCGACTAAAATGGGTGTTGTCTTGCCATTGATCTTCGACCAGAGGCTCATACACCTCACTACACATACGTTTCCTTGCCATAGATCACATTCTTGGATTTATGATGGAGACCATTTCTTTGTCAAAATTCCGTAGGTGTTAGCCTTCAGTGTCATTGAAAATGGTCGTTCATGGCTATTTTCGACAAAAATGGGGGTTGTGTGGCCATTGATCATCAACCAGAGGCTCATACACCTCACCCCACATATGTTTACTTGCCATATATCACATTCTCGGATTTTTGGCGGAGACCATTTCTTGGTCAAAAATCCATACGTGTTAGCCTTCTGTATTATTGAAAATGGTCGTTGATCGCTATTTTCGACAAAAAATGGGCGTTGTGTCGCCATTGATCAACGACCAGAGGCCCATACACCTCACTCCACATATGTTTCCTTGCCATAGATCACATTCTTGGACTTATGGTGGAGACCATTTCTTGGTCAAAAATCCGTAGGTGTTACCCTTCAGTGTCATTGAAAATGGTCGTTCATGGCTATTTTCGACAAAAATGGGGGTTATGTGGCCATTGATCATCGACCAAAGGCTCGTACACCTCACCCACATATGTTTCCTTGCCATAGATCACATTCTTGGATTTCTGGTGGAGACCATTTCTTAGTCAAAAATCCATTGGTGTTAGCCTTCAGTATTATTGAAAATGGTCGTTCATGGCTATTTTTGACTAAAATGGGGGTTGTGTGGCCATTTATCATCGACCAGAGGCTAGTACACCTGACCCCACATATGTTTCCTTGCCATAGATCACATTCTTGGATTTCTGGTGGAGACCATTTATTGGTCAAAAATCTGTACGTGTTAGCCTTCAGTATTATTGAAAATGGTCATTCATGGCTATTTTCGACAAAAATGGGGGTTGTGTGGCCATTGATCGTCGACCAGAGGCTCGTAAACCTCACCCCACATATGTTTCCTTGCCATAGATCACATTCTTTGATTTCTGGTGGAGACCATTTCTTGGTCAAAAATCTGAATGTTTTAGCCTTCGGTACTATTGAAAATGGTCGTTCATGGCTATTTTCGACAAAAATGGGGGTTGTGTGGCCATTGATATTCGACCAAAGGCTCATACACTCACTACACATGTTTCCTTTCCATAGATCACATTCTTGGATTTATGGTGGAGACTATTTCTTGGTCAAAAATCCGTAGGTGTTAGCGTTCAGTGTCATTGAAAATGGTCGTTCATGGCTATTTTCGACAAAAATGGGGTTTGTGTGGCCATTAATCATCGACCAGAGGCTCGTACACTTCACCCCACATATGTTTTCTTGCCATAGATCACATTCTTGGATTTCTGGTGGGGACCATTTCTTGGTCAAAAATCCGTTGGTGTTAGCCTTCGGTATTATTGAAAATGGTCGTCCATGGCTATTTTCGACAAAAATGGGGGTTGTGTGGCCATTTATCATCGACCAGAGGCTCATACACCTCACCCCACATATGTCTCCTTGCCATAGATCACATTCTTGGATTTCTTGTGGAGACCATTTCTTGGTAAAAAATCCGTAGGTGTTAGCCTCTAGTATTGTTGAAAATGGTCGTTCATGGCTATTTTCATCAAAAATGGGGGTTGTGTGGCCATTTAACATCGACCAGAGGCTCGTACACCTCACCCCACATATGTTTCCTTGCCATAGATCACATTCTTGGATTTCTGGTGGAGACCATTTCTTGGTCAAAGATTCATACGTGTTAGCCTTCGGTATTATTGAAAATGGTCGTTCATGGCAATTTTCGACAAAATGGGGGTGGTGTGGCCATTGATCATCGACCAGAGGCTCGTACACCTCACCCCACATATGTTTCCTTGCCATAGATCACATTCTTGGATTTCTGGTGGAGACCATTTCTTGGGCAAAAATCCGAATGTGTTAGCCTTCGGTATTTTTGAAAATGGTCATTCATGGCTATTTTCGACAAAAATGGGTGTTGTGTGGCCATTGATCTTCGACCGGAGGCCCATACACCTCACCTCACATATGTTTCCTTGCCATAGATCAAATTCTTGGATTTATGGTGGAGACCATTAATTGGTCAAAAATCCATAGGTGTTAGCCTTGAGTGTCATTGAAAATGGTCGTTCATGGCTATTTTCGACAAAAATGGGGGTTGTGTGGCCATTGATCATCGACCAGAGGCTCATACACTTCACCCCACGTATGTTTTCTTGCCATAGATCGCATTCTTGGATTTCTGGTGGAGACCATTTCTTGGTCAAAAATCTGTTGGTGTTTGTGGCGGAACTGCCCGAATTATTCCAACTTAAGTGCCTAAGCCCCGCCTTAGAGGCTAGACCGCACTTAAATAGGAATAACCCGTCAATCCCTCGGATCTAGTCCGACACGGCCACTGACAGGATCAAGTACCACAATCTCACTCGAAGGTGAGTCACAGAGCAAATACAATAAAGCATAAAACCATACATGTCAGAGTATTAGGTTATTACATCACCATCATCATCGGAGTTTTGCAAAAGTAACCATCAATGTTCGAAGTGCAGCGGAATAAAACTAACGGTAATTAAACAGAGAGATGAGGAAGCCTGTCCCATCACTCCTCATGCTCCTCCTCAGCCGAGGCAGGGTCCCACTCAACAGTCCAACCCGGTGGCAAGGTGGACGGCCAAGTTATCCTAGCAACCATCTCCTCCAGAGAACCTGTAAAAATTATGCCACAAGCAAGGCTGAGTATACTAATACCCAGCTAGACTTACCCGGTGTGAGGAGTCTACTCCTCTACCTCTAGACATGCAGCTGTTTGGCTGTGGGGTTTGGTTGCCAAAAGCACTAGCTGAGTTTCTAAATCAAGGTTTTAACTTGGTCAAAATTAAGTGTGACTCTCTTAAGGCTAAAAGTGAACTATCTATTCACACATGGTAGCAAGAATTATTAGCAATCAACATCTTATATCAACTCATCATACTTCCACTTATTACTCAATGCAGTACAATGGATCAAGCAGTCTCATTAGCTGCGAGAAGCAGACGATTCGAATCGAGTTTTTATCCTTGCAAGGTAAACCTAAACACACGACATGCAGGGGCACTCCGTCCCCACACATATCAACCGTCCCCATTGATTCCCTGGCAACAGAAAGGGGCTCACCGCCTTGGCGTACAATGCCTCACTGACCCCGATTGGCCGTCGTGCAGTGACCGCACTTGTACCCACCATAACCGGAATGGGAGACCTCGTCTCAGGTCGCGTGAGGAGGGCAATCTGCGGGCAGGTTCACTCAGGTACTAGGCTTACCGATTTACCATATTTCTCGGTATGTGTTTAGTATGTTCAAACGCTTGACACAGGTATCCGCACGTTAATCCTTATTCCATTTTCCCATCTCGTAAACAACCAATCCCCATGGATTGTTTTCCAAATGGTAGGTCGCAAATTGGGGGAATTCGTGCCTACTCGGCATTTCACGAGTTATGAAAGTACAAGAAAGGATACTAAATCTCGTCGTTAATTGAATTCAGAATAGGGAAAAAATAAATAGTTTTTTTATTTATTGCAACATGCTCGTCGATTCCTACCACTTAATCTTAATTTATTGTATCAGGCGCAGATCTATGAATAGGAAATGTTGCACTAGTATCCACAGGACCCAAATTGTCAATAGGCTCGAATATAGGACTCTAGAGGACGAATATGAAACCCTAGAAGATGAATATGGGATCCTAGAGGACGAATATAGGACTCTAGAGAAAGACTCAGAGGAAGAATATGGGATCCTAGAGGACGAATATAGGACTCTAGAGAATGACTCAGCAACTGGTATCATGACAGTGTGAAAGTGGGTACAATCAATTTCCTGATCTCGCGCGAGTGCTAGAAAAATCACTCGTCTTCTACCGAGATCCTAATTAAGTAAAGCATCTACTCGACCTGTCGTACTAGTATTCATCTCAAAAGGATTCCTGAGATCATGCAACTAGGGTTTCAAACAATTCCTATACCTAAGTGCACAATCAATCCTACAATCATTAAGTGAAGTAAAATAGCATAAATAACAGGTTATGCATAAAACCGGGGCTTGCCTTCCAAAGCAGTGGCTGGCAGGTCCTCTAGTGCAGGCTCGGGTGCTGGATCTGGGGCTACCTCCTGAGCAGCTCCGTGCTCCGGCACGAGGATGTACTCTCCGTCAGCAAGATTACAGTCTATCGAAGTGCAATGAACATGTATGTCATGATTATGCAAGATTTAAGAACATTAAGCTAAATAAACTAAGTCAAGAATTAACTTAGGGTTTCCTGGTTATGCGAATCTTCTAGTGGTATATATATACATAGACTTATTACCTTTTAAGCTTAGGTTTTCTTTTAGGATAACATAGTGGGTTGGTATTGTCCTTATAGATCAGTGGACAATTTTATAAAGGTTTTAGGACGACATTAATTTCCATTATTCATTTTCCTTTCTTTAATTATCATTTAGGGTTTCTAGTGTAGGTTTGAACTACGACAGTGCTTATATAATTTCCAAAAATTCTGTAAAAATTACAGTGGGTTGTCACTTGCTATTCTAGCTTGTTTTAAGATTTTGAGGCTTAAAGTACAAAAGCTAGGCTTTAAACAAAAATGACAAGAGTTATGCAAAATGGGCCACTTTACACTACACCTCTTAGTTAGGGGTTGGTTCTGTCCTAAAGGTTATTTTTGCTGGCATCCCATAGTAATAATAGGCTTCTGTGCTAAAAATCATAGACAACTAAGGGGTGGTTATTTAGTTATGATTTTCTCAAGTTTAATGTCCAAAAGGCACTTTCTACTACATTATGATTTGAAAAATGTCAAACAGCAGATCTCCTATTTTTCCTAAGTTCTTAATAACAAAACATTAGTTATCCCAAGGGTGGGGGTGTTTTTTACTTTGGGGTTATTTTTGTAGAGTTTTCCTAAGTTCCACTTGTTTTATTAAAACAAAAGGGATCTTACTTATTTTACACTAAAACAGGGTATGATATATTTTTCCAGTGAACTATATTAAATAAGTAACCTAACAAAAATAGAGGTACTCTCTGGTTCATTAATTAAATTACATTTTCTATTTTCCTTATCCTTAAGCATATTATAGAATAAAGGGTAAAACTAACTTACATGGAGTGGACAGAGAGGTTTAACATTTTTATTTGGTTTAGTAGGTATATATAAACTTCTCAAAATTTTTCTAACCCCAGTCAAATAGTGTAACTAATTTTTGGCCCTATTATTAAGCTTTTGGTCAAAATTATAATTAAATCAGAGCTTTAAAGTTTTCTATAGTACATAGGGAGTTTTATATTTTTCTTAAGTAGGTTACATTATTTAGAGTCTGTCAAAATTGGTTTGACCAAATTTGGATGATTTAAACAGAAGTTATGCATTTTCAAAGTTTCTGTCTAATTTAAAAACAGATTTAGTAAAGGTTTTCTGGAAAAACAGTTTACACCGAGGTCCCTGGGTTTAAACTAATTCAACCTTCGCAAATCTACCCCCGCGCCACTATTCCCCTGTGTCTCTGACATTTCACAAAACCCCCTGACCTTCTCTCCCTCTCACCCGCAGTCCTTCCCCTTATGCAAACAAACCGCGGGAAAGAAAAGGGTGGCGCGGCTTACCGGCGGCGAGGCAGGTCCGGCGAAGGGTGGGGTTGGCTCGGGGAGACTCTGGCGGTCACGTCGAGGTACGGCTGGACGTCGGGGATGGCCGGAATCGCCCAGTCCACGAGCGCAGGCGGGTGTGCTCGTCGGCGGCGAGTGTACCGCCAATCCACGGCGAGCTGGTCCAATCCGAGGGCACGGTGAGCTTCACGGGGTAACGTAGCGACTGTGTGCACAAGGAATCGAAGGATGGTGGAGTGGTTTACCCGGTCCACGTACTCCGGCGGGGTTGAGAGCTCCGGTGAGCGTGGGCTGGCCTCTCCGGCAAAGCAAACTCCGATTCCTTGCTCGGGGAGCTTCACGGAGGTGTGCACGGTCTTCTCCGAGGGCTGGACGGGGTTGGGAATGGCTCCACCGGCCGGTCTACGGTGACAGAGGGATTGGGCGGCCGCGGACTCGCTGCGCACGGGCAAACGGCGACGAGCTCGACTCCGGTGTGGTTTGAGGGTGCGCGGAAGGGAACAATCTAAGTCTGGGAGGGTTTTATAAGCGCGGGCGCGGGCCATGGCGCTGGCTTGGCTCGGGTGCGGCGCTGGGCGTGCGAGGGCGCGCGTGAGTGTGCTCTGGCGCGGGCAGAAGGCGTCGAACACGTGGAGGTGTTTTTCTTCCAGTGTTCAAACGTCTCCAGAGATCGCAAACGTGCGAATCTCGCCATGAATCCGGCGCAGGCCTCTTCCTGGCACCTAGGGCTATCTCATATGTGTGAGTTCCAATGGAGGATACGCCCTAGATCAGGAGATAGACGGGCGCCAAATCTGGCTTCTCTCACTGCCCATAATGCGACAAAACTGATGTCAAGAGCTGTCAAACGTCCGAGTCTCGGTCTCCACTTTTTCCAGGGGGTGCCTCAAGTGGTATACCACATTTTTGGTATAGAACCCAAGTGGTTTTGGCGCCATCTTCAAAGTGAACACGGCTGGTCTTTGTATTAGGGTTAAAATTTGACTTAGAGGGAATAGAGAGCTCTAGCTCTCTCTCCACTTGGAGATTTGAATTGGGGTTTCTCCAGGGGTCTTTTTGCAATATTCCCCCCCTTAATTGATGGTTACAAAGTTAGTTAGGGTTTGGGTAAAAGTTACACATGCTTTGCCCACTTGTTCACTCTCTTTCCCCCCCCCCCTTACTTAGGGTTTTGGAAGATAGGGTTTAGGAGAGGTCTAGGGTTCTTCTCCCCCCTGATCCAAGGTAGTAAGTGTGCAAGGATTAGAGTAATGCTTCTTATGTCATTGGCAACATTATTAGCATTTGGTCTCCAAGTTCTCAAGTGTTGCCCTAAGCCTTTACTCCTTGTGATCACAGCTTCTAGTGTCAAGGTGGCTCTAGCCCAGGTAACACCTGGGGTGTTACAGCCCTCCCCCCTTAAAGGAATCTCGTCCCGAGATTTTAGGGAGAGTCCCTTGGAGGGTGCTTGAAGGTGTGCTGGTGTTGTTTTTCCTTTACACTTAAGTTTCTCTTAGTAACTGCTCTTCGAATGTCATCCTCTTTGCAACTTCAGAAGGAAGCCCTTCTTAAGTTAATCCCACAACTTAGACTATCCTTGTTATCTAAGTTTTTATTATAATTGAATTCAAAGGGCAGGTGGGGGTGGGGTTTTGGGGTTACATACCGACTCCTTTGGGCAGAAAGTCGGGGAAGCGAGAGCGTAGAAAATCTTCAGTCTCCCATGTAGCTTCTTCTGCTGAATGGTGACTCCACTGAACCTTATACATTCTGACCGACCTTGCCCGAGTTGACCTTTCCTTCTGATCTAATACCTTGACGGGGTACTCTTGGTAGGACAAGTCTGGTTCTATCTCAATGTCTTGTTCCGGTAGCACTTCAGTGGGCAGACGAACACATTTCCGCAGCTGAGATACATGGAACACATTATGAACTGCTGACATGTGAGGTGGCAATTCCACTTGATAGGCCACGGGTCCACAACTTGCCTTGATCTCATAGGGTCCAATGTAGCGAGGAGCTAACTTGCCCTTGATCCCGAATCTCTGGACACCCTTGGTGGGTGATACCTTAAGATAGACATGATCTCCCACCTCAAACTGTAGAGGCTTCCGCCTCTTATCATGATAGCTCCTTTGCCTGGCCTGAGCAGCTTCTAAGTTCTTGGTAATAACCCTGACCTTTGCCTCTGCCTCGAGTACCAAATCTAGCCCAAAAATTTCCCTTTCTCCTGCTTGAGACCAATTTAGTGGGGTCCTACACCTTCTCCCATATAATGCCTCAAAAGGTGCCATCTTCAGACTGGACTGATAGCTGTTATTGTAAGAAAACTCCGCCAAAGACATACATTTGTCCCAATCCTTTCCATAATGTAGTGCACATGCTCGCAACATGTCTTCCAAAATCTGATTCACCCTTTCTGTCTGGCCATCCGTTTGAGGGTGATATGCTGAGCTTCGGATTAGTTGGGTCCCGAGTGATTCTTGCAGCTTCTCCCAAAAGCGTGCCACAAACAGTGCTCCTCGGTCAGATATAATGGTCTTTGGAATACCATGCAATCTTACTATCTGATCAACATAAATTTCTGCGTACTTCTCTGTCTTGTGGGTGGTGTGCACTGGCAAGAAATGAGCAGTCTTGGTCAACCTGTCCACAATAACCCAAATAGAATCATGGTGCCTGGAGGTATTGGGTAATCCCACTATGAAGTCCATGCAAATATTCTCCCATTTCCAAGATGGTATGGGAAGGGGTTGCAAAGGGCCTGCTGCCTTCAAGTGACTAGCTTTGATTCTCTGGCAGGTGTCACATTCGGATATATACTTGGCAATTTCCCTTTTCATTCTAGTCCACCAATATAGAGATCTGAGATCATGGTACATCTTGTTGCTGCCAGGGTGCATAGAGAATTTGGAAAGGTGAGCTTCATCTAGTATCTGCTTTCTGAGCTCAGGGTCCTTGGGAACGACCAATCGATCTCCAAACCATAGAATTCCCTTGCTGTCCTGTCGGAAACACTTGTATTTTTCTGCCTTTTGCTTGATCATATCCTTAATAACATGAACACCCTTATCCTCAACCTGTGCCCTGATGATCTGCTCTTGCAACGTGGGCTCCACCGAGATATAGCTTAGGTCACCCGAAGAAACTACTTCCAGGTTCAATCTGCACAACTCATCGCACAGGGTGGTCACTCCCACATCCATGCTCATACAATTGCACTGGGCCTTTCCGCTCAAGGCATCTGCCACAACATTGGCCTTCCCTGGGTGGTAATGCACCTCCAAATCATAGTCCTTGATTAACTCCAACCATCTCCTTTGCCTCATGTTCAGATCTGCTTGAGTGAAGATGTATTTGAGACTCTTGTGATCGGTGTAGATGTTACAGTGAGCTCCCATCAAGTAGTGTCTCCATATCTTAAGAGCATGAACCACAGCTGCCAATTCCAGATCATGTGTAGGGTAGTTCTGCTCATGGGGCCTGAGTGCTCGGGAAGCATAAGCAATCACTCTATTCTCTTGCATCAAGACACATCCCAATCCGGTACTAGAAGCATCACAATAAACTTCAAATGGCTTGGTGTTGTCAGGTTGAGCCAGCACTGGGGCTGTTGTCAAATGCTGCCTCAAGGTATGAAAGGCATCTTCACACTTTTGGCTCCACTCAAATTTGACTCCCTTCTTTAACAGTTCAGTCATTGGCTTGGCAATTCTGGAGAAATCCGGAATAAATCGTCGGTAATACCCTGCCAATCCCAGAAAACTCCGAATTTGCTTCACTGTAGTCGGGGGTTTCCAATCCATTACCTCTTGCACCTTCTCAGGATCAACTGATATCCCATCCTGAGAAATTGTATGACCCAAAAATTTGATCTCCTTCAGCCAAAATTCGCATTTAGACAACTTAGCATACAATTGATGGTCACGCAGTCTCTGAAGTACAGTATGCAAGTGTTTGGTGTGCTCGGCTTCATTCTTGGAATAAACCAGAATATCATCAATGAAAACGACCACGAACTTGTCTAACTCCGGCATGAATACTGAGTTCATCAAGTACATAAAATAAGCCGGGGCATTGGTCAGCCCAAAAGACATCACCAAAAACTCATACAGCCCATATCTGGTAGAGAAAGCCGTCTTGGGAATGTCACTGGCACGGATCTTGATCTGATGGTAACCTGAGCGAAGGTCTATCTTGGAGAATACCTTGGCCCCTACCAACTGATCAAACAGAACATCAATGCGGGGCAGTGGGTATTTGTTCTTGATAGTCACCGCATTGAGAGGGCGGTAGTCAACACACATCCTCCGACTCTCGTCCTTTTTCTTCACAAATAAAGGTGGACATCCCCATGGTGAAGTGCTTGGGCGAATAAACCCCTTGTCCAACAATTCTTGCAATTGTTTCTTCAATTCTGCCAATTCCGCGGGAGGCATCCTATAAGGTCTCTTGGAGATAGGAGCAGTCCCGGGTTGCAATTCGATGGCGAACTCAATATCTCGGTCAGGTGGCATCCCTGGCAATTCGTCTGGGAAAACATCTGGGTAGTCGCAGACCACTGGGATCTTTTCCACCAGGGATTCTATCATAACAAAGGCACAAGATCGGGTACAACCCTGGTCGGGTAAATACAAAACAGTCTCGCCATAAGCAGGGGAATGAATTTCAATGGCTCTGGCTGCAATGTCCAATACTGCCTGATGCCTGGTCAACCAGTCAGCTCCCAAAATAATATCCACACTATCCAATCCTAAGATGAGAAGGGTGGTTCTAATCACCAGGCTACCAAATTTTATAGGCACTTGCCTGTTGATTTGATAAGTGGCAACTCTGCCTCCTGGCGTTGAAATTGTAATGCCCCCATCGGTATGGTGGAAGGGCAACTGGCATTTGGCACTAAACTTGGCACTGATAAAACTATGTGAAGCACCGGAATCAAAAAGAACAATAGCGGGAAAATTTAAAACTGTAAAGATACCAGTCATGACGGGTGCTCCCTCTGGAATATCAGCCATGGTGGTGAAGTTCAGCCTGCCCTGCCTCACTTGCACCTTCTGTCTCTTGCCTTGGTTCTGATTGACATTCTGCCCCTACCTCTGCTGGTTCCTGGGGCAATTCTTGGCATAGTGCCCAGTGTTGCCACATGTGAAGCATCTGTTGTCATTGGCCTGGCGGTACTGCTGCTGCTGCTGATTGCTCCTCTGAGCGGGAAATTGGGTGCGGTTGGGTGCCTGCTGCTGCTGCTGGGGTCGGATCACCCATCGCCCTTGCTGCTGCTGGGGTCCCCTGCCCTGGGTGTCGGACACAATCCTGAAGCGCTGTGGCTGAGCTGAGGGTCCTGCCACAGGGGTCTTCCTCTTCTTCTCTGCCTGTCTAGCTGTAATGCAGTCCTCCTGGGAGATAGCCATGTTGACCAGCTCATTGTAGCTGTTGGCCCTGACGGTGTTGAGACGATCCCGGAGCTTAGTGCTGAGCCCCCTCCTGAACCTATCCCTCTTCTTCTCATCTGTATCTGCATGATACCCCGCATACTGGCACAAGTCATTAAAGGCCTGGGCATACTGCAACACTGTCCTGTTGCCCTGAGTGAGTGCCAAAAACTCATTGAGCTTCCTGTCCACGATCCCGGCTGGTATATGATGTCCTCTAAAAGCTGCCTTGAACTCCCTCCACTCCACCTCTCGGTCCTCTGGCTGCATAGCAAGAAAATGATCCCACCAAGTCCTTGCAGGTCCGCGAAGCTGCTGGGTGGCGAACCTGACTTTGGTGACCTCTGAGCAAACTCCATGGAGCAGTGGGAATTTGGATTCCACCACTCGCAGCCACACATCTGCGTCAAGTGGGTCCTCCGCCCTTGTGAACAATGGAGGCTGGGTGCTAAGGAATTCCTGGTATGTAGCCGCCGCAGGGTGACGCTGATGGTCTCCGCCACCATAATGCTGAGGTGGTGGCTGACGTTGAGCCAACTGCCTCAGGATCTCATTCTGCTGAGCCATGAGCTCCTGCAGAGTGGGAGGTGGTGGCGGCGGTGGAGGAACGTGCTCGTTCTGGCCACGACGCTGCCTCCCGGCCATCTGAAAAACCACATACATACTTAACACCACAGTTCCAAGTTCGAGATTTTATCACGGAGAAAAAGTTAAAACAGCATGATAGACTCCGACTTCAACAAAAGGGATTTTAAAGAGGCATAAATTCTTCCTTCCAAATTTAAACTGATAACAGCATCCATCAAACAAGCTCCCAAGAGAGTTTAACACGATTACATCAAATTGTTCCAAAATGACTCAACTCTATCTAGCCTAGTACCCCAAGGGTGCAAAAGCTAAGCTAGCTACGAGGAGTCCGACTATCCAACTTCTAAGCCTATCCTGAACACCTAGTGAGCGAACGAAGCAACGTTCGACTCGGGAGAAGGTGGTCTTCCCGAGCCAGCAGTGTCCACACTGGAGGCAGGCTCATCTCCTCCCTCAATGTCGACGTCCTCGTTTGCCTCTTGGTCCTGTATCTCCTGGTGATGCATGTCCAGGTGCTCGTTAGCCTCAGTGTTGGGGACTTGTTCTCAAATGCTAAGAGTTAAGAACAAGGCAACATAAAAAGTGTTAAGTGTTAAAGTCCTTCGTCCTCCGAAATATTATGTCCCTTCGGGAAATAATGAATCTCGGACGAAGGCTACGAAAGACATACCTTCGTAAACATGACAATAAATGACGAAGGTTACATATTAAGCATAAAATATAAAACAAATATTAAATATCAAGATAGAATCATTTCTATTTTATTATCATGGGAAAATAGAAATGATTTCAAATTACAAATGTACCTTCGGTCTTGAAGGAAGAGAAAAGTACAAGCGTGACGCAGTAATAAATGCCAAGTCAGCGTGAATAGTACGGGGATACTGTTCACCTATTTATAGGCACGGGACACAGCCCTTACAAAATTACATTCATGCCCTTTACATTTGATAATAATTCTATAGTATTCTATCGAGGTCTAAATGGCCTTTTCATCTTTAAGTCGGTTCCCTTTTCTGTGATCATGCCGAAGCTTTCCTGCTCACAGCTTCGGCGCTGTATCAACCTTCGTATCTTTTGAGCTTCTCCCTTTATGGTACCGATACGAATCCGAAGATACCTGTTCACAAATTATACTCCAAAAACACTGTTAAATCATGTTTTTGAGGACCTTCGGATGCCGAAGGTCCCCAACAGTAGCCCCTCGCAATATTAATTTGTTCGAAATAATAAATTTAGATTGCGATATGGACGAAGGCTTTACGCCGAAGGTCCGAAAAAACACCTTCCCTTTGCTAGAATAGCAACATCCACTGACAAGTGGGGTCTTTCAATTTTCAACGCACCGAGCGTATAAATACAGGCATACCACAAACTCATTTGGCACGCTTTCTGGCCAACCACTCCCGCTTACTCAATTTTTAGCTTTTGTGCGCTAAGATTTGCTGAGCTTTTAGTTTTGAAGCTTCGGCTTTGAAAACAGTTTTTTAGTGTTTCCGAAGATGTCTGAAGCTGCTAAGAAGGCTGTTGCTGAGACGAAGCTGACTCTTGATGAAGAGAAAAACTTGGGGTTTCTTATAGCAATGTCGAAGACGAACACGGAAAAAATTACCAAGGAAATTTTGGAAGGCTTGTCTGAGGATACTGACGACAGCGACAGCTACGATGTAGAAAGCGGCAGGGAAGAATCCGAAGATCGACCATGGCGACCAAGCCATTCAGTTTATGGTAAATCAACTATCAAAGAGAATCATCTTGTCAATATGAGAGGAAGGTATTTCCGGGATTTGTCCATTGTGAGGGCTGACGAAGGGGAGAAGACTTGTCCACACCCCGAAGAAAATGAAGTCGTAGTGTATCGAAGCTTTCTGAAAGCTGGGCTACGATTTCCCTTGAGTAGCTTCGTTGTGGAGGTGTTGAAAATCTTCGAAGTCTATCTTCATCAACTTACTCCTGAGGCAATTATAAGGCTAAATATCTTTGTGTGGGCCGCGAGAAGCCAAGGTCTGAAGCCTGATGCAAAAAGCTTCTGCAATATACATGAACTATTATATGAAACAAAACCTTGGGGCAAAGAACAGTACCATAACAACTTTGGCTGCTACAGCTTCGTTTCTCGGTCCGGGGCAAGCTGTCCCGTACCAACCTTTCGGAAGAGATGGCCCGGCGATTGGATGACAGAATGGTTTTATGTGAAGAATGACCTATCAGTGCGAGAAGATATCAAAGGTATAATTATGCGTCCTATTTGGCAAAGCTTCGGCCTTCGGAGGCCGAAGGTGGAAATGAATGAAGCTGCCGAAGAATGCCAGAGGGCCTTCGGCGTTATTTGTTCTTTTATTGGAACAAGAGATTTAGTACAAGAGCATATTGCCTTCCGGGTGTGGCCTCTTGCGGAGAAATGGGAAATGCCACAAGAAACCATAAAAGAGGCCGACGAAGGTGGACTTGTGAGACTGAAGTACACCTTCAAGTTCGGAGATAAATTTGCTGAGCCAGATGATGACTGGTTAAAGAGCATTGACAATTTGAGTGATGAGCTGCTTGGTTCTTATTCGAAGGCTGAAGATACTGTGATGTCAGCAGCCTTCGGAGGCCGCAAAAAGAAGAGGCTGAATCGGGTATTTGATGCAATTGGGTTTGTTTACCCTGACTATTGCTACCCTGTTCGAAGGCAGAAAAGAAAAAACACAACTTCTGCAAAAGAAGAAGCTGCAATTGCTCCTAGCGAACCAGAACCGGAAAGGAAGAAGATAAAAGTTCTTACGCATCGGCCGCGCTATATTGAACCAGCTTCGGTGCCCGAGTTTACCGGCGAGACTTCTTCGGCCACCGAAGCTGAAAAACCAACCGAGCCAGCCTTGTTGGTAGAAGTCGCAGAAACGGCCGGAGTGCCAACAAAGATAGAATTGGAACAATCAAACATTTTGTTATCAGAAACAAAAGAGAAAGCCGAAGTGCCGTCCACAGAAAAAATGGAAGAAGTAAAAGAAGCAAATGAGGGCTCCAAAACATCAGGAATTTTGAGTCCTGCAACAAATGTTGAGGCAATAAAAAATCAAAAAATGCCAACAATGACTCCGAAAAGAAAGAGGATGGCCAATGTGCTAGATATACTGGAAACAATCAAATCTTCAAGCACACCTCCGAAGAAGGCTGCTGTCATTCCTGAGATAACAACTGAAGTATCTGGTTCTACAGCTTCAGAGCAAGAAATTGAAGCCGAAGCTGGGCCCTCAAAACCCGGAAAGATAAAACCCTTGCAAAGTGAGGCAGAAAAAATATCAGAGCCAACCTTTGTTGAAGAAACCGGTGCTATTGCCCCCGAAGCATCACCCAAAATTCGTGATTATATTTTTCGTCATGCTTCGGGGAAAAAATTATCAGAAAAAGAAGAACAAGAGGCCCAGCACTATGCCCAAAAACTGAAATATCCAAAGGGGGCATTAATATTCAACGACAGTGGAGAAGAAGATTTCTTGTATTGTCTTCCCGACAGTAAGGAGATTTCTGTCTGCCGAGAAATGAGCAAGAGCTTCGGATTCCCGACCTTAGAAGACAGGCTCTCGGTGCTGTCAAAGAACGATCTGGCCGACAGCCTTGCCTACAATAGCTTGAAGGTACAACAAATGAAATCCTTGCATTTTTTCGTTCGTTTAAACCTATTGACACACACATATTTCTCCTTTGCAGGGCCTGATACTTAGCAATGCCCTCAGAGCTCAGAAAGATGCTGAAGACGAAGGGTGTACTATAGCCCTGAACAACCTTCGTTCCGAAGTAATTGAACTGAGGAACGAAGGTCTTGAAAAAGATAAAATATTGCACTCATTGCTAAATAAAATAAAGGAAGACGAAGCTGCTTTCAAGGGTCAAGCTGAAGCTCAAAAGCGCGAGATTGAAGACCTTCGGAAACAATTGGCCAAAGCCAAGGAAGAACGTATACTCGAAGAAACCAGGCGGGAAATCAGCGACCAATGGGCAAACCACTTAGAAACGACTGTTGAAGAGCTTCGTTCATTCACGAAGAAATGCTATAACAAATCTATAGAATGTGTTAAAAAGTTGAAAGCTAGCTTCGCCAGAGTCGGCGCCTTCTCGAGTGAAGAAAAGTTTATAAGAGGCAATCCCGAAGGTCCCATTGAATGGCTCGACCACGAAGCTGATGCCTTCGAAGAAATTTTAAGTAGCCGAGGAGATATATGCGCCTTCTCCGGGGCCAGAGGAATTGCCACCATCTTGGAGAAAAAAGGCTGCGAACACGTAAAAATCTTAGCACAATCCGAAGCTGCCTTATCCTTTGAAGATGCGAGAGATCCTTCGGCCGAAGCAAGCATGATCGGTGGAAAGTTTTTTACCGATATCTGGGATAATGGTGGCCGGGAAATGGCAGGAGAAATTATTTGAAGAAGTGAAAAGGGGATTCACAATGCTAGAGAAGTGGCTAAAGCTGCTGAAAAGAGCACAGAGCCCGAAGGTCAATTAGGTACTAGTTAATAGTTTGTATTGTGTTGTAATTTTTGGTTTTAAGTTTTGTTTTCCGTTTGTAATAGCAGCATAGTCGTGTCCTATCCTCCAGATCCTGCTGAAGCAACTCCAGGCCCTCAGCCGAAAGGAGACGACGAAATTAAAAAGATGGCCGAAGCAATCATAGACGAAGTCGTCAATCGTCTCCTGAATGAGGCTGCAGAAGTAGTACTAAGAGAAGACTAGATGTTATTAGAAAAAACATTTGAAATGAGATCTATGAAAAATTTTGTACATTTGAATGTAATATACAAGTTTCTTTTCATTATTCAATTCTTTACGATGCATGAAACTTTACATACGTACCGTTTTTGAGCCTTCGGCGAAAAAACACCTTCCCTTCTTTTCATGCTTCGTGAAGAAGACATCCTTCTTTAATACTATTCTGATGAAGCACTTCCATGCTTCGTGAAAATATTCTCCGAAGAAGTACTCCGAAGATCAATATTGTATCTCCTTCTTTTCGTACACAACGAAGCATAAGAGACCAATTCTTCTTTTGCCGAACGACGAAGCTTTTCTTTTTGGTACACAACAAAGCATAACGAATCATAAAAAACCACTTTTCCTTTTTGCCGAAGCAACCACTTTGGTACATAAATGCTATGAATGAATGCTTATGCATGCAAATGCCATGATGTAATGTGCGAATGAATGTCCAAAACATATGCCCGAAGCCACACTCTCAGCCGTTATTTCTTTAGAACCAACCACACATCAGCTCTGCATTCCCTTAGGAACGTCTTTGGAGCTTCTTCGCCTTTTACTTAGGCGGTATCAGCGTTGACTTTTCGCTGTAAGCTCTGCATCCCCTTAAGGACGTCTTTGGAGCTTCTTCGCCTTTTACTTAGGCGGTATCAGCGTTGACTTTTCGCTGTAAGCTCTGCATCCCCTTAGGGACGTCTTTGGAGCTTCTTCGCCTTTTACTTAGGCGGTATCAGCGTTGACTTTTCGCTGTAAGCTCTGCATCCCCTTAGGGACGTCTTTGGAGCTTCTTCTCTCTCTTTTTTTTTTAGTTTCGGCACTCGATGGTGCGTTCCCAGCTTTTACATTTACATTCTTTGGGGGATTTTGCTCTTATAAAACTAAAAAGGAAATTACATATGATGGCCCCATTAAAAACCTTTCTCCCCCTTTAGAAAGGAAAAGGGTGCCATGAAAAAGAAAAAGAAAAACATAAAAAGTTACATCAATTTATACATAATATCTCCGAAGCTCATCCGCATTCCAAGATCCTGGAATTTTGTTGCCGTCCATGTCCTTCAATTCTGCTTTCCTTAGAACGACTTTTTGTTACTTCGAAGATCCTCTGCAAACTTTCAAGCTTCAGCAACTTAAGCTTGTCAATAGATGTGCTTTGACTCCGGTACTGTGCTGTTGACTGTACGGGCTTCGGACTGCTCTCTAAAGTCCCTTTGGTGTGGAGCATACTGGCTCCCTTCTGGCTGCTGGCCTTGCTGTAACGGAGGTGGAGGCGGAGGTTGTTGCCATGAAGCTTGAGGTTGACTCGCCGAAGCTACGGAAACTGCAGGGTGGTTGCCCACGTATTCCGGGATGTAGGGCTGATGACACGAAGCAGTATGCATGACCTGCTTCGGCTGGCTTTGTTGCGCTGCAGCTTCTGCTAGCTCCTTTTGTTTCTGGATGGTAACATGGCACGTCCTTGTGGTATGGCCCTTGTTTTCACCACAGAATAAGCAAAATATTTTCCTTGGTTGGTCTCCAAATCTTCCGCCGAAGCCCCTGGCACCTCTGCCTCTTGGAGCCGGTGGCCGAAAGAAGCTTTGCTGTTGACTCGAAGCTTGTGAGGAGCACTGCGGCCTGTGCTGCTGACTTCCCTTATCATCATTTTGAGTTGAGTTGTGGATGGACCTGACATGCCTCGGATAGAATCTTCCTCCGAAGCCCCTGGTCATTTCAGAAAATCTGAAGGCCTCCTCCCTTCTTTGGCGAAAATCGTTGTCAGCACGAATGTATTCGTCCATTTTTTGGAGCAGCTTCTCCAGAGTCTGAGGAGGCTTCCTAGCGAAATATTGAGCTGCAGGTCCAGGACGAAGCCCCTTGATCATGGCTTCGATGACAATTTCATTGGGCACCGTTGGCGCCTGTGCCCTCAATCGTAGAAACCTTCGGACATATGCCTGAAGGTACTCTTCATGGTCCTGAGTACACTGGAAGAGAGCCTGAGCAGTGACCGGCTTCGTCTGAAACCCTTGAAAGCTAGTTATCAGCATATCTTTCAATTTCTGCCAAGAAGTGATTGTCCCTGGCCGAAGAGAAGAGTACCAAGTCTGAGCGACGCTCCTGACAGCCATGACAAAAGATTTTGCCATGACTGCGGTATTGCCACCATACGAAGATATAGTTGCTTCATAACTCATGAGGAATTGCTTAGGGTCTGAGTGACCGTCATATACGGGGAGCTGAGGTGGCTTGTAAGTCTGTGGCCAAGGTGTGGCCTGTAACTCTGTTGAAAGAGGAGAAGCATCATCAAAAGCAAAGTTTCCATGATGGAAATCGTCATACCAGTCATCCTCATTACGGAAGTCTTCCTGGTGAAGCTCTCTGCGTGGAGGCCTTCGGTTTTGATCATCTTGAACAAGATGACGAACCTCTTCGGAAGCTTCATCTATTTGTCTCTGAAGATCAGCTAGACGGGCCATCTTCTCCTTCTTGCGTTGAACCTGCTGCTGAAGGATTTCCAGGTTTTGAATTTCCTGATCTAGATCATCCTCCGGAGGTGTTGGACTGGCCGCCTTCCTCTTCTGGCTTCGTGCCTCTCTAAGAGAAAGGACGTCTTGATTGGGGTCCATCGGCTGCAGCGTGCCAGCCCCTGCTGCTGAAGCCTTCTTCGGCGGCATGACGAAGGTGATGCTTGCCGAAGGTGTTGAAAAGCTCAAAAAAGTGGAAGTGAGTTCACCGGAGGTGGGCGCCAATGTTGGGGACTTGTTCTCAAATGCTAAGAGTTAAGAACAAGGCAACATAAAAAGTGTTAAGTGTTAAAGTCCTTCGTCCTCCGAAATATTATGTCCCTTCGGGAAATAATGAATCTCGGACGAAGGCTACGAAAGACATACCTTCGTAAACATGACAATAAATGACGAAGGTTACATATTAAGCATAAAATATAAAACAAATATTAAATATCAAGATAGAATCATTTCTATTTTATTATCATGGGAAAATAGAAATGATTTCAAATTACAAATGTACCTTCGGTCTTGAAGGAAGAGAAAAGTACAAGCGTGACGCAGTAATAAATGCCAAGTCAGCGTGAATAGTACGGGGATACTGTTCACCTATTTATAGGCACGGGACACAGCCCTTACAAAATTACATTCATGCCCTTTACATTTGATAATAATTCTATAGTATTCTATCGAGGTCTAAATGGCCTTTTCATCTTTAAGTCGGTTCCCTTTTCTGTGATCATGCCGAAGCTTTCCTGCTCACAGCTTCGGCGCTGTATCAACCTTCGTATCTTTTGAGCTTCTCCCTTTATGGTACCGATACGAATCCGAAGATACCTATTCACAAATTATACTCCAAAAACACTGTTAAATCATGTTTTTGAGGACCTTCGGATGCCGAAGGTCCCCAACACTCAGCAAGCTGCTGCTGAGTGTTAATGAGCTGATCCTCTAGGACCTCGATGGTGTTCTCCCTGGTGCCTACCAGCTCTTCCAACTCCTGAATATCAGTGGATAGCTGCTCCACCTGCAAGTCCTTCTCCACCATTTCTTGGGACAAGTCAACCACAAGTTCCTCTCTATTGTCCAATGTAATCTTTGTTGCCTCCAGCAATGCCATCAGATGGGACATTGCCTCACCGCGCATCACCTGTAGACGGTACAGGGCATTCATGCACCATACAGTCAAGGGCGCGGTCTGCCCTGGGTAGAGGGCCCAAATATCTTTGGCATGCTCCACCCGATCCTTCCACATTGGGTCGTCCTCCCTCTCAGCGGGGAACAAGCCAATGGGGTGGGTGGCCAGCTCCAAAGGATGAAATCCGCAGAAGGTAGTCAATCCATGCAGAGCGATCGCCTCGATCGTGTCCTCTGCTCGGTATCCGAAAGACTCGGAGTCCAAAGAGCGCCATCCTGGCTGCAGGGGATGAGGCTCCAAGGTCATCCTCACTCTACAGCGAGGCACTTGGTGCTTCTCAAACTGCTGCACCGCGTACTGCGGGGGTGTCGCGTATCCGGCCCCCTGAAGTACCTCCCACAAAATGCGGGGGAAGCCCTCTCGTGCAAGTCCGTCAGTGTGGGTCAGTGCATTTCCGTCATCGGAGGATCCATGGGAAGTCATCTGTGTACGGTTAAGCGTAAGTAAAAGAAAAAGAATTATAAAAAAAGAACAAGGAAAAAATAAAACTCAGCCCTTCTCTAGTTAAATGAAAAGGCACTGGGGACCTAATTGGTTGTTATCTTATTTTTAAGTCCTTTACTCAGTTATCCATCTGCTTAATTATGAATGCATGCATGCTCGTCCTGAACGGCCTCACAACAAGAATAAAGGAATAGGGAAGAACTCCCATCCTGTAAATGTGGCCTGTAGGGCCTAGTTACTTAGCCACCTAGCTACCCTTCTATTACCCTAAGGCTTCACGTCCTAGGTCTATCCTGCTCGTCCTACTATCTATCCGATATTGTTTCTATCAAATTTTACTTGGAAAATTGATGGTATTTACATTTTATTGATTCCTCTGTGGTGGTACAAGCTCTGATACCAGCTGTGGCGGAACTGCCCGAATTATTCCAACTTAAGTGCCTAAGCCCCGCCTTAGAGGCTAGACCGCACTTAAATAGGAATAACCCGTCAATCCCTCGGATCTAGTCCGACACGGCCACTGACAGGATCAAGTACCACAATCTCACTCGAAGGTGAGTCACAGAGCAAATACAATAAAGCATAAAACCATACATGTCAGAGTATTAGGTTATTACATCACCATCATCATCGGAGTTTTGCAAAAGTAACCATCAATGTTCGAAGTGCAGCGGAATAAAACTAACGGTAATTAAACAGAGAGATGAGGAAGCCTGTCCCATCACTCCTCATGCTCCTCCTCAGCCGAGGCAGGGTCCCACTCAACAGTCCAACCCGGTGGCAAGGTGGACGGCCAAGTTATCCCAGCAACCATCTCCTCCAGAGAACCTGTAAAAATTATGCCACAAGCAAGGCTGAGTATACTAATACTCAGCTAGACTTACCCGGTGTGAGGAGTCTACTCCTCTACCTCTAGACATGCAGCTGTTTGGCTATGGGGTTTGGTTGCCAAAAGCACTAGCTGAGTTTCTAAATCAAGGTTTTAACTTGGTCAAAATTAAGTGTGACTCTCTTAAGGCTAAAAGTGAACTATCTATTCACACATGGTAGCAAGCATTATTAGCAATCAACATCTTATATCAACTCATCATACTTCCACTTATTACTCAATGCAGTACAATGGATCAAGCAGTCTCATTAGCTGCGAGAAGCAGACGATTCGAATCGAGTTTTTATCCTTGCAAGGTAAACCTAAACACACGACATGCAGGGGCACTCCGTCCCCACACATATCAACCGTCCCCATTGATTCCCTAGCAACAGAAAGGGGCTCACCGCCTTGGCGTACAATGCCTCACTGACCCCGACTGGCCGTCGTGCAGTGACCGCACTTGTACCCACCATAACCGGAATGGGAGACCTCGTCTCAGGTCGCGTGAGGAGGGCAATCTGCGGGCAGGTTCACTCAGGTACTAGGCTTACCGATTTACCATATTTCTCGGTATGTGTTTAGTACGTTCAAACGCTTGACACAGGTATCCGCACGTTAATCCTTATTCCATTTTCCCATCTCGTAAACAACCAATCCCCATGGATTGTTGTCCACCAACTGGTATCATGACAGTGTGAAAGTGGGTACAATCAATTTCCTGATGTCGCGCGAGTGCTAGAAAAATCACTCGTCTTCTACCGAGATCCTAATTAAGTAAAGCAACTACTCGACCTGTCGTACTAGTATTCATCTCAAAAGGATTCCTGAGATCATGCAACTAGGGTTTCAAACAATTCCTATACCTAAGTGCACAATCAATCCTACAATCATTAAGTGAAGTAAAATAGCATAAATAACAGGTTATGCATAAAACCGGGGCTTGCCTTCCAAAGCAGTGGCTGGCAGGTCCTCTGGTGCAGGCTCGGGTGCTGGATCTGGGGCTACCTCCTGAGCAGCTCCGTGCTCCGGCACGAGGATGTACTCTCCGTCAACAAGATTACAGTCTATCGAAGTGCAATGAACATGTATGTCATGATTATGCAAGATTTAAGAACATTAAGCTAAAGAAACTAAGTCAAGAATTAACTTAGGGTTTCCTGGTTATGCGAATCTTCTAGTGGTATATATATACATAGACTTATTACCTTTTAAGCTTAGGTTTTCTTTTAGGATAACATAGTGGGTTGGTATTGTCCTTATAGATTTCAGTGGACAATTTTATAAAGGTTTTAGGACGACATTAATTTCCATTATTCATTTTCCTTTCTTTAATTTTCATTTAGGGTTTCTAGTGTAGGTTTGAACTACGACAGTGCTTATATAATTTCCAAAAATTCTGTAAAAATTACAGTGGGTTGTCACTTGCTATTCTAGCTTGTTTTAAGATTTTGAGGCTTAAAGTACAAAAGCTAGGCTTTAAACAAAAATGACAAGAGTTATGCAAAATGGGCCACTTTACACTACACCTCTTAGTTAGGGGTTGGTTCTGTCCTAAAGGTTATTTTTGCTGGCATCCCATAGTAATAATAGGCTTCTGTGCTAAAAATCATAGACAACTAAGGGGTGGTTATTTAGTTATGATTTTCTCAAGTTTAATGTCCAAAAGGCACTTTCTACTACATTATGATTTGAAAAATGTCAAACAGCAGATCTCCTATTTTTCCTAAGTTCTTAATAACAAAACATTAGTTATCCCAAGGGTGGGGGTGTTTTTACCTTGGGGTTATTTTTGTAGAGTTTTCCTAAGTTCCACTTGTTTTATTAAAACAAAAGGGATCTTACTTATTTTACACTAAAACAGGGTATGATATATTTTTCCAGTGAACTATATTGAATAAGTAACCTAACAAAAATAGAGGTACTCTCTGGTTCATTAATTAAATTACATTTTCTATTTTCCTTATCCTTAAGCATATTATAGAATAAAGGGTAAAACTAACTTACATGGAGTGGACAGAGAGGTTTAACATTTTTATTTGGTTTAGTAGGTATATGTTGGGTCTATGCTTCGTCGCCGAAGGTCTTCTAGGAAGAAGCGGCTTTTGGCTGAAGCTGTTTGTATGAGATGGCCGAAGGTTCCTCTTCACGAAGCTTCGGTATTACAAACCGACTTAAAGATAGAATGACCTTTTAGTCCATAAAGGTCTGAGTCAATGTTGTAAACTTTTATGAGGGGCATAATTGTAATTCCTCACAGGCTGAGTCCTGTGCCTATAAATAGTGAACAGTATTCCTTTACTGTTCACGCATTCTTGTAATTGCAATCGCATCATTCAGGAATCAATCTTTGCCAAGGCAGAGGTATAACTGTATTCAATGATTCGCTATATTAAATAAATATAATATGATTCGTTTATGATTTATTTACTTTTGATACCCTTTATTTTATGTTATCTTATACAATTTATCAAAATCCAATTACGAAGGCTTAACCTTCGTAATCATATTCTCATCAACCTTCGTCCAAGGTTCATTATCCTCAAGGGAATAATGTTTCGTGGACGAAGGGCGTTAACATTTAACATTTTATGTTGCCTTGTTCTTAATTCATAGCATTTGAGAACAAGTCCCCAACATTGGCGCCCACCTCCGGTGAACTCACTTCCACTTTTTTGAGCTGATGGCTTCGTTCAACGATCAAGCTGGAGCTGCTTCGGCTCCGAAGCTGCTACTCCCGATAACAGGCGGTTCATGTTCAGAGCCAGCCAACAAGAAACAGAAGAAGGAAGCACAGAGAAGGGTACAACATGTTGGGGTGCAAGGACCCTTCATCAAGTCAAGATGGTCTCACATTCCTATTACCTTCTCCCAAGAGGACCTTCAACTTAAGGATTACCCACACAACGATGCCATGGTTATCTCTTGTGTTATCAAAGGATTTCTGGTCCACAATGTCTTGGTTGACACAGGCAGTGCAGCTGATATCATATTTGCTAAGGCCTTCAGACAAATGCAAGAGCCAGAAGATAAGATTCATGATGCTACACATCCTCTCTGTGGCTTCGGAGGAAGACAGATTGTAGCACTGGGCAAGATCACCATGTCAGTGACCTTCGGGTTCATCAACAACACTAGAACTGAGCAAGTTGTGTTTGACATTGTTGACATGGAATACCCTTACAATGCAATTATTGGTCGTGGCACCCTCAATGCTTTCGAAGCAATTCTTCATCCTGCTTATCTTTGCATGAAGATACCCTACGGATCAAGGACCCATCGCTATTCATGGAAGTCAGGAAGCTGCCAGAAGGGCCGAAGGAAACTAGACTGACTCAAAAGCAATCCATAACATAGATGGAGCTGAAGCTTGTGAACAGTACAACTTCAGAAGGGAGAAAGCAGCTTCAGCAGATCAGCCGAAGCCCATGCTCTTATGTGAGGACATAGCAGAGCAGAAGGTGCTGTTAGGCTCTCAATTATCCGAAGAACAGGAGAAAACCTTGATAAGGTTTTTGTTCAACAACAAAGATGTTTTTGCATGGTCAGCCAATGATCTCTGCGGAGTTAATAGGGATGTTATTGAACACTCGCTCAATGTTGACCCATCCTTCAGACCCAGAAAGCAGAGGCTTCGGAAAATGTCTGATGATAAGGCCGAAGGTGCTCGTAATGAAGTCAAAAGACACCTCAGTGCAGGAGTTATCAGAGAAGTAAAGTACCCAGAATGGCTAGCTAACACTGTTATGGTAAAAAAGGCCAATGGCAAGTGGCGAATGTGTATCGATTTTACAGATCTCAACAAGGCTTGTCCGAAGGACGAATTCCCATTGCCAAGGATAGACTCTTTAGTTGATGCAGCAGCTTCTTCAGAGCTCATGAGTCTGCTAGACTGTTACTCAGGCTACCACCAAATCTGGATGAAGAAGGAAGATGAGCCGAAGACTAGCTTCATAACCCCAAGTGGCACATATTGCTATCTTCGGATGCCTGAGGGGCTCAAAAACGTTGGAGGAAGTTTCAGCAGAATGACTGCGAAGGTTCTCCAGTCTCAGATAGGCAGAAATGTGCTAACTTATGTTGATGACATCATTGTAAAAAGCACGAAACAGGAAAATCATATTGCTGATTTGCAGGAGACCTTCGCCAGTTTCAGACAAGCTGGCTTAAAGTTGAATCCAGAAAAATGTGTCTTCGGAGTAAAGAAGGGGAAATTTCTTGGATGCTTGGTTTCAACAAAGGGAATTGAAGCTAATCCAAGTAAAATTGAAGCTATACTTCGAATGGAGCCACCAACTACAAAAAAGGGGGCCCAAAGATTAACAGGGAGGTTGGCATCTCTTAATAGATTTATATCCAGATCAGCAGAAAGAAATTTACCATTCTTCGAAGTGCTGAAATCAGCCGAAGTCTTTCAATGGGGACCAAGCCAACAAAAAGCCTTCGAGGAACTGAAGCAATATCTGATAGATTTAACAACATTAACTCCACCAACGCCAGGGGCTCCTTTGTTATTATATGTGGCAGCTTCGCACTCAGCGGTAAGTGCAGCACTTGTCCAGGAGAAGCTTGATGGCCAAGTCAAGAAGCAGGTCCCAATGTATTTTGTATCTGAAGTTCTTAGTATATCAAAGAAAAACTATACAGAATTATATGCTGTTTTGATGGCATCCAGGAAGCTTCGGCATTACTTTCAAGCATACAACATAGTTGTTCCTTCTTCGCAGCCGTTGAAGGATATTATGAGAAATAGAGAAGCTACTGGGCGGATTGGAAAATGGGCTGCAGAGCTCAATGAATTTTGCATTGATTATGTGCATAGATCTTCGATCCAGTCCCAGGCGTTAGCAGACTTCATTGCTGACTGGACGCCAGGGGCTTAGGATGAAGAAACAAATAAAGATGCCGAAGTATGGACAGTGTTTTGCGATGGGTCTTGGGGAACCTTCGGGGCAGGAGCAGCTGCTGTGTTGGTCTCGCCATCCAAAGTTAAAACTTGTTATGCGGCAAGACTCGATTTCAGTTGTACAAACAATATTACCGAGTACGAAGCCCTGCTTTTGGGTCTTCGGAAGCTAAAAGCAATGGGAATCAGAAGGGCCATTCTTAAAACTGATTCCCAGGTTGTTTCGGGTCATATCGACAAGAGTTGCAAGGCTAAAGACCCGAAGCTTGAAAAATATCTGGACATGGTTCGAAGAGTCGAAGCTTCCTTCGAAGGATTTTCTGTCAAAAATATCCCTCGAGGACAAAATGAGCATGCTGATTTGCTAGCTAAGTCAGCAGCACAGGGGCTGCCCTTACCTTCGGATGTGTTCTTCGAAACAATAAAAGCACCTTCGGTGGAACTTCTTGAAAGAGCAGTCCTCAATATATCTCCTGTTTATAGCGAAGATTGGAGAACTGAGATCATCTCTTACCTTCAGGGTAAATTCCTTTCAGATGACAAAACTTATAACAGGAGGATAGAGGCAAGAGCTCGTCCATATGTCATGATAGAAGGGGAGTTGTACAAGCATGGAGTTTGTGCTCCGCTACTCAAGTGTTTATCTAGAACCGAAGGCATAGAGTTGATGAAAGAAATACATGCAGGCCTGTGTGGATCTCACATTGGATCTAGGCCGTTACTTGGAAAAGTTTTCTGCCAAGGGTTTTATTGGCCGAAGGCAGCTTCGGATGCAGCGGAATTAGTTCAAAAGTGCGAAGGTTGTCAGAAATGTGCAAGAGATCAAAAACAACCTTCGTCCTTAACACAGCTCATACAACCCATCTGGCCATTGCAAAGGTGGGGCCTTGACTTGTTAGGTCCATTACCACCGGCCCAAGGGAACTTAAGATACGTTGTAGTGGCTGTGGAATATTTTCTAAATGGATTGAGGCAAAGCCTTTAGCCACAATAACTTCGGCCACCGTCCAAAAGTTTTTCTGGCAGAATATTGTTTGTCGTTTCGGGATACCAAAGGCCATCACTGTAGATAATGGAACACAGTTCGACTCCGAAGCTTTCAGAGATTTCTGTGATCAAATTGGTACAAAGATCCATTTTGCATCAGTCAGGCATCCGGAGTCAAATGGACTCGTTGAAAGAGCCAATGGCATTATAATGACAGGAATAATGAAGTTAATCTTCAATCAACCTAGGGGAAGTGGCCAGATCAATTAATCAAAGTGGTATGGAGCCACAACACAACAATATCAAGGTCAACAGGCTTTACTCCATTCAAACTATTATTTGGTGACGAAGCAATAACTCCGGAGGAGGCTAAAACTGGATCAATAAGAGTAGTAGCTTCGGCAGAATCAGGTCCTGAAGATGCTTATTCTGTGGAAAAAGATGCTTTAGAAGGGATCAGGCTTCAAGCTGTGGAGAATATCAATAAATATCAAGCCAAAACAATCAAATGGCGAGATAGAAAGGTTCGGCTAAAGAATATTGAGCCAGGACATTTGGTGCTTCGGAGAGTGGCCAACCCAGACACAGTGGGCAAGTTGCAGATGAAATGGGAGGGACCTTTCTTAGTAGCATCTTCATCAAGACCCGGTTCATACAGATTGAAGGATATGGACGGCAACGACATTCCTAGATCTTGGAATGCGGATGAGCTTCGGCGATATTATGTGTAATTTGATGTAACTTTTTATGTTTTTTCTTTTTCATGGCACCCTTTTCCTTTCTAAAGGGGGAGAAAGGTTTTTAATGGGGCCATCATATGCAATTTCCTTTTTTAGTTCTATAAGAGCAAAATCCCCCAAGGAATGTAAATGTAAAAGCTGAGAACGCACCATCGAGTGCCGAAGAGTAAAAAGCGAAGAAGCTCCAAAGTCGTTCCTAAGGGAATGCAGAGCTTACAGCGAAAAGTCAACGCTGATTCCGCCAAAAGTAAAAGGCGAAGAAGCTCCAAAGTCGTTCCTAAGGGAATGCAGAGCTTACAGCGAAAAGTCAACGCTGATTCCGCCGAAAGTAAAAGGCGAAGAAGCTCCAAAGTCGTTCCTAAGGGAATGCAGAGCTGATGTGTGATTGTTTCTAAGGAAATAATGGCTGAGAGTATGGCTTCGGATATGTGTTTGGACATTCATTCGCGCATCACATTACATCATAGCATTTGCATTCATAAACATTCATCCAGGCATATGTAGGATAATCATCATCATGGCATAAGTGGTTGCTTCGGCATAAGAGAAGAGCTTCTTCGCGTACAAAAAGGAGAGCTTCGGAAGAAAGGAAAATGTTGTTTTCTATGCTTCGCTGTGTACGAAAAGAAGGGAAGGTGTTTTTTCGCCTTCGGCTCAAAAAAGATAATTTCGTCCACAACAAAGCACTTCACATACATTAATGGAAGGGTAAGAGCATAATACAAGGTATGAACAGAACTCATTAAAGACAAGTTTAGTTACATTTACAAAAATTATCTCAAAAGTTTCCTGAGTCTGTCTACAGTCTACTCCTATTTAATCTTCGAGGGACATTAGCTTCGGCGTCATTCTTTTTAATCATCAACTTCGGCTTCGTCATCCTACAAGAATTAAGTTGTTGTAAGTCAAAATCGAGCTTGAAGGAAGAGGTAAGCACAAGGTATGATTTCTTACTGGTTCAAGATGACTCCGAGCTTCGTCTCCAGCCTTTTCTCGCCCGCCTTTTGTCCATATCATTTTTACAAATCTATTGGAAATACTTCGGGCGAGATCAGGAATGTCATCTAGGATTGATGGTGATAAAGTAAAATTGGGCCTATTGACAATCTTTCCATGATCGCAGCCAGCTTTTAGGAAAGCTGCAGCAGTGCCCCGAGAAGCTACCCAGGCACAGAAGTCACCGTGCCCAGCTATAACTTCGTCGAGCTCGTCAATTTCACCCTCAATATGTTCGAAGGTCTTCGGTAAATCTTCAGCTGAGGGGGTGAATTTCTCACTGCTGGCTCCAACTGAGTGGAAAATGTTTCTTAGTCGTTGAATACATTTGTTGCTAAATTCCAAACATTTTTCTTGAAGGCCCGCCAATAGCTTTTTCAAATCTGAATTTTGTTGAGCTTCGGCTTCAAGTTTTGCATTAAGTTCTTGCTTTTCTTGTTCAAACTGCTCAGATTGGCAGAGAAGCTTCATGTTCAGTTCTGTTATTTTAGCTTCGGCTTCCACCAATAAACCTTCAGTTGCTTGGAGCTCAAAGTTCTTCTTCTCAATAGCAGCTGATTGCTCCTTTATTTTGCTTTCTAAATTTTCAATTATAACTTCGTGTTTCTTGTCTTCAAAATCTTGCTGCATTTTCAAGGCTTTGCTCAACAGCATACTCTGCACGAAAACAACCTTCGTTAGATATGTTTTCATTATTAAAAACAATAAAAGTTAAGGGAAAAGTAGTTCACCTTGAAATTGGAATAAAATAAACTACCAATGATATGTTGTCGTCGGTAGCGGCTAATGTCCGTTTCTAGCTTCGGAAAACCGATACTCTTTGACAGAGTACCGATAACTTTGGCTCCAGTTTGATCTCGGATACAATCTAATTTTTCATCATCAATACCTCCGAAGAGGAGTGCTCCTGGTTTGTACCCGCAAGATTTGGCATACTCTTTAAGCTCTTCTATTTCGGGTATTGACAATTTTTCTCCAACTAAATTTTGAAACATGAAGGCCTCGTCCTCCGAAGCTTCGTCAACAATTTCCTTTTCTTTCCCCGGCACTGCGGCCATAGCCTCTTCGGCGGCAGTGGTAGCTTCTTCTGTGGCCATGTCTAGCAGCATTTTGTCGATGTGTTCGATTGTGCTTTCCAGGTTCAAGTCTTCAACTGAGGCAGCTTCGGCAGCCGCGACCTCCAAAGGTGTGATTTCAATATTTGTTCTTTCCTCAGCCGCTGGTGTCTTCTGAGCTGAAGCTCTTGGTGGTGTCTTGTCAATGACCTCTGTCACAGTGATAATTCTTTGTCTCTTTGCTTTAGTTGTTTTCTTCGTTTTTTCGGGCTCCTTTTCCTTCTGAAAAAACTTTGTCAGTTGAGGCCCCAATGGACTTAGCTTCGCAGGCAGGGATTCAGTCATTACCTTCAGAATTTCCTCCACGTCAGCGGCAGAGGGTGATGCGGGGGTTTCTTCTTCGTCGGATATTTTTTGCTTCGGAGAAGACGCTTTCCTCTTCTTCGGAATTTTCTTCTTTGATGGTTCTTTCTCATCTTCATTTAAGGCTTCAGTTATCCTTTTCCTTTTCTGGCCCCCGGCACCTTTGTTCAGATTTTCATAGTCAGGGTATTCGAAACCCAGAGCGTCCAGCACTCGATTCAGTCTTCGCTTCGGACGGGTGCCGAAGGCCGCGGTCATCAACTGATCTTCTTTTTTGGAATAATTGCCGAGTATTTCATTGCACATTACTTCAATTGTATCCAGCCACTCTTGGCAAGGTGTTTTAAAGTATTTCTTAAACTTGAAATAATAAGGTAACCGTACAAGTTCACCTTCTTTCTTCTCCCCCTTTAGCTTCGGCATTTCCCATTCTTTTAAACTAGGAAAAACCTTGAAAGCCAAAAACTCCTGAACCAGGTCTCTTGTACTGATATGCTCTGCAATAATTCTGAATTCATTCATCGCTTTTTGAGTTGGACCTTCTGGTGTCATGTTGCAATGGGGGCGGGTTTCTCCGAAGATTAGTTCAAGTGGACTTTGCACAAGCTTCTCCTTGTCGTCATCAACCTTGACATAGAACCACTCCGACTTCCAGCCTGCTGCCCATTTGCTTCGGTAGCTGATTACAGGAAACTTTGTGGTTTTCCGATAAGCAAAATTATAGCAACTAAAATTGTCATGCAATCCATCCTTTCTAGCCTTCGTCTGATAGTGCAGCTCGTGAACTCGACAAAAGCTGTCCGCAAACGGCTCCACCGCTTGGCTTCGGAGTGCCCAGATATAAACACTAAGCCTAACGATAGCGTTAGGAGTCAACTGATGAAAGTAGATACCAAATCTCTTCAGTACCTCTGCAATAATCCCATGTAGGGGGAATCTTAATCCAGCCTTTAGAAAGCTCTTGAAAATAACTATTTCATCCTTCTCCGGCTTTGGGGTAGTTTCTTCTCCCCCGAAGCGTAATAGCTTCTTCTGATTTTCACTGAAAAAGCCTGACTTCACCATCTTGGAGAGATCAGCCTTCGAAACAGTAAACTTTCCGAAGTCCAAGTGGCTGGGCTTGCTTGGCATGGCAATACGATAATCATCTTCAGGATCAGTTTCTTCAATGTTTTCTTCTTCTGCTTCGGCAGTTGTTTGTTCTGCTTGTTCTACATCAGCACTGGGGATCTTTTCCGAAGTTACCAGCCCGGATCGTTGCATCGCTTCGGAGATGGGAACAGTCTCCGAACCTTCAGCTTCGCCCCCCTCACGCTCAACCCTAGCGGTAGAACGCACTCTGGCCATTTAATTCTGAATTTGTGGAAATTAAATACTTTTTTCTTCTGAAGTTTTTTTTCTGACGAAGCAGAATTCAAGCTGGAGCTTCGTTCGATTCCGAGAGTCAAGCTTCGGCGATGGTTAAAAATTTTGGCAGCAAAACAGTGCAAATAGCAATGAATGCTGTGGTAACTTCACACCTACTCGTCTGTTTATATAGTACTGCAGGTAAGAAGGCGAAGCGCCAGGATTTTTACACCAGGCGGACACCCGCTCGCACTCGCTGCGTGGTGGACTGCAGAGACCAAACAGTAACTCTGCAAGGTGGGACCGCTACGCGCTGGGAAACTGAATCGTTTCTCGACAACGAGCTCAGGGAAGGTGTTTTTTGGACCTTCGGCTCCCCGAAGCTTAAGAGACTTTTTTCACGGATCAAGCTCGTTACGAAAAACGATCTAGCACCGTGAAAGGGGCTACTGTTGGGTCTATGCTTCGTCGCCGAAGGTCTTCTAGGAAGAAGCGGCTTTCAGCTGAAGCTGTTTGTATGAGATGGCCGAAGGTTCCTCTTCACGAAGCTTCGGTATTACAAACCGACTTAAAGATAGAATGACCTTTTAGTCCATAAAGGTCTGAGTCAATGTTGTAAACTTTTATGAGGGGCATAATTGTAATTCCTCACAGGCTGAGTCCTGTGCCTATAAATAGTGAACAGTATTCCTTTACTGTTCACGCATTCTTGTAATTGCAATCGCATCATTCAGGAATCAATCTTTGCCAAGGCAGAGGTATAACTGTATTCAATGATTCGCTATATTAAATAAATATAATATGATCCGTTTATGATTTATTTACTTTTGATACCCTTTATTTTATGTTATCTTATACAATTTATCAAAATCCAATTACGAAGGCTTAACCTTCGTAATCATATTCTCATCAACCTTCGTCCAAGGTTCATTATCCTCAAGGGAATAATGTTTCGTGGACGAAGGGCGTTAACATTTAACATTTTATGTTGCCTTGTTCTTAATTCATAGCATTTGAGAACAAGTCCCCAACAGTATATATAAACTTCTCAAAATTTTTCTAACCCCAGTCAAATAGTGTAACTAATTTTTGGCCCTATTATTAAGCTTTTGGTCAAAACTATAATTAAATCAGAGCTTTAAAGTTTTCTATAGTACATAGGGGGTTTTATATTTTTCTTAAGTAGGTTACATTATTTAGAGTCTGTCAAAATTGGTTTGACCAAATTTGGATGATTTAAACAGAAGTTATGCATTTTCAAAGTTTCTGTCTAATTTAAAAACAGATTTAGTAAAGGTTTTCTGGAAAAACAGTTTACACCGAGGTCCCTGGGTTTAAACTAATTCAACCTTCGCAAATCTACCCCCGCGCCACTATTCCCCTGTGTCTCTGACATTTCACAAAACCCCCTGACCTTCTCTCCCTCTCACCCGCAGTCCTTCCCCTTATGCAAACAGTAACCGCGGGAAAGAAAAGGGTGGTGCGGCTTACCGGCGGCGAGGCAGGTCCGGCGAAGGGTGGGGTTGGCTCGGGGAGACTCTGGCGGTCACGTCGAGGTACGGCTTGACGTCGGGGATGGCCGGAATCGCCCGGTCCACGAGCGCAGGCGGGTGTGCTCGTCGGCGGCGAGTGTACCGGCCAAACCACGGCGAGCTGGTCCAATCCTAGGGCACGGTGAGCTTCACGGGGTAACGTAGCGACTGTGTGCACAAGGAATCGAAGGATGGTGGAGTGGTTTACCCGGTCCACGTACTCCGGCGGGGTTGAGAGCTCCGGTGAGCGTGGGCTGGCCTCTCCGGCGAAGCAAACTCCGATTCCTTGCTCAGGGAGCTTCACGGAGGTGTGCACGGTCTTCTCCGAGGGCTGGACGGGGTTGGGAATGGCTCCACCGGCCGGTCTACGGTGACAGAGGGATTGGGCGGCCGCGGACTCGCTGCGCACGGGCAAACGGCGACGAGCTCGACTCCGGTGTGGTTTGAGGGTGCGCGGAAGGGAACAATCTAAGTCTGGGAGGGTTTTATAAGCGCGGGCGCGGGCCATGGCGCTGGCTTGGCTCGGGCGCGGCGCTGGGCATGCGAGGGCGTGCGTGAGCGTGCTCTGGCGCGGGCAGAAGGCGTCGAACACGTGGAGGTGTTTTTCTTCCAGTGTTCAAACGTCTCCAGAGATCGCAAACGTGCGAATCTCGCCATGAATCCGGCGCAGGCCTCTTCCTGGCACCTAGGGCTATCTCACATGTGTGAGTTCCAATGGAGGATACGCCCTAGATCAGGAGATAGACGGGCGCCAAATCTGGCTTGTCTCACTGCCCATAATGCGACAAAACTGATGTCAAGAGCTGTCAAACATCCGAGTCTCGGTCTCCACTTTTTCCAGGGGGTGCCTCAAGTGGTATACCACATTTTTGGTATAGAACCCAAGTGGTTTTGGCGCCATCTTCAAAGTGAACACGGCTGGTCTTTGTATTAGGGTTAAAAATTGACTTAGAGGGAAATAGAGAGCTCTAGCTCTCTCTCCACTTGGAGATTTGAATTGGGGTTTCTCCAGGGGTCTTTTTGCAATATTTCCCCCCCCCCCTTAATTGATGGTTACAAAGTTAGTTAGGGTTTGGTTAAAAGTTACACATGCTTTGCCCACTTGTTCACTCTCTTTCCCCCCCCCCTTACTTAGGGTTTTGGAAGATAGGGTTTAGGAGAGGTCTAGGGTTCTTCTCCCCCCTGATCCAAGGTAGTAAGTGTGCAAGGATTAGAGTAATGCTTCTTATGTCATTGGCAACATTATTAGCATTTGGTCTCCAAGTTCTCAAGTGTTGCCCTAAGCCTTTACTCCTTGTGATCACAGCTTCTAGTGTCAAGGTGGCTCTAGCCCAGGTAACACCTGGGGTGTTACAGTGTTAGCCTTCGGTATTATTGAAAATGGTCGTTCATGGCTATTTTTGACTGAAATGGGGGTTGTGTGGCCATTTATCATCGACCAGAGGCTCATACACCTCACCCCACATATGTTTCCTTGCCATAGATCACATTCTTGGATATCTGGTGGAGACCATTTCTTGGTCAAATATCCGTACGTGTTAGCCTTCGGTATTATTGAAAATGGTCATTCATGGCTATTTTCGACAAAAATGGGGGTTGTGTGTCCATTGATCATCGACCAAAGGCTCGTACACCTCACCCCACATATGTTTCCTTGCCATATATCACATTCTTTGATTTCTGGTGGTGACCATTTCTTGGTCAAAAATCCGAATGTGTTAGCCTTCGGAACTATTGAAAATGGTCGTTCATGGCTATTTTCGACAAAAATGGGGGTTGTGTGACCATTGATATTGGACCAGAGGCTCATACACCTCACTACACATATGTTTCCTTGCCATAGATCACATTCTTGGATTTATGGTGGAGACCATTTCTTGGTCAAAAATCCGTAGGTGTTAGCCTTTAGTGTTATTGAAAATGGTCGTTCATGGCTATTTTCAACAAAAATTAGGGTTGTGTGGCCATTGATCGTCGACCAGAGGCTCATACACCTCACCCCACATATGTTTCCTTGCCGTAGATCACATTCATGGATTTCTGGTGTCGACCATTTCATGGTCAAAAATCCGTAGGTGTTAGCCTTCGGTATTATTGAAAATGGTCGTTCATGGCTATTTTCGACAAAAATGGGGGTTTTGTGGCCATTGATCATCGACCAGAGGCTCAAACACCTCACCCCACATATGTTTCCTTTCTATAGATCACATTCTTGGATTTCTGGTGGAGACCATTTCTTGGTAAAAAATCCGTAGGTGTTAGCCTCTAGTATTATTGAAAATGGTCGCTCATGGCTATTTTCATAAAAAATGGGGGTTGTGTGGCCATTTATCATCGACTAGAGGCTCATAAACCTCACCTCACATATGTTTCCTTGCCATAGATCACATTCTTGGATTTCTGGTGGAGACCATTTCTTGGTCAAAAACTTGTACGTGTTAGCCTTCGGTATTATTGAAAATGGTCGTTCATGGCTATTTTCGGCAAAATGGGGGTTGTGTAGCCATTGATCATCGACCAGAGGCTCGTACACCTCACCCCACATATGTTTCCTTGCCATAGATCACATTCTTGGATTTCTGGTGGAGACCATTTCTTGGGCAAAAATCCGAATGTGTTAGCCTTTGGTATTTTTGAAAATGGTCATTCATGGCTATTTTCGACAAAAATGGGGGTTGTGTGGCCATTGATCTTCGACCAGAGGCTCATACACCTCACTACACATATGTTTCCTTGTCATAGATCACAATCTTGGATTTATGGTGGAGACCATTTCTTGGTCAAAAATCTGTAGGTGTTAGCCTTCAGTGTCATTGAAAATGGTCGTTCATGGCTATTTTCGAAAAAATAGGGTTGTGTGGCCTTTGATCGTCGACCAGAGGCTCATACACCTCACCCCACATATGTTTCCTTGCCGTAGATCACATTTTTGGATTTCTGGTGGAGACCATTTCTTGGTCAAAAATCCGTAGGTGTTAGCCTTCGGTATTATTGAAAATGGTCGTTCATGGCTATTTCCGACAAAAATGGGGGTTGTGTGGCCATTGATCATCGACTAGAGGCTCATACACCTCACCCTCATATGTTTCCTTGCCATAGATCACATTCTTGGATTTCTTGTGGAGACCATTTCTTGGTCAAAAATCTGTAGGTGTTAGCCTCTAGTATTATTGAAAATGGTCGCTCATGGCTATTTTCATAAAAAATGGGGGTTGTGTGGCCATTTATCATCGACTAGAGGCTCATAAACCTCACCCCACATATGTTTCCTTGCCATAGATCACATTCTTGGATTTCTGGTGGAGACCATTTCTTGGTCAAAAACTCGTACGTGTTAGCCTTCGGTATTATTCAAAATGGTGGTTCATGGCTATTTTCGGCAAAATGGGGGTTGTGTGGCCATTGATCATTGACCAGAGGCTCGTACACCTCACCCCAGATATGTTTCCTTGCCATAGATCACATTCTTGGATTTCTGGTGGAGACCATTTCTTGGGCAAAAATCCGAATGTGTTAGCCTTTGGTATTTTTGAAAATGGTCATTCATGGCTATTTTCGACAAAAATGGGGGTTATGTCGCCATTGATCTTCGACCAGAGGCTCATACACCTCACTACACATATGTTTCCTTGCCATAGATCACATTCTTGGATTTATGGTGGAGACCATTTCTTGGTCAAAAATCCGTAGGTGTTAGCCTTCAGTGTCATTGAAAATGGTCGTTCATGGCTATTTTTGACGAAAATTAGGGTTGTGTGGCCATTGATCGTCGACCAGAGGCTCATACACCTCACCCCACATATGTTTCCTTGCCATAGATCAAATTCTTGACATTCTGGTGGAGACAATTTCTTGGTCAAAAATCCGTAGGTGTTAGCCTCTAGTATTATTGAAAAAGGTCGCTCATGGCTATTTTCATACAAAATGGGGGTTGTGTGGCCATTTATCATCGACTAGAGGCTCATAAACCTCACCCCACATATGTTTCCTTGCCATAGATCACAATCTTGGATTTCTGGTGGAGACCATTTCTTGGTCAAAAATCCGTAGGTGTTAGCCTTCGGTATTATTGAAAATGGTCGTTCATGGCTATTTTCGACAAAAATGGGGGTTGTGTGGCCATTGATCATCAACCAGAGGCTCAAACACCTCACCCCACATATGTTTCCTTGCCATAGATCACATTCTTGGATTTCTGGTGGAGACCATTTCTTGGGCAAAAATCCGAATGTGTTAGCCTTTGGTATTTTTGAAAATGGTCATTCATGGCTATTTTCGACAAAAATGGGGGTTGTGTGGCCATTGATCTTCGACCAGAGGCTCATACACCTCACTACACATATGTTTCCTTGTCATAGATCACATTCTTGGATTTATGGTGGAGACCATTTCTTGGTCAAAAATCTGTAGGTGTTAGCCTTCAGTGTCATTGAAAATGGTCGTTCATGGCTATTTTCGACAAAAAATAGGGTTGTGTGGCCTTTGATCGTCGACCAGAGGCTCATACACCTCACCCCACATATGTTTCCTTGCCGTAGATCACATTTTTGGATTTCTGGTGGAGACCGTTTCTTGGTCAAAAATCCGTAGGTGTTAGCCTTCGGTATTATTGAAAATGGTCGTTCATGGCTATTTCCGACAAAAATGGGGGTTGTGTGGCCATTGATCATCGACTAGAGGCTCATACACCTCACCCCACATATGTTTCCTTGCCATAGATCACATTCTTGGATTTCTTGTGAAGACCATTTCTTGGTCAAAAATCTGTAGGTGTTAGCCTCTAGTATTATTGAAAATGGTCGCTCATGGCTATTTTCATAAAAAATGGGGGTTGTGTGGCCATTTATCATCGACTAGAGGCTCATAAACCTCACCCCACATATGTTTCCTTGCCATAGATCACATTCTTGGATTTCTGGTGGAGACCATTTCTTGGTCAAAAACTCGTACGTGTTAGCCTTCGGTATTATTGAAAATGGTGGTTCATGGCTATTTTCGGCAAAATGGGGTTTGTGTGGCCATTGATCATTGACCAGAGGCTCGTACACCTCACCCCACATATGTTTCCTTGCCATAGATCACATTCTTGGATTTCTGGTGGAGACCATTTCTTGGGCAAAAATCCGAATGTGTTAGCCTTTGGTATTTTTGAAAATGGTCATTCATGGCTATTTTCGACAAAAATGGGGGTTATGTCGCCATTGATCTTCGACCAGAGGCTCATACACCTCACTACACATATGTTTCCTTGCCATAGATCACATTCTTGGATTTATGGTGGAGAACATTTCTTGGTCAAAAATCCGTAGGTGTTAGCCTTCAGTGTCATTGAAAATGGTCGTTCATGGCTATTTTCGACAAAAATTAGGGTTGTGTGGCCATTGATCGTCGACCAGAGGCTCATACACCTCACCCCACATATGTTTCCTTGCCATAGATCAAATTCTTGACATTCTGGTGGAGACAATTTCTTGGTCAAAAATCCGTAGGTGTTAGCCTCTAGTATTATTGAAAAAGGTCGCTCATGGCTATTTTCATACAAAATGGGGGTTGTGTGGCCATTTATCATCGACTAGAGGCTCATAAACCTCACCCCACATATGTTTCCTTGCCATAGATCACAATCTTGGATTTCTGGTGGAGACCATTTCTTGGTCAAAAATCCATAGGTGTTAGCCTTCGGTATTATTGAAAATGGTCGTTCATGGCTATTTTCGACAAAAATGGGGGTTGTGTGGCCATTGATCATCAACCAGAGGCTCAAACACCTCACCCCACATATGTTTCCTTGCCATAGATCACATTCTTGGATTTCTGGTGGAGACCATTTCTTGGGCAAAAATCCGAATGTGTTAGCCTTTGGTATTTTTGAAAATGGTCATTCATGGCTATTTTCGACAAAAATGGGGGTTGTGTGGCCATTGATCTTCGACCAGAGGCTCATACACCTCACTACACATATGTTTCCTTGTCATAGATCACATTCTTGGATTTATGGTGGAGACCATTTCTTGGTCAAATATCTGTAGGTGTTAGCCTTCAGTGTCATTGAAAATGGTCGTTCATGGCTATTTTCGACAAAAAATAGGGTTGTGTGGCCTTTGATCGTCGACCAGAGGCTCATACACCTCACCCCACATAAGTTTCCTTGCCGTAGATCACATTTTTGGATTTCTGGTGGAGACCATTTCTTGGTCAAAAATCCGTAGGTGTTAGCCTTCGGTATTATTGAAAATGGTCGTTCATGGCTATTTCCGACAAAAATGGGGGTTGTGTGGCCATTGATCATCGACTAGAGGCTCATACACCTCACCCCACATATGTTTCCTTGCCATAGATCACATTCTTGGATTTCTGGTGGAGACCATTTCTTGGTCAAAAACTCGTACGTGTTAGCCTTCGGTATTATTGAAAATGGTGGTTCATGGCTATTTTCGGCAAAATGGGGGTTGTGTGGCCATTGATCATTGACCAGAGGCTCGTACACCTCACCCCACATATGTTTCCTTGCCATAGATCACATTCTTGGATTTCTAGTGGAGACCATTTCTTGGGCAAAAATCCGAATGTGTTAGCCTTTGGTATTTTTGAAAATGGTCATTCATGGCTATTTTCGACAAAAATGGGGGTTATGTCGCCATTGATCTTCGACCAGAGGCTCATACACCTCACTACACATATGTTTCCTTGCCATAGATCACATTCTTGGATTTATGGTGGAGAACATTTCTTGGTCAAAAATCCGTAGGTGTTAGCCTTCAGTGTCATTGAAAATGGTCGTTCATGGC
This sequence comes from Zea luxurians, assembly GCA_029449295.1. Classification (NCBI taxonomy): domain Eukaryota; kingdom Viridiplantae; phylum Streptophyta; class Magnoliopsida; order Poales; family Poaceae; genus Zea; species Zea luxurians. The sequence goes on along the minus strand of JAOPSE010000032.1, from coordinate 34,643,453 downwards.
TATTTTCGACAAAAATTAGGGTTGTGTGGCCATTGATCGTCGACCAGAGGCTCATACACCTCACCCCACATATGTTTCCTTGCCATAGATCAAATTCTTGACATTCTGGTGGAGACAATTTCTTGGTCAAAAATCCGTAGGTGTTAGCCTCTAGTATTATTGAAAAAGGTCGCTCATGGCTATTTTCATAAAAAATTGGGGTTGTGTGGCCATTTATCATCGACTAGAGGCTCATAAACCTCACCCCACATATGTTTCCTTGCCATAGATCACAATCTTGGATTTCTGGTGGAGACCATTTCTTGGTCAAAAATCCGTAGGTGTTAGCCTTCGGTATTATTGAAAATGGTCGTTCATGGCTATTTTCGACAAAAATGGGGGTTGTGTGGCCATTGATCATCAACCAGAGGCTCAAACACCTCACCCCACATATGTTTCCTTGCCATAGATCACATTCTTGGATTTCTGGTGGAGACCATTTCTTGGTCAAAAACTCGTACGTGTTAGCCTTCGGTATTATTGAAAATGGTGGTTCATGGCTATTTTCGGCAAAATGGGGGTTGTGTGGCCATTGATCATTGACCAGAGGCTCGTACACCTCACCCCACATATGTTTCCTTGCCATAGATCACATTCTTGGATTTCTGGTGGAGACCATTTCTTGGGCAAAAATCCGAATGTGTTAGCCTTTGGTATTTTTGAAAATGGTCATTCATGGCTATTTTCGACAAAAATGGGGGTTGTGTGGCCATTGATCATCGACCAGAGGCTCATACACCTCACTACACATATGTTTCCTTGCCATAGATCACATTCTTGGATTTATGGTGGAGACCATTTCTTGGTCAAAAATCCGTAGGTGTTAGCCTTCAGTGTCATTGAAAATGGTCGTTCATGGCTATTTTCGACAAAAAATAGGGTTGTGTGGCCATTGATCGTCGACCAGAGGCTCATACTGAAAGGGAAATGGGCCTTTGGGCCATTTCTAAGTATTTTGGTGATTAAGTGTCAACACAAGTGCTTAAGTGTAAATCTATGCCCATGGATGAACAAAGCGCAAATCACAAGTAAAGGTATGTTTCTAAGCCTTAGTACATTGGTTTTGTGTACTAATATACTTGTCTAAGTGATAGAAACAGAGAGAAGAAGAAAGAAGAAGAGTTGGCTGTGTACAGTCAAAAGGCTGCTTCGGTCTGGGGCACCGGACTGTCCGGTGGTGCACCGGACAGTGTCCGGTGCGCCAGGCTGCCTCGGGCGAACTGGCCACTCTCGGGAAAGTTGCTGACAGCGTTCGGCTAAAAATCACCGGACTGTCCGGTGTGCACCGGACTGTCCGGTGAACCAACGGTCGGCTGCGCCAACGGTCGGCCGCGGATTCTGCGCGCGACACGTGGAAAAGCCAACGGCTAGAAGGGGGCACCGGACTGTCCGGTGTGCACCGGACAGTGTCCGGTGCGCCAACGGCTCTCAGGCGCCAACGGTCGGCTTCGCCAATTAAGGAAGGGAATCGGGCACCGGACAGTGTCCGGTGGTGCACCGGACTGTCCGGTGCGCCCGATGACAGAAGGCAAGAATGGCCTTCCAGATTTGTTCTCAACGGCTCCTAGCTGCCTTGGGGCTATAAAAGGGACCCCTAGGCGCATGGAGGAGCACACCAAGCAACCTTTGAGCATTCTTGATCATCCACACTAAGTCTCTGCGCATTCGTTTGTGTTTCTAAGTGATTCGAGCCCTGTTCTAAGTGAGAACTCTGAGATAGTCTTGTGAGCTCGATTCTTGGCCGTGTGTGTGCGCTTTTGCTGTGGATTTGTGTGTGTTGCTTCCCTCCCTTACTCTGTGCTTTCTTTGTGATCATATACTTGTAAGGGCAAGAGACTCCAATTTGTGGAGATTCCTTGCGAAAGGGATAAGAAGAAAAAAGCATAACACTGTGGTATTCAAGTTGATCATTGGATCGCTTGAAAGGAGTTGAGTGCAACTCTCGTCCGTTGGGACGCCACAACGTGGAGTAGGCAAGTTTTGTACTTGGCCGAACCACGGGATAAATCACTGTGTCTTCTCTGTGTTGAATTCTTTGTGATTATCGTATTGTGCAAGACCTTCTCTCTAGCCACTTGGCAATCATTGTGCTAACGATTAACCAAGTTTTGTGGCGTAAGTTTTAAGTTTCACAGGATCACCTATTCACCCCCCCTCTAGGTGCTCTCAATTGGTATCAGAGCCATTCTCTTCAAGAAAGGGACTAACCGCCTGAAGAGATGGATCCTAAAGGCAAGGGGATGGTGATCAACGACAAGGAGAAGGAGTCCTTCGTCAACGAGCCCAATAATGACAGGCCCACCGACTCAGGCTCGGGCCACAAAAGAAAAGACGGGAGGAAGAAGAAGACAAGGCGCATCAAGGAGATCGTCTACTACGACGACAGCGATGAGTCTACTTCTTCCCAAAAGGATGACGACCACAACGACTATGAGCGAAGGAAACCGGTTAATTCGAACTTTTCCTTTGACTACTCTCGTATTCCTCAAAGTTCTAATTCACACTTGCTTTCCATTCCACTCGGCAAGCCCCCACACTTTGATGGAGAGGACTACGGATTTTGGAGCCACAAAATGCATAGTCACCTATTCTCTCTCCATCCTAGTATATGGGAGATTGTAGATAGTGGAATGCACTTTGATAGTTCGGATAGTCCTATATTCATTAATGAGCAAATCCACAAGAATGCACAAGCTACTACTGTTCTTCTAGCTTCTTTGTGCAGGGATGAATATAACAAAGTGAGTGGCTTGGATAACGCCAAGCAAATCTGGGACACCCTCAAGATTTCTCATGAGGGAAATGACGCTACTTTACTCACCAAAATGGAGTTGGTGGAGGGCGAACTTGGACGGTTCGCGATGATAAGGGGCGAGGAGCCAACTCAAACATACAACCGGCTCAAGACCCTTGTCAACAAAATAAGGAGCTACAGGAGCACGCGATGGACGGACCACGACGTCGTCCGCCTAATGCTAAGGTCATTTACCGTTCTTGATCCTCATTTGGTGAACAATATACGTGAAAATCCCAGGTACACCAAGATGTCGCCCGAAGAAGTTCTTGGGAAATTCGTTAGCGGGCGAATGATGATCAAGGAGGCAAGGTATGTGGACGACGCCTTGAATGGTCCGATCAACGAGCCGCAACCCCTTGCTCTCAAGGCAACACGAAGCAAGGAGGCGCTACCTAGCAAGGTGGCACAGATTGAGGCGGCCGGACTTAATGATGAAGAGATGGCTCTCATCATCAAGAGATTCAAGACGGTGCTTAAAGGTCACAAGGGACAACCAAGCAAGACCAAAGCCAAAGGGAAGCGCTCATGCTTCAAATGCGGTAAGCTTGGTCATTTTATTGCTAACTGTCCCGATAATGAAAGTGACCAGGAAAAGGGGAACAAAAGAGAGAAGAAGAAACATTACAAGAAGGCCAAGGGCGAGGCACATATCGGAAAGGAGTGGGATTCGGATTGCTCCTCCTCCGACTCCGACAATGAAGGACTCGCCGCCACCGCCTTCAACAAATCAACCCTCTTCCCAAACGAGCGTCATACATGCCTTATGGCAAGGGAGAAGAAGGTATGTACTCGCAACTCTACCTATGCTTCTTCAAGTGAGGAAGAGTCTAGTGATGAGGATGAAGTGGATTATTCATGTTTGTTCAAAGGCCTAGATAGATCTAAGATAGACAAAATTAATGAATTAATTGATGCCTTGAATGAAAAGAATATACTTTTAGAAAAGCAAGAGGATTTGTTGTATGAAGAACATGATAAGTTTGTAGAAGCTCAAAAATCCCTTGCATTAGAAATTAAGAGGAATGAAATGCTTGCTTGTGAAGTGTCTACATGCCATGATTCTATTTCTAACTTAAAGAGCATAAACGATGATTTAAATGCTAAACTAGTAGAAGCAAATAAATCCAACTCTTGTGTTGAACATGTTGAAATTTGCACTAGGTGTAAGGACATTGATACTAATGCTTGTAGTGAACACTTAGTTTCTATTTCAAAATTGAATGATGAATTATCTAGTCTTAATGCTCAACTTAAGACTAGCAAGAGTAATTTTGATAAACTGAAATTTGCTAGGGATGCCTACACTATTGGTAGACACCCCTCCATTAAGGATGGACTTGGCTTCAAAAGGGAAGCCAAGAACTTAACAAGCCATAAGGCTCCCATTCCCGCTAAGGAGAAAGGGAAGGCCCCTATGGCTACTAGTGCTAAAAAGAACCATGCTTTTTTGTATCATGATAGAAGACAACCTAGAAGTACTTATAGGGGTTATAATGCTTATGATGATTTTGATGCTCATGTCATGGTTGCTTCTAGTTCTTCTTATGTGCATAATAGAGATATGTCTAGGAGAAATGCTGTGCACAGGACTAGGAGAAATGTTGCTAATATTCCTAGGAAAGTAAATGAACCTTCTGCCATTTATTATGCTTGCAATGCTCCCTTTGCTATTTGTAGAAAGGGTAAGAAGGTAATTGCTAGGAAGTTAGGGGCAAGATGCAAGGGAGACAAAACTTGCATTTGGGTCCCTAAGGACATTTGTGCTAACCTTGTAGGACCCAACATGAGTTGGGTACCTAAAACCCAAGCCTAAAATTGCCTTGCAGGTTTATGCATCCGGGGGCTCAAGCTGGATTATCGACAGCGGATGCACAAACCACATGACGGGGGAAAAGAGGATGTTCTCTTCCTACGTCAAAAATAAAGATTCCCAAGATTCAATTATATTCGGTGATGGGAATCAAGGCAAGGTAAAAGGGTTAGGTAAAATTGCAATTTCTAATGAGCATTCTATCTCAAATGTATTCTTAGTGGAGAGTCTTGGATATAATTTGCTATCAGTTAGTCAATTATGTCAAATGGGATACAACTGTTTATTTACAAATGTAGATGTGTCTGTCTTTAGAAGAAGTGATGGTTCACTAGCTTTTAAGGGTGTACTAGACGGCAAACTTTACTTAGTTGATTTTGCAAAAGAAGAGGCCGGTCTAGATGCATGCTTAATGGCTAAGACTTGCATGGGCTGGTTGTGGCATCGCCGCTTAGCACATGTGGGGATGAAGAACCTCCACAAGCTTCTAAAGGGAGAACACGTGATAGGTCTAACCAATGTGCATTTCGAAAAAGATAGACCTTGTGCAGCTTGTCAAGCAGGGAAACAGGTGGGAGGCTCTCATCACACCAAAAATGTGATGACAACATCAAGACCCCTGGAGCTGCTACATATGGACCTCTTCGGACCCGTCGCCTATCTGAGCATAGGAGGAAGTAAGTATGGTCTAGTTATTGTTGATGACTTTTCCCGCTTCACTTGGGTGTTCTTTTTGCAGGATAAGTCTGAAACCCAAGGGACCCTAAAGCGCTTCCTCAGGAGAGCTCAAAATGAGTTTGAGCTCAAAGTAAAGAAGATAAGGAGCGACAACGGGTCCGAGTTCAAGAACCTTCAAGTAGAGGAGTTCCTTGAGGAGGAAGGGATCAAGCACGAGTTCTCCGCTCCCTACACACCACAACAAAATGGTGTGGTAGAGAGGAAGAACAGGACGCTAATCGACATGGCGAGGACAATGCTTGGAGAATTCAAGACCCCCGAGTGCTTTTGATCGGAAGCCGTGAACACGGCTTGCCACGCCATCAACCGGGTCTACCTACATCGCCTCCTCAAGAAGACGTCGTATGAGCTGCTAACCGGTAACAAACCCAATGTATCGTACTTTCGTGTATTTGGGAGCAAATGCTACATTCTAGTGAAGAAGGGTAGAAATTCTAAGTTTGCTCCCAAAGCTGTAGAAGGGTTTTTATTAGGTTATGATTCAAATACAAAGGCGTATAGGGTCTTCAACAAATCATCGGGTTTGGTTGAAGTCTCTAGCGACGTTGTATTTGATGAGACTAATGGCTCTCCAAGAGAGCAAGTTGTTGATTGTGATGATGTAGATGAAGAAGATGTTCCGACAGCCGCTATACGAACCATGGCAATTGGAGACGTTCGGCCACAGGAACAAGATGAACGAGATCAACCTTCTTCCTCAACAACGGTGCATCCTCCAACTCAAGACGATGAACAGGTTCATCAACAGGAGGCGTGTGATCAAGGGGGAGCACAAGATGATCATGTGATAGAGGAAGAAGCGCAACCGGCACCTCCAACCCAAGTTCGAGCGATGATTCAAAGGGATCATCCCGTCGACCAAATTCTGGGTGACATTAGCAAGGGAGTAACTACTCGATCTCGATTAGTTAATTTTTGTGAGCATTACTCCTTTGTCTCCTCTATTGAACCTTTCAGGGTAGAGGAGGCCTTGCTAGATCCGGATTGGGTGTTGGCCATGCAGGAGGAACTTAACAACTTCAAGCGCAATGAAGTTTGGACGCTGGTGCCTCGTCCCAAGCAAAATGTTGTGGGAACCAAGTGGGTGTTCCGCAACAAACAGGACGAGCACGGGGTGGTGACGAGGAACAAGGCTCGACTTGTGGCAAAAGGTTATGCCCAAGTCGCAGGTTTGGACTTTGAGGAGACTTTTGCTCCTGTGGCTAGGCTAGAGTCCATTCGTATCTTGCTAGCATATGCCGCTCACCATTCTTTCAGGTTGTACCAAATGGATGTGAAGAGCGCTTTCCTCAACGGGCCAATCAAGGAGGAAGTATACGTAGAGCAACCCCCTGGCTTCGAGGATGAACGGTACCCCGATCACGTGTGTAAGCTCTCTAAGGCGCTCTATGGACTTAAGCAAGCCCCAAGAGCATGGTATGAATGCCTTAGAGATTTCTTAATTGCAAATGCTTTCAAGGTTGGGAAAGCCGATCCAACTCTTTTCACTAAGACATGTGATGGTGATTTGTTTGTGTGCCAAATTTATGTCGATGACATAATATTTGGTTCTACTAACCAAAAGTCTTGTGAAGAGTTTAGCAGGGTGATGACGCAGAAATTCGAGATGTCGATGATGGGTGAGTTGAACTACTTCCTTGGGTTCCAAGTGAAGCAACTCAAGGACGGCACCTTCATCTCCCAAACGAAGTACACGCAAGACTTGCTAAAGCGGTTTGGGATGAAGGACGCCAAGCCCGCAAAGACGCCGATGGGAACCGACGGGCACACCGACCTCAACAAAGGTGGTAAGTCCGTTGATCAAAAAGCATACCGGTCCATGATAGGTTCCTTGCTTTATTTATGTGCTAGTAGACCGGATATTATGCTTAGCGTATGCATGTGTGCTAGATTTCAATCCGATCCTAAGGAGTGTCACTTAGTGGCGGTGAAGCGAATCCTTAGATATTTAGTTGCTACGCCTTGCCTCGGGCTCTGGTATCCAAAGGGGTCTACCTTTGATCTAATTGGATATTCAGATTCCGACTATGCTGGATGTAAGGTCGATAGGAAGAGTACATCGGGGACGTGCCAGTTCTTAGGAAGGTCCCTGGTGTCATGGAACTCTAAGAAACAAACATCCGTTGCCCTATCCACCGCTGAGGCCGAGTATGTTGCCGCAGGACAGTGTTGCGCGCAACTACTTTGGATGAGGCAAACCCTCAGGGACTTTGGCTACAATCTGAGCAAAGTCCCACTCCTATGTGATAATGAGAGTGCTATCCGCATGGCGGAAAATCCTGTTGAACACAGCCGCACAAAGCACATAGACATCCGGCATCACTTTTTGAGAGACCACCAGCAAAAGGGAGATATCGAAGTGTTTCATGTTAGCACCGAGAACCAGCTAGCCGATATCTTTACCAAACCTCTAGATGAGAAGACCTTTTGCAGGTTGCGTAGTGAGCTAAATGTCTTAGATTCGCGGAACTTGGATTGAATTGTAGCATACATGTACTTATGCCTTTGATCATGTTCATTCTGCATTTTGTTGCTTATTATGGTGCTCAAGTTGTACAAACACTCCCAGGACCTCACAAGTCCGTTGCAAAGTGATGCACATGTTTAAGGGGAGATGTGTTACAACTTGACCCTTTGAGACTAACCATATGCTTGAGTTTGCTTAATTTAGTCTCGAAGGAGGATTGAAAGGGAAAAGGTGGACTTGGACCATGAAAGACTTCCACTGCACTCCGATGAGAGGGTAATTTATTCCAAGTCCATCTCATGAACTCTTATTGCCATTTGCTCTAAATTGAAGATTTTGGTGAGGCAATGGGGTTAATGGGCCCAGATTGATCCCGTTTTGGTGCTTGATGCCAAAGGGGGAGAAAATAAAGGCCAAAGCAATAAATGGATCAGCTACCACTTGAGAAATTTGAAAATAGTAGAGTAGAGCTTTTGGTTTGTCAAAACTCTTTTATTGTCTCTTTTGTCAAAAGTTGGCTTCTTGTGGGAGAAGTAGTAATTATGGGAAAAAGGGGGAGTTTTTGGTATCTTTGATCAATCTCTTTTGGAATGACTCTCTTTATGCTTCAATGTGTGTTTGACTTAGAGATAGAGATTTGAGTTTCATTTGCAAAAACAAACCAAGTGGTGGCAAAGGATGATCCATATATGCCAAAATTGAATAAAACTCAAAGTTATTTTATTTGTAGTGATTTTGCACTCGTTCTAGTTGCTTTATGTTGTGTTGGCATAAATCACCAAAAAGGGGGAGATTGAAAGGGAAATGGGCCTTTGGGCCATTTCTAAGTATTTTGGTGATTAAGTGTCAACACAAGTGCTTAAGTGTAAATCTATGCCCATGGATGAACAAAGCGCAAATCACAAGTAAAGGTATGTTTCTAAGCCTTAGTACATTGGTTTTGTGTACTAATATACTTGTCTAAGTGATAGAAACAGAGAGAAGAAGAAAGAAGAAGAGTTGGCTGTGTACAGTCAAAAGGCTGCTTCGGTCTGGGGCACCGGACTGTCCGGTGGTGCACCGGACAGTGTCCGGTGCGCCAGGCTGCCTCGGGCGAACTGGCCACTCTCGGGAAGTTGCTGACAGCGTTCGGCTAAAAATCACCGGACTGTCCGGTGTGCACCGGACTGTCCGGTGAACCAACGGTCGGCTGCGCCAACGGTCGGCCGCGGATTCTGCGCGCGACACGTGGAAAAGCCAACGGCTAGAAGGGGGCACCGGACTGTCCGGTGTGCACCGGACAGTGTCCGGTGCGCCAACGGCTCTCAGGCGCCAACGGTCGGCTTCGCCAATTAAGGAAGGGAATCGGGCACCGGACAGTGTCCGGTGGTGCACCGGACTGTCCGGTGCGCCCGATGACAGAAGGCAAGAATGGCCTTCCAGATTTGTTCTCAACGGCTCCTAGCTGCCTTGGGGCTATAAAAGGGACCCCTAGGCGCATGGAGGAGCACACCAAGCAACCTTTGAGCATTCTTGATCATCCACACTAAGTCTCTGCGCATTCGTTTGTGTTTCTAAGTGATTCGAGCCCTGTTCTAAGTGAGAACTCTGAGATAGTCTTGTGAGCTCGATTCTTGGCCGTGTGTGTGCGCTTTTGCTGTGGATTTGTGTGTGTTGCTTCCCTCCCTTACTCTGTGCTTTCTTTGTGATCATATACTTGTAAGGGCAAGAGACTCCAATTTGTGGAGATTCCTTGCGAAAGGGATAAGAAGAAAAAAGCATAACACTGTGGTATTCAAGTTGATCATTGGATCGCTTGAAAGGAGTTGAGTGCAACTCTCGTCCGTTGGGACGCCACAACGTGGAGTAGGCAAGTTTTGTACTTGGCCGAACCACGGGATAAATCACTGTGTCTTCTCTGTGTTGAATTCTTTGTGATTATCGTATTGTGCAAGACCTTCTCTCTAGCCACTTGGCAATCATTGTGCTAACGATTAACCAAGTTTTGTGGCGTAAGTTTTAAGTTTCACAGGATCACCTATTCACCCCCCCCTCTAGGTGCTCTCACATACACCTCACCCCACATATGTTTCCTTGCCATAGATCAAATTCTTGACATTCTGGTGGAGACAATTTCTTGGTCGAAAATCCGTAGGTGTTAGCCTCTAGTATTATTGAAAAAGGTCGCTCATGGCTATTTTCATAAAAAATGGGGGTTGTGTGGCCATTTATCCTCGACTAGAGGCTCATAAACCTCACCCCACATATGTTTCCTTGCCATAGATCACATTCTTGGATTTCTGGTGGAGACCATTTCTTGGTCAAAAATCCGTAGGTGTTAGCCTTCGGTATTATTGAAAATGGTCGTTCATGGCTATTTTCGACAAAAATGGGGGTTGTGTGGCCATTGATCATCAACCAGAGGCTCATACACCTCACCCCACATATGTTTCCTTGCCATAGATCACATTCTTGGATTTCTGGTGGAGACCATTTCTTGGTCAAAAATCCGTAGGTGTTAGCCTCTAGTATTATTGAAAATGGTCGCTCATGGCTATTTTCATAAAAAATGGCGGTTGTGTGGCCATTTATCATCGACTAGAGGCTCATAAACCTCACCCCACATATGTTTCCTTGCCATAGATCACATTCTTGGATTTCTGGTGGAGACCATTTCTTGGTCAAAAACTCGTACGTGTTAGCCTTCGGTATTATTGAAAATGGTCATTCATGGCTATGTTCGGCAAAATGGGGGTTGTGTGGCCATTAATTATCGACCAGAGGCTCGTACACCTCACCCCACATATGTTTCCTTGCCATAGATCACATTCTTGGATTTCTGGTGGAGACCATTTCTTGGCCAAAAATCCGAATGTGTTAGCCTTTGGTATTTTTGAAAATGGTCATTCATGGCTATTTTCGACAAAAATGGGGGTTGTGTGGCCATTGATCTTCGGCCAGAGGCTCATACACCTCACTACACATATGTTTCCTTGCCATAGATCACATTCTTGGATTTATGGTGGAGACCATTTCTTAGTCAGAAATCCATAGGTGTTAGCCTTTAGTGTCATTGAAAATGGTCGTTCATGGTTATTTTCGACAAAAATGGGGGTTGTGTGGCCATTGATCATCGACCAGAGGCTCGTGCAATTCACCCCACATATGTTTCCTTGCCATTTATCACATTCTTGGATTTCCGGTGGAGACCATTTCTTGGTCAAAAATCCGTAGGTGTTAGCCTTCAGTGTCATTGAAAATGGTCGTTCATGGCTATTTTCGACTAAAATGGGGGTTGTGTGGCCATTTATCATCGACTAGAGGCTCGTGCAATTCACCCCACATATGTTTCCTTTCCATATATCACATTCTTGGATTTCTGGTGGAGACCATTTCTTGGTCAAAAATCCGTACGTGTTAGCCTTCGGTATTATTGAATATGGTCATTCATGGCTATTTTCGACAAAAATGGGGGTTGTGTGGCCAATGATCATCGACCAGAGGCTCATAGACCTCACCCCACATATGTTTCCTTGCCATAGATCACATTCTTGGATTTCCGGTGGAGACCATTTATTGGTCAAAAATCTGTACGTGTTAGCCTTTAGTATCATTGAAAATGGTCATTCATGGCTATTTTCGACAAAAATGGGGGTTGTGTGGCCATTGATCATCGACCAGAGGCTCGTAAACCTCACCCCATATATGTTTCCTTGCCATAGATCACATTCTTTGATTTCTGGTGGAGACCATTTCTTGGTCAAAAATCTGAATGTTTTAGCCTTCGGTACTATTGAAAATGGTCGTTCATGGCTATTTTCGACAAAAATGGGGGTTGTGTGGCCATTGATATTCGACCAAAGGCTCATACACCTCACTACACATATGTTTCCTTGCCATAGATCACATTCTTGGATTTATTGTGGAGACCATTTCTTGGTCAAAAATCCGTAGGTGTTAGCCTTCAGTGTCATTGAAAATGGTCGTTCATGGCTATTTTCGACAAAAATGGGGTTTGTGTGGCCATTGATCATCGACCAGAGGCTCGTACACTTCACCCCACATATGTTTTCTTGCCAGAGATCACATTCTAGGATTTCTGGTGGAGACCATTTCTTGGTCAAAAATCCGTTGGTGTTAGCCTTCGGTATTATTGAAAATGGTCGTTCATGGCTATTTTCGACTAAAATGGGGGTTGTGTGGCCTTTTATCATGGACCAGAGGCTCATACACCTCACCCCACATATGTTTCCATGCCATAGATCACATTCTTGGATTTCTGGTGGAGTCCATTTCTTGGTCAAAAATCCGTACGTGTTAGCCTTCGGTATTATTGAAAATGGTCATTCATGGCTATTTTCGACAAAAATGGGGGTTGTGTGGCCAATGATCATCAACCAAAGGCTCGTAAACCTCACCCCACATATGTTTCCTTGCCATAGATCACATTCTTTGATTTCTGGTGGAGACCATTTTTTGGTAAAAAATCCGAATGTGTTAGCCTTCGGTACTATTGAGAATGGTCGTTCATGGCAATTTTCGACAAAAATGGGGGTTGTGTGGCCATTGATATTCGACTAGAGGCTCATAGACCTCACTACACATATGTTTCCTTGCCATAGATCACATTCTTGGATTTATGGTGGAGACCATTTCTTGGTCAAAAATCTGTAGGTGTTAGCCTTAAGTGCCATTGAATATGGTTGTTCATGGCTATTTTCGACAAAAATAGGGGTTGTGTGGCCATTGATCATCGACCAGAGGCTCGTACACCTCACCCCACATATGTTTCCTTGCCATAGATCATATTCTTGGATTTCTAGTGGAGACCATTTCTTGGTCAAAAATCCGTAGGTGTTAGCCTTCGGTATTATTGAAAATGGTCGTTCATGGCTATTTTCGACAAAAATGGGGTTGTGTGGCCATTGATCATCAACCAGAGGCTCATACACCTCACCCCACATATGTTTCTTTGCCATAGATCACATTCTTGGATTTCTGGTGGAGACCATTTCTTGGTAAAAAATTCGTAGGTGTTAGCCTCTAGTATTATTGAAAATGGTCGTTCATGGATATTTTCATCAAAAATGGGGGTTGTGTGGCCATTTATCATCGACCAGAGGCTCGTACACCTCACCCCACATATGTTTCCTTGCCATAGATCACATTCTTGGATTTCTGGTGGAGACCATTTGTTGGTCAAAAATTCGTACGTGTTTGCCTTAGGTATTATTGAAAATGGCCGTTCATGGCTATTTTCGACAAAATGGGGGTTGTGTGGCCATTGATCATCGACCAGAGGCTCGTACACCTCACCCGACATATGTTTCCTTGCCATAGATCACATTCTTGGATTTCTGGTGGAGACCATTTCTTGGGCAAAAATCCGAATGTGTTAGCCTTCGGTATTCTTGAAAATGGTCATTCATGGCTATTTTCGACAAAAATGGGGGTTGTGTGGCCATTGATCTTCGACCAGAGGCTCATACACCTCACTACACATATGTTTCCTTGCCATAGATCAAATTCTTGGATTTATGGTGGAGACTATTTCTTGGTCAAAAATCCATAGGTGTTAGCCTTCAGTGTCATTGAAAATGGTCGTTCATGGCTATTTTCGACAAAAATGGGGGTTGTGTGGCCATTGATCATCGACCAGAGGCTCGTACACTTCACCCCACATATGTTTTCTTGCCATAGATCACATTCTTGGATTTCTGGTGGAGACCATTTCTTGGTCAAAAATATGTTGGTGTTAGCCTTCGGTATTATTGAAAATGGTCGTTCATGGCTATTTTCGACTAAAATGGGGGTTGTGTGGCCATTTATCATCGACCAGAGGCTCATACACCTCACCCCACATATGTTTCCTTGCCATAAATCACATTCTTGGATATCTGGTGGAGACCATTTCTTGGTCAAAAATCCGTACGTGTTAGCCTTCGGTATAATTGAAAATGGTCATTCATGGCCATTTTCGACAAAAATGGGGGTCATGTGGCAATTGATCATCGACCAAAGGCTCGTACACCTCAACCCACATTCTTTTATTTCTGGTGGAGACCATTTCTTGGTCAAAAATCCGTAGGTGTTAGCCTTCAGTGTCATTGAAAATGGTCGTTCATGGCTATTTTCGACAAAAAATAGGGTTGTGTGGCCATTGATCATCGACCAGAGGCTCGTACACCTCAACCCACATATGTTTCCTTGCCGTAGATCACATTCTTGGATTTATGGTGGAGACCATTTTTTGGTCAAAAATCAGTAGTTGTTAGCCTTCAGTGTCATTGAAAATGGCCGTTCATGGCTATTTTCGACAAAAATTAGCGTTGTGTGGCCATTGATCATCGACCAGAGGCTCGTACACCTCACCACACATATGTTTCCTTGCCGTAGATCACATTCTTGAATTTCTGGTGGAGACCATTTCTTGGTCAAAAATCCGTAGGTGTTAGCCTTCGGTATTATTGAAAATGGTCGTTCATGGCTATTTTCGACAAAAATGGGGGTTGTGTGGCCATTGATCATCGACCAGAGGCTCATACACCTCACCCCACATATGTTTCCTTGCCATAGATCACATTCTTGGATTTCTGGTGGAGACCATTTCTTAGTCAAAAATCCGTAGGTGTTAGCCTCTAGTATTATTGAAAATGGTCGCTCATGGCTATTTTCATCAAAAATGGGGGTTGTGTGGCCATCTATGATCGACTAGACGCTCGTAAACCTCACCCCACATATGTTTCCTTGCCATAGATCACATTCTTGGATTTCAGGTGGAGACCATTTCTTGGGAAAAAATCCGAATGTGTTAGCCTTTGGTATTTTTGAAAATGGTCATTCATGGCTATTTTCAACAAAAATAGGGGTTGTGTGGCCATTGATCTTCGACCAGAGGCTCATACACCTCACTACACATATGTTTCCTTGCCATAGATCACATTCTTGGATTTCTGGTGGAGACCATTTCTTGGTCAAAAATCCGTACGTGTTAGCCTTCGGTATTATTGAAAATGGTCATTCATGGCTATTTTCGACACAAATGGGGGTTGTGTGGCCATTGATCTTCGACCAGAGGCTCATACACCTCACTACACATATGTTTCCTTGCCATAGAACAAATTCTTGGATTTATGGTGGAGACCATTTCTTGGTCAAAAATCCATAGGTGTTAGCCTTCAGTGTCATTGAAAATGGTCGTTCATGGCTATTTTCGACAAAAATGGGGGTTGTGTGGCCATTGATCATCGACCAGAGGCTCGTACACTTCACCCCACATATGTTTTCTTGCCATAGATCAGAATCTTGGATTTCTCGTGGAGACCATTTGTTGGTCAAAAATTCGTAGGTGTTAGCCTCCAGTGTCACTGAAAATGGTCATTCATGGCTATTTTCGACAAAAATGGGGGTTGTGTCGCCGTTGATCATCGACCAGAGGATCGTACACCTGACCCCACATAAGTTTCCTTGCCATAGATCACATTCTTGGATCTATGGTGGAGACCAGTTCTTGGTCAAAAATCCATAGGTGTTAGCCTTCAGTGTCATTGAAAATAGTCGTTCATGGCTATTTTCGACAATAATGGGGGTTGTGTGGCCATTGATAATCGACCAGAGGCTCGTACACCTCACCCCACATATGTTTCCTTGCCATAGATCACATTCTTGGATTTCTGGTGGAGACCATTTCTTGGTCAAAAATCTGTAGGTGTTAGCCTTCGATATTATTGAAAATGGTCGTTCATGGCTATTTTCAACAAAAATGGGGGTTGTGTGGCCATTGATCATCAACCAGAGGCTCGTACACCTCACCCCACATATGTTTTATTGCCATAGATCAAAATCTTGGATTTCTGGTGGAGACCATTTCTTGGTCAAAAATCCGTACGTGTTAGCCTTCGGTATTATTGAAAATGTTCGTTCATGGCTATTTTCAACAAAAATGGGGGTTGTGTGGCCATTGATCTTCGACCAGAGGCTCATACACCTCAGTACACATATGTTTCCTTGTCATAGATCACATTCTTGGATTTATGGTGGAGACCATTTCTTGGTCAGAAATCCATAGGTGTTAGCATTTAGTGTCATTGAAAATGGTCGTTCATGGCTATTTTCGACAAAAATGGGGGTTGTGTGGCCATTGATCATCAACCAGAGGCTCGTACACTTCACCCCACATGTTTTCTTGCCATAGATCACATTCTTGGATTTCTGGAGGAGACCATTTCTTGGTCAAAAATCTGTTGGTGTTAGCCTTCGGTATTCTTGAAAATGGTCGTTCATGGCTATTTTCGACTAAAATGGGGGTTGTGTGGCCATTTATCATCGACCAGAGGCTCGTACAATTCACCCCACATATGTTTCCTTGCCATAGATCACATTCTTGGATTTCTGGTGGAGACCATTTCTTGGTAAAAAATCCGTACGTGTTAGCCTTCGGTATTATTGAAAATGGTCATTCATGGCTATTTTCGACAAAAATGGGGGTTGTGTGGCCATTGATCTTCAACCAGAGGCTCATACACCTCACTACACTTATGTTTCCTTGCCATAGATCACATTCTTGGATTTATGGTGGAGACCATTTCTTTGTCAAAAATCCATAGGTGTTAGCCTTCAGTGTCATTGAAAATGGTCGTTCATGGCTATTTTCGACAAAAATGGGGGTTGTGTGGCCATTGATCATCGACCAGAGGCTCATACACTACACCCCACATATGTTTTCTTGCCATAGATCACATTCTTGGATTTCTAGAGGAGGCCATTTCTTGGTCAAAAATCAGTTGGTGTTAGCCTTCGGTATTATTGAAAATGGTCGTTCATGGCTATTTTTGACTAAAATGGGGGTTGTGTGGCCATTTATCATCGACCGGAGGCTCGTACAATTCACCCCACATATGTTTCCTTGACATAGATCGCATTCTTGGATTTCTGGTGGAGACCATTTCTTGGTCAAAAATCCGTACGTGTTAGCCTATGGTATTATTGAAAATGGTCGTTCATTTTTGACCAAGAAATGGTCTCCACCAGAAATCCAAGAATGTGATCTATGGCAAGGAAACATTTGTGGGGTGAGGTGTATGAGCCTCTAGTCGATTATCAATGGCCACAAAACCCCCATTTTTGTCGAAAATAGCCATGAACGACTATTTTCAATGACACTGAAGGCTAACACCTACGAATTTTTGACCAAGAACTGGTCTCCACCATAGAACCAAGAATTTGATATATGGCAAGAAAACATATGTGTAGTGAGGTGTATGAGCCTCTGGTTGAAGATAAATGGCCACACAACCCCCATTTTTGTCGAAAATAGCCATGAATGACCATTTTCAATAATACCGAAGGCTAACACCTGCGGATTTTTGACCAAGAAATGGTCTCCACCAGAAATCCAAGAATGTGATCTATGGCAAGGAAACATATGTGGGGTGAGGTGTATGAGCCTCTGGTCGATGATCAATGGCCACAGAACCTCTATTTTGTCGAAAATAGCCATGAACGACCATTTTCAATGACACTAAAGGCTAACACCTATGGATTTTTGACCAAGAAATGGTCTCCACCATAAATCCAAGAATGTGATATATGGCAAGGAAAGATATGTGTAGTGAGGTTTATGAGCCTCTGGTCGAAGATCAATGGTGAAACAACCCCCATTTTTATCGAAAATAGCCATGAATGACCATTTTCAAAAATACAGAAGGCTAACACATTCGGATTTTTGCCCAAGAAATGGTCTCCACCAGAAATCCAAGAATGTGATCTATGGCAAGGAAACATATGTGGGATGAGGTGTACGAGCCTCTGGTCGATGATCAATGGCCACACAACCCCCATTTTTTCGAAAATAGCCATGAACAACCATTTTCAATAATACCGAAGGCTAACACGTACGAATTTTTGACCAAGAAATGGTCTCCACCAGAAATCCAAGAATGTGACCTATGGCAAGAAACATATGTGGGGTGAGGTGTACGAGCCTCTGGTCGATGATAAATGGCCATACAACCCCCATTTTTATCAAAATAGCCATGAACGACCATTTTCAATAATACCAGAGGCTAACACCTACAGATTTTTGACCAAGAAATGGTCTCCACCAGAAATCCAAGAATGTGATCTATGGCAAGGAAACATATGTGGGCTGAGGTGTATGAGCCTCTGGTCGATGATCAATGGCCACACAACCCCCATTTTTGTCGAAAATAGCCATGAACGACCATTTATAATAATATCGAAGGCTAACACCTACGGATTTTTGACCAAGAAATGGTCTCCACCAGAAATTCAAGAATTTGATCTATGGCAAGGAAACATATGTGGGGTGAGGTGTACGAGCCTCTGGTCGATGATCAATGGACAGACAACCCCCATTTTTGTCGAAAATAGCCATGAACGACCATTTTCAATAATACCGAAGGCTAACACCTACGGATTTTTGACCAAGAAATCGTCTCCACCAGAAATCCAAGAATATGATCTATGGCAAGGAATTATATGTCGGGTGAGGTGTACGAGCCTCTGGTCGATGATCAATGGCCACACAACCCCCATTTTTGTCGAAAATAGCCGTGAACGACCATTTTCAATAATACCGAAGGCTAACACGTACGGATTTTTGACCAAGAAATGGTCTCCACGAGAAATCCAAGATTTTGATCTATGGCAATAAAACATATGTGGGGTGAGGTGTACGAGCCTCTGGTCGAGGATCAATGGCCACACAACCCCCATTTTTGTCGAAAATAGCAGTGACGACCATTTTCAATAATACCGAAGGCTAACACCTACGGATTTTTGGCCAAGAAATGGTCTCCACTAGAAATCCAAGAATGTGATCTATGGCAAGGAAACATATGTGGGGTGAGGTGTACGAGCCTCTGGTCGATTATCAATGGCCACACAACCCCCATTATTGTCGAAAATAGCCATGAACGACTATTTTCAATGACATTGAAGGCTAACACCTATGGATTTTTGACCAAGAACAGGTCTCCACCATAGATCCAAGAATGTGATCTATGGCAAGAAAACATATGTGTAGTGAGGTGTATGAGCCTCTAGTTGAAGATAAATGGCCACACAACCCCCATTTTTGTCGAAAATAGCCATGAATAACCATTTTCAATAATACCGAAGGCTAACACATTCGGATTTTTGCCCAAAAAATGGTCCCCACCAGAAATCCAAGAATGTGATCTACGACAACGTAACATATGTGGGTGAGGTGTATGAGCCTCTGGTCGATGATCAATGGCCACAGAACCTCTATTTTGTCGAAAATAGCCATGAACGACCATTTTCAATAATACCGAAGGCTAACACGTACGGATTTTTTATCCAAGAAATGGTCTCCACCAGAAATCCAAGAATGTGATCTACGGCAAGGAAACATATGTGGGTGAGGTGTATGAGCCTCTGGTCGATGATCAATGGCCACACAACCCCCATTTTGTCGAAAATAGCCATGAACAACCACGACCATTTTCAATAATACCGAAGGCTAACACGTACGAATTTTTGACCAAGAAATGCTCTCCACTAGAAATCCAAGAATGTGATCTATGGCAAGGAAACATATGTGGGGCGAGGTGTACGAGCCTCTGGTTGATGATAAATGGCCACACAACCCCCATTTTTGATGAAAATAGCCATGAACGACCATTTTCAATAATACCGAAGGCTAACACCTACGAATTTTTGACCAACAAATGGTCTCCACCAGAAATCCAAGAATGTGGTCTATGGCAAGGAAACATATGTGGGGTGAGGTGTATGAGCCTTTGGTCGATGATCAATGGCCACACAATCCCCATTTTTGTCGAAAATAGCTATGAACGACCATTTTCATTAATACCGAAGGCTAACACCTACGAATTTTTGACCAAGAAATGATCACCACCAGAAATCCAAGAATGTGATCTATGGCAAGGAAACATATGTGCGGTGAGGTGTACGAGCCTCTGGTCGATAATCAAAGGCCACACAACCCCCATTTTTGTCGAAAATTTCCATAAATGACCATTTTCAATAATACCGAAGGCTAACACGTACGGATTTTTAACCAAAAAATGGTTTCCACCAGAAATCCAAGAATGTGATTTATGGCAAGTAAACATATGTGGGGTGAGGTGTACGAGCCTCTGGTCGATGATAAATGGCCACACAACCCCCATTTTAGTCGAAAATAGCCATGAACGACCATTTTCAATAACACCGAAGATTTTTGACCAAGAAATGGTCTCCACCAGAAATCCAAGAATGTGATCTATAACAAGAAAACATATGTGGGGTGAAGTGTACGAGCCTCTGGTCGATGATCAATGGCCACACAACCCCCATTTTTGTCGAAAATAGCCATGAACGACCATTTTCAATGACACTGAAGGCTAACACCTATGGATTTTTGACCAAGAAATGGTCTCCACCAAAAATCCAAGAATGTGGTCTATGGCAAGGAAACATATGTGGGGTGAGGTGTATGAGCCTTTGGTCGATGATCAATTGTCACACAACCCCCATTTTTGTCGAAAATAGCATGAACGACCATTTTCAATAATACCGAAGGCTAATACCTACGGATTTTTGACCAAGAAATGGTCTCCACCAGAAATCCAAGAATGTGATCTGTGGCAAGGAAACTTATGTGGGGTGAGGTGTACGAGCCTCTGGTCGATGATCAAAGGCGACATAACCCCCATTTTTGTCGAAAATTGCCATGAATGACCATTTTCAATGACATTGAAGGCTAACACCTACGAATTTTTGACCAACAAATGGTCTCCACGAGAAATCCAAGATTGTGATCTATGGCAAGAAAACGTATGTGGGGTGAAGTGTACGAGCCTCTGGTCGATGATCAATGGCCACACAACCCCCATTTTTGTGGAAAATAGCCATGAACGACCATTTTCAATGACACTGAAGGCTAACACCTATGGATTTTTGACCAAGAAATGGTCTCCACCATAAATCCAAGAATGTGATCTATGGCAAGGGAACATATGTGTAGTGAGGTGTATGAGCCTCTGGTCGAAGATCAATGGCCACACAACCCCCATTTGTGTCGAAAATAGCCATCAATGACCATTTTCCATAATACCGAAGGCTAACACGTACGGATTTTTGACCAAGAAATGGTCTCCACCAGAAATCCAAGAATGTGATCTATGGCAAGGAAACATATGTGGGGTGAGGTGTATGAGCCTCTGGTCGATGATCAATGGCCACACAACCCCCATTTTTGTCGAAAATAGCCATGAACGACCATTTACAATAATACCGAAGGCTAACACCTACGGATTTTTGACCAAGAGAAGATCTCCACCAGAAATCCAAGAATGTGATCTATGGTAATAAAACATATGTGGGGTGAGGTGTACGAGCCTCTGATCGATGATCAATGGCCACACAACCCCCATTTTTGTCGAAAATAGCCATGAACGACCATTTTCAATAATTCCGAAGGCTAACACCTACGGATTTTTGACCAAGAAATCGTCTCCACCAGAAATCCAAGAATATAATCTATGGCAAGGAAACATATTGGGGTGAGGTGTACGAGCCTCTGGTCGATGATCAATGGCCACACAACCCCCATTTTTGTCGAAAACAGCCATGAACGACCATTTTCAATAATACCGAAGGCTAACACGTACGGATTTTTGACCAAGAAATGGCCTCCACGAGAAATCCAAGATTGTGATCTATGGCAATTAGACATATGTGGGGTGTGGTGTACGAGCCTCTGGTCGATGATAAATGGCCACACAACCCCCATTTTTGTCGAAAATAGCCATGAACGACCATTTTCAATAATACCGAAGGCTAACACCTACGGATTTTTGACCAAGAAATGGTCTCCACCAGAAATCCAAGAATGTGATCTATGGCAAGGAAACATATGTGGGGTGATGTGTACGAGCCCCTGGTCGATTATCAATGGCCACACAACCCCCATTTTTGTCGAAAATTGCCATGAACGACTATTTTCAATGACACTGAAGGCTAACACCTATGGATTTTTGACCAAGAACTGGTCTCCACCATAGATCGAAAAATGTGATCTATGGCAAGAAAACATATGTGTAGTGAGGTGTATGAGCCTCTGGTTGAAGATAAATAGCCACACAACCCCCATTTTTGTCGAAAATAGCCATGAATGACCATTTTCAATAATACCGAAGGCTAACACATTAGATTTTTGCCCAAGAAATGGTCTCCACCAGAAATCCAAAAATGTGATCTATGTCAAGGAAACATATGTGGGGTGAGGTGTATGAGCCTCTGGTCGATGATCAATGGCCACAGAACCTCTATTTTGTCAAAAATAGCCATGAACGACCATTTTCAATAATACCGAAGGCTAACATGTACGGATTTTTGACCAAGAAATGGTCTCCACCAGAAATCCAAGAATGTGATCTACGTCAAGGAAACATATGTGGGTGAGGTGTACGAACCTCTGGTCGATGATCAATGGCCACATAACCCCCATTTTGTCGAAAATAGCCATGAACGACCATTTTCAATAATACCGAAGGCTAACACGTACGAATTTTTGACCAAGAAATGGTCTCCACCAGAAATCCAAGAGTGTGCTCTATGGCAAGGAAACATATGTGGGGTGAGGTGTACGAGCCTCTGGTCGATGATAAATGGCCACACAACCCCCATTTTTGATGAAAATAGCCATGAACGACCATTTTCAATAATACCAAAAGCTAACACCTACGGATTTTTGACCAACAAATGGTCTCCACCAAAAATCCAAGAATGTGGTCTATGGCAAGGAAACATATGTGGGGTGAGGTGTATGAGCCTTTGGTCGATGATCAATGGCCACACAACCCCCATTTTTGTCGAAAATTGCCATGAACGACCATTTTCAATAATACCGAAGGCTAACACCTACGGATTTTTGACCAAGAAATGGTCACCACCAGAAATCCAAGAATGTGGTCTATGGCAAGGAAACACATGTGGGTGAGGTGTATGAGCCTTTGGTCGATGATCAATTGCCACACAACCCCCATTTTTGTCGAAAGTAGCCATGAACGACCATTTTCAATAATACCGAAGGCTAACACCTACGGATTTTTGACCATGAAATGGTCTCCACCAGAAATCCAAGAATGTGATATATGGCAAGGAAACTTATGTCGGGTGAGGTGTACGATCCTCTGGTCGATGATCAATGGCGACACAACCCCCATTTTTGTCGAAAATAGCCATGAACGGCCATTTTCAATGACACTGAAGGCTAACACCTATGAATTTTTGACCAACAAATGGTCTCCACGAGAAATCCAAGATTCTGATCTATGGCAAGAAAACATATGTGGGGTGAAGTGTACGAGCCTCTGGTCGATGATCAATGGCCACACAACCCCCATTTTTGTCGAAAATAGCCATGAACGACCATTTTCAATGACACTGAAGGCTAACAACTATGGATTTTTGACCAAGAAATGGTCTCCACCATAAATCCAAGAATGTGATCTATGGCAAGGAAACATATGTGTAGTGAGGTGTATGCGCCTCTGGTCGAAGATCAATGGCCACACAACCCCCATTTGTGTCGAAAATAGCCAAGAATGACCATTTTCAATAATACCGAAGGCTAACACGTACGGATTTTTGACCAAGAAATGGTCTCCACCAAAAATCCAAGAATGTGATCTATGGCAAGGAAACATATGTGGGGTCAATTGTACGAGCCTCCGGTCTATGATAAATGGCCACACAACCCCCATTTTAGTCGAAAATAGCCATGAACGACCATTTTCAACAATACCGAAGGCTAACACCAACAGATTTTTGACCAAGAAATGGTCTCCTCCAGAAATCCAAGAATGTGATATATGGCAAGAAAACATATGTGGGGTGAAGTGTACGAGCCTCTGGTCGATGATCAATGGCCACACAACCCCCATTTTTGTCGAAAATAACCATGAACGACCATTTTCAATGACACTAAAGGCCAACACCTATGGATTTCTGACCAAGAAATGGTCTCCACCATAAATCCAAGAATGTGATCTATGGCAAGGAAACATATGTGGGGTGAGGTGTATGAGCCTCTGGTCGATGATCAATGGCCACACAACCCCCATTTTTGTCGAAAATAGCCATGAACGACCATTTTCAATAGTACCGAAGGCTAACACCTACAGATTTTTGACGAAGAAATGGTCTCCACTAGAAATCCAAAAATGTGATCTACGGCAAGGAAACATATGTGGGGTGAGGTGTATGAGCCTCTGGTCGACGATCAATGGCCACAGAACCCTATTTTTTCGAAAATAGCCATGAACGACCATTTTCAATGACACTGAAGGCTAACGCCTACGGATTTTTGACCAAGAAATGGTCTCCACCATAAATCCAAGAATGTGATCTATGGCAAGGAAACATATGTGTAGTGAGGTGTATGAGCCTCTGGTCCAATATCAATGGCCACACAACCCCCATTTTTGTCGAAAATAGCCATGAACGACCATTTTCAATAGTTCCGAAGGCTAACACATTCGGATTTTTGACCAAGAAATGGTCTCCACCAGAAATCAAATAATGTGATCTATGGCAAGGAAACATAAGTGGGGTGAGGTGTATGAGCCTCTGGTGGATGATTAATGGCCACACAACCCCCATTTCAGTCGAAAATAGCCATGAACGACCATTTTCAATGACACTGAAGGCTAACACCTATGGATTTTTGACCAAGAAATGGTCTCCACCATAAATCCAAGAATTTGATCTATGGCAAGGAAACATATGTGTAGTGAGGTGTATGAGCCTCTGGTGAAGATCAACGGCCACACAACCCCCATTTTTGTCGAAAATAGCCATGAATGACCACTTTCAAAAATACCGAAGGCTAACACATTCGGATTTTTGCCCAAGAAATGGTCTCCACCAGAAATCCAAGAATGTGATCTATGGCAAGGAAACATATGTGGGGTGAGGTGTACGAGCCTCTGGTCGATGATCAATGGCCACACAACCCCCATTTTTGTCGAAAATAGCCATGAACGACCATTTTCAATGACACTGAAGGCTAACACCTATGGATTTTTGACCAAGAAATGGTCTCCACCATAAATCCAAGAATTTGATCTATGGCAAGGAAACATATGTGTAGTGAGGTGTATGAGCCTCTGGTGAAGATCAATGGCCACACAACCCCCATTTTTGTCGAAAATAGCCATGAATGACCACTTTCAAAAATACCGAAGGCTAACACATTCGGATTTTTGCCCAAGAAAGGTCTCCACCATAAATCCAAGAATGTGATCTATGGCAAGGAAACATATGTGGGGTGAGGTGTACGAGCCTCTGGTCGATGATCAATGGCCACACAACCCCCATTTTGTCGAAAATAGCCATGAACGACAATTTTCAATAATACCGAAGGCTAACACGTACGAATTTTTGACCAAGAAATGGTCTCCACCAGAAATCCAAGAATGTGATCTATGGCAAGGAAACATATGTGGGGTGAGGTGTACGAGCCTCTGGTCGATGATAAATGGCCACACAACCCCCATTTTTTGTCGAAAATAGCCATGAACGACCATTTTCAATAATACTGAAGGCTAACACCAACAGATTTTTGACCAAGAAATGGTCCCCACCAGAAATCCAAGAATGTGATCTATGGCAAGAAAACATATGTGGGGTGAAGTGTACGAGCCTCTGGTCGATGATCAATGGCCACACAAACCCCATTTTTGTCGAACATAGCCATGAACGACCATTTTCAATGACACTAAACGATAACACCTACGGATTTTTGACCAAGAAATGGTCTCCACCATAAATCCAAGAATGTGATCTATGGAAAGGAAACATGTGTAGTGAGGTGTATGAGCCTTTGGTCGAATATCAATGGCCACACAACCCCCATTTTTGTCTAAAATAGCCATGAACGACCATTTTCAATAGTACCGAAGGCTAAAATATTCAGATTTTTGACCAAGAAATGGTCTCCACCAGAAATCAAAGAATGTGATCTATGGCAAGGAAACATATGTGGGGTGAGGTTTACGAGCCTCTGGTCGATGATCAATGGCCACACAACCCCCATTTTTGTCGAAAATAGCCATGAATGACCATTTTCAATAATACTGAAGGCTAACACGTACAGATTTTTGACCAATAAATGGTCTCCACCAGAAATCCAAGAATGTGATCTATGGCATGGAAACATATGTGGGGTGAGGTGTACGAGCCTCTGGTCGATGATAAATGGCCACACAACCCCCATTTTAGTCGAAAATAGCCATGAACGACCATTTTCAATAATACCGAAGGCTAACACCAACGGATTTTTGACTAAGAAATGGTCTCCACCAGAAATCCAGGAATGTGATCTATGGCAAGAAAACCTATGTGGGGTGAAGTGTACGAGCCTCTGGTCGATGATCAATGGCCACACAACCCCCATTTTTGTCGGAAATAGCCAAGAACGACCATTTTCAATGACACTGAAGGCTAACACCTACGGCTTTTTGACCAAGAAATGGTCTCCACCATAAATCCAAGAATTTCATCTATGGCAAGGAAACATATGTGTAGTGAGGTGTATGAGCCTCTAGTCAAAGATCAATGGCCACATAACCCCCATTTTTGTCGAAAATAGCCATGAACGACCATTTTCAATAATACCGAAGGCTAACACGTATGGATTTTTGACCAATAAATGGTCTCCACCAGAAATCCAAGAATGTGATCTATGGCAAGGAAACATATGTGGGGTGAGGTGTGCGAGCCTCTGGTCGATGATAAATGGCCACACAACCCCCATTTTTGTCGAAAATAGCCATGAACGACCATTTTCAATAATACTGAAGGCTAACACCAACGGATTTTTGACCAAGAATTGGTCTCCACCATAAATCCAAGAATGTGATCTATGGCAAGAAAACATATGTGGGGTGAGGTATATGGGCCTCTGGTCGATGATCAATGGCCACACAACGCCCATTTTTGTCTAAAATAGCGATCAACGACCATTTTCAATAATACAGAAGGCTAACACGTATGGATTTTTGACCAAGAAATGGTCTCCACCAGAAATCCAAGAATGTGATCTATGGCAAGGAAACATATGTGGGGTGAGGTGTACGAGCCTCTGGTTGATGATAAATGGCCACACAACCCCCATTTTTGTCGAAAATAGCCATGAACGACCATTTTCAATAATACTGAAGGCTAACACCAACGGATTTTTGACCAAGAAATGGTCCCCACTAGAAATCCTATAATGTGATCTATGGCAAGAAAACGTATGTGGGGTGAAGTGTACGAGCCTCTGGTCGATGATCAATGGCCACACAAACCCCATTTTTGTCGAACATAGCCATGAACGACCATTTTCAATGACACTGAACGATAACACCTACGGATTTTTGACCAAGAAATGGTCTCCACCATAAATCCAAGAATGTGATCTATGGAAAGGAAACATGTGTAGTGAGGTGTATGAGACTTTGGTCGAATATCAATGGCCACACAACCCCCATTTTTGTCGAAAATAGCCATGAACGACCATTTTCAATAGTACCGAAGGCTAAAATATTCAGATTTTTGACCAAGAAATGGTCTCCACCAGAAATCAAAGAATGTGATCTATGGCAAGGAAACATATGTGGGGTGAGGTTTACGAGCCTCTGGTCGATGATCAATGGCCACACAACCCCCATTTTTGTCGAAAATAGCCATGAATGACCATTTTCGATAATACTGAAGGCTAACACGTATAGATTTTTGACCAATAAATGGTCTCCACCAGAAATCCAAGAATGTGATCTATGGTATGGAAACATATGTGGGGTGAGGTGTACGAGCCTCTGGTCGATGATAAATGGCCACACAACCCCCATTTTAGTCGAAAATAGCCATGAACGACCATTTTCAATAATACCGAAGGCTAACACCAACGGATTTTTGACTAAGAAATGGTCTCCACCAGAAATCCGGGAATGTGATCTATGGCAAGAAAACCTATGTGGGGTGAAGTGTACGAGCCTCTGGTCGATGATCAATGGCCACACAACCCCCATTTTTGTCGGAAATAGCCATGAACGACCATTTTCAATGACACTGAAGGCTAACACCTACGGCTTTTTGACCAAGAAATGGTCTCCAGCATAAATCCAAGAATTTCATCTATGGCAAGGAAACATATGTGTAGTGAGGTGTATGAGCCTCTGGTCAAAGATCAATGGCCACATAACCCCCATTTTTGTCGAAAATAGCCATGAACGACCATTTTCAATAATACCGAAGGCTAACACCTGCGTATTTTTGACCAAGAAATGGTCTCCACCATAAATCCAAGAATGTGATCTATGGCAAGGAAACATATGTGGGGTGAGGTGTATGGGCCTCTGGTCGATGATCAATGGCCACACAACGCCCATTTTTGTCGAAAATAGCGATCAACGACCATTTTCAATAATTTAGAAGGCTAACACGTATGGATTTTTGACCAAGAAATGGTCTCCACCAGAAATCCGAGAATGTGATCTATGCAAGGAAACATATGTGGGGTGAGGTGTACGAGCCTCTGGTCGATGATAAATGGCCACACAACCCCCATTTTAGATGAAAATAGCCATGAACGACCATTTTCAATAATACCGAAGGCTAAAACCAACGGATTCTTGACCAAGAAATGGTCTCCACCAGAAATCGAAGAATGTGATCAATGGCAAGAAAACATATGTGGGGTAAAGTGTACGAGCCTCTGGTCGATGATCAATGGCCACACAACCCCCATTTTTGCCAAAAATAGCCATGAACGACCATTTTCAATGAAACGGAAGGCTAACACCTACGGATTTTTGACCAAGAAATGGTCTCCAACATAAATCCAAGAATGTGATATATGGCAAGGAAAGATATGTGAGGTGAGGTGTACGAGCCTCTGGTCGATGATAAATGGCCACACAACCCCCATTTTTTTATGAAAATAGCCATGAACAACCATTTTCAATAATACCGAAGGCTAACACCTATGGATTTTTGACCAAGAAATGGTCTCCACCAGAAATCCAAGAATGTAATCTATGGCAAGGAAACATACGTGGGGTGAGGTGTATGAGCCTCTGGTCGATGATCAATGGCCACACAACCCCCATTTTTGTCGAAAATAGCCATGAACGACCATTTTCAATAATACCGAAGGCTAACACCTACGGATTTTTGACCAAGAAATGTTCTCCACCAGAAATCCAAAATGTGATCTATGGCAAGGAAACATATGTGGGGTGAGGTGTATGAGCCTCTGGTCGATGATCAATGGCCACACAACCCCCATTTTTGTCGAAAATAGCCATGAACGATCATTTTCAATGACACCGAAGGCTAACACCTACGGATTTTTGACCAAGAAATGGTCTCCACCATAAATCCAAGAATGTGATCTATGGTAAGGAAACATATGTGGGGTGAGGTGTATGGGCCTCTGGCCAATGATCAATGGCCACACAACGCCCATTTTTGTCGAAAATAGCGATCAACGACCATTTTCAATAATACCGAAGGCTAACACGTATGAATTTTTGACCAAGAAATGGTCTCCACTAGAAAACCGAGAATGTGATCTATGGCAAGGAAACATATGTGGGTGAGGTGTACGAGCCTCTGGTCGATGATCAATGGCCACACAACCCCCATTTTTGTCGAAAATAACCATGAACGACCATTTTCAATGACACTGAAGGCTAACACCTACGGAATTTTGACCAAGAAATGGTCTCCACCATAAATCCAAGAATGTGATCTATGGCAAGGAAACATATGTGTAGTGAGGTGTATGAGCCTCTCGTCGAAGATCAATGGCCACAACACCCATTTTTGTCGAAAATAGCAATGAATGACCATTTTCAATAATACCGAAGGCTAACACATTCAGATTTTTGCCCAAGAAATGGTCTCCACCAGAAATCAAAGAATGTGACCTATGGCAAGGAAACATATGTGGGGTGAGGTTTATGAGCCTCTGGTCGATGATCAATGGCCACACAACCCCCATTTTTGTCGAAAATCGCCATGAATGACCATTTTCAATAATACCGAAGGCTAACATGTACGGATTTTTGACCAAGGAATGGTCTCCACCAGAAATCCAGGAATGTGATCTATGGCAAGGAAACATATGTGGGGTGAGGTGTACAAGCCTCTGGTCGATGATAAATGGCCACACAACCCCCATTTTAGACGAAAATAGCCATGAACGACCATTTTCAATAATACCGAAGGCTAACACCAACGGATTCTTGACCAAGAAATGGTCTCCTCCAGAAATCCAAGAATGTGATCAACGACAAGAAAACATATGTGGGGTAAAGTGTACGAGCCTCTGGTCGATGATCAATGGCCACACAACCCCCATTTTAGACGAAAATAGCCATGAACGACCATTTTCAATGACATGAAGGCTAACACCTATGGATTTTTGACCAAGACATGGTCTCCACCATAAATCCAAGAATGTGATCTATGGCAAGGAAACATAAGTGAGGTGAGGTGTACGAGCCTCTGGTCGATGAGAAATGGCCACACAACCCCTATTTTTGATGAAAATAGCCATGAACGACCATTTTCAATAATACCAAAGGCTAACACCTACGGATTTTTGACCAAGAAATGTTCTCCACCAGAAATCCAAAATGTGATCTATGGCAAGGAAACATATGTGGGGTGAGGTGTACGAGCCTCTGGTCGATGATCAATGGCCACACAACCCCCATTTTTGTCAAAAATAGCCATGAACGACCATTTTCAATGACACTGATGGCTAACACCTACGGATTTTTGACCAAGAATTGGTCTCCACCATAAATCCAAGAATGGGGTCTATGGCAAGGAAACATATGTGGGGTGAGGTATATGGGCCTCTGGTCGATGATCAATGGCCACACAACGCCCATTTTTGTCTAAAATAGCGATCAACGACCATTTTCAATAATAGAGAAGGCTAACACGTATGGATTTTTGACCAAGAAATGGTCTCCACCAGAAATCCAAGAATGTGATCTATGGCAAGGAAACATATGTGGGGTGAGGTGTACGAGCCTCTGGTCGATGATCAATGGCCACACAACCCCCATTTTTGTCGAAAATAGCCATGAACGACCATTTTCAATGACACTGGAGGCTAACACCTCCGGAATTTTGACCAAGAAATGGTCTCCACCATAAATCCAAGAATGTGATCTATGGCAAGGAAACATATGTGTAGTGAGGTGTATGAGCCTATGGTCGAAGATCAATGGCCAAACAACCCCCATTTTTCTCGAAAATAGCCATGAATGACCATTTTCAATAATACCGAAGGCTAACACATTCAGATTTTTGCCCAAGAAATGGTCGCCACCAGAAATCCAAGAATGTGATCTATGGCAAGGAAACATATGTGGGGTGAGATGTACGAGCCTCTGGTCGATGATCAATGGCCACACAACCCCCATTTTTGTCGAAAATAGCCATGAACGACCATTTTCAATGACGTTGAAGGCTAACACTCACAGATTTTTGACCAAGAAATGGTCTCCACCATAAATCGAAGAATGTGATCTATGGCAAGGAAACATATTTGTAGTAAGGTGTATGAGCCTCTGGTCGAATATCAATGGCCACATAACCCTTATTTTTGTCGAAGATAGCCATGAACGACAATTTTCAATAGTACCGATGGCTAACACATTCGGATTTTTGACTAAGAAATGGTCTCCACCAGAAATCAAAGAATGTGATCTATGGCAAGGAAACATATGTGGGGTGAGGTTTATGAGCCTCTGGTCAATGATCAATGGCCACACAACCCCCATTTTTGTCGAAAATAGCCATCAATGACCATTTTCAATAATACCGAAGGCTAACACGTACGGATTTTTGACCAAGAAATGGTCTCCACCAGAAATCCAAGAATGTGATCAATGGCAAGAAAACCTATGTGGGGTAAAGTGTATGAGCCTCTGGTCGATGATCAATGGCCACACAACCCCCATTTTTGTCGAAAATAGCCATGAACGACCATTTTCAATGACACGGAAGGCTAACACCTACGAATTTTTGACCAAGAAATGGTCTCCACCATAAATCCAAGAATGTGATCTATGGCAAGGAAACATATGTGAGGTGAGGTGTACGAGCCTCTGGTCGATGATCAATGGCCACACAACCCCCATTTTTGTCGAAAATAGCCATGAACGACCATTTTCAATGACACTGAAGGCTAACACCTACGGATTTTTGACCAAGAAATGGTCTCCACCATAAATCCAAGAATGTGATCTATGGCAAGGAAACATATGTGGGGTGAGGTGTATGGGCCTCTGGCCAATGATCAATGGCCACACAACGCCCATTTTTGTCGAAAATAGTGATCAACGACCATTTTCAATAATACCGAAGGCTAACACGTATGGATTTTCGACCAAGAAATGGTCTCCACCATAAATCCGATAATGTGATCTATGGCAAGGAAACATATGTGAGGTGAGGTGTACGAGCCTCTGGTCGATGATCAATGGCCACACAACACCCATTTTTGTCAAAAATAGCCATGAACGACCATTTTCAATAATACCGAAGGCTAACACCTACGGATTATTGACCAAGAAATGGTCTCCACCATAAATCCAAGAATGTGATCTATGACAAGTAAACATATGTGCAGTGAGGTGTATGAGCCTCTGGTCGAATATCAATGGCCACACAACCCCCATTTTTGTCGAAAATAGCAATGAACGACCATTTTCAATAGTACTGAAGGCTAACACATTCGGATTTTTGACCAAGAAATGGTCTCCACCAGAAATCAAAGAATGTGATCTATGGCAAGAAAACATATGTGGGGTGAGGTTTATGAGCCTCTGGTCGATGATCAATGGCCAGACAACCTCCATTTTTGTCGAAAATATCCATGAATGACCATTTTCAATAATACCGAAGGCTAACACGTACGGATTTTTGACCAAGAAATGGTCTCCACCAGAAATCCAAGAATGTTATCTATGGCAAGGAAACATATGTGGGGTGAGGTGTACGAACCTCTGGTCGATGATAAATGGCCACACAACCCCCATTTTAGTCAAAAATAGACATGAACGACCATTTTTCAATAATACCAAAGGCTAACACTAACGGATTTCTGACCAATAAATGGTCCCCACCAGAAATCCAAGAATGTGATCTATGGCAAGAAAACATATGTGTAGTGAGGTGTATGAGCCTCTGGTCAAAGATCAATGACCACACAACCCCCATTTTTGTCAAAAATAGCCATGAATGACCATTTTCAATAATACCGAAGACTAACACATTCGGAATTTTGCCCAAGAAATGGTCTCCACCAGAAATCCAAGAATGTGATCTATGGCAAGGAAACATATGTGGGGTGAGGTGTACGAGCCTCTGGTCGATGATAAATGGCCACACAACCCCCATTTTCGATGAAAATAGCCATGAACGACCATTTTCAATAATACCGAAGTCTAACGCCTACGGATTTTTGATCAAGAAATGGTCTCCACCAGTAATCCAATAATGTAATCTATGGCAAGGAAACATATGTGGGGTGAGGTGTATGAGCCTCTGGTCGATGATCAATGGCCACACAACCCCCATTTTTGTCGAAAATAGCCATGAACAACCATTTTCAATAATACCGAAGGCTAACACCTACAGATTTTTGACCAAGAAATGGTCTCCACCAGAAATCCAAGAATATGATCAATGGCAAGTAAACATCTGTGGGGTGAGGTGTACGAGCCTCTAGTCGATGATCAATGGCCACACAACCCCCATTTTTGTCGAAAATAGCCATGAACGACCATTTTCAATGACACAGAAGGCTAACACCTATGGATTTTTGACCAAGAAATGGTCTCCACCATAAATAAAAGAATGTGATCTATAGCTAGGAAACATATGTGTAGTGAGGTGTATGAGCCTCTAGTCGAATGTCAATGGCCACACAACCCCCATTTTTGTCGAAAATAGCCATAAACGACCATTTTCAATAGTACCAAAGGCTAACACATTCAGAGTTTTTGACCAAGAAATGGTCTCCACCAGAAATCAAAGAATGTGATCTATGGCAAGGAAACATATGTGGGGTGAGGTTTACGAGCATCTAGTCGATGATCAATGGCCACACAACCCCCATTTTTTGTCGAAAATAGCCATGAACGACCATTTTCAATAGTACCGAAGGCTAACACATTCGGATTTTTGACCAAGAAATGGTCTCCACCAGAAATCAAAGAATGTGATCTATGGCAAAGAAACATATGTGGGGTAAGGTTTACGATCCTCTGGTAGATGATTAATGGCCACACAACCCCCATTTTTGTCGAAAATACCATGAATGACCATTTTCAATAATACTGAAGGCTAACACGTATGGATTTTTGACCAAGAAATGGTCTCCACCAGAAATCCAAGAATGTGATCTATGGATAGGAAACATATATGGGGTGAGGTGTACGAGCCTCTGGTCGATGATAAATGGCCACACAACCCCCATTTTAGTCGAAAATGCCATGAACGACCATTTTCAATAATACCGAAGGCTAACACCAACGGATTTTTGACCAAGAAATGGTGTCCACCAGAACTCCAAGAATGTGATCTATGGCAAGAAAACATATGTGGAGTGAAGTGTACGAGGCTCTGGTTGATGATCAATGGCCACACAACCCCCTTTTTTGTCGAAAATAGCCATGAACGACCATTTTCAATGACACTGGCGGCTAACACCTATGGATTTTTGACCAAGAAATGGTCTCCACCATAAATCCAAGAATGTGATCTATGGCAAGGAAACATATGTGTAGTGGGGTGTATGAGCCTCTGGTCGAAGATCAATGGCCACACAACCCCCATTTTTGTCGAAAATACCCATGAATGACCATTTTCAATAATACCGAAGGCTAACACATTCAGATTTTTGCCCAAGAAATGGTCTCCACCAGAAATCAAAGAATGTGATCTATGGCAAGGAAACATATGTGGGGTGAGGTGTATGAGCCTC
The DNA here is from genome assembly GCA_029449295.1 of Zea luxurians. Lineage (NCBI taxonomy): Eukaryota > Viridiplantae > Streptophyta > Magnoliopsida > Poales > Poaceae > Zea > Zea luxurians. The sequence goes on along the minus strand of JAOPSE010000032.1, from coordinate 34,608,571 downwards.
TGGTCGATGATCAATAGCCACACAACCCCCATTTTGTCGAAAATATCCATGAATGACATTTTCAATAATATTGAAGGCTAACACGTACGAATTTTTGACCAAGAAATGGTCTCCACCAGAAATCCAAGAATGTGATCTATGGCAAGGAAACATATGTGGGGTGAGGTGTACGAGCCTCTGGTCGATGATAAATGGCCACACAACCCCCATTTTTGATGAAAATAGTCATGAACGACCATTTTCAATAATACCGAAGGCTAAGACCTACGGATTTTTTTACCAAGAAATGGTCTCCACCAGAAATCCAAGAATGTGATCAATGACATGGAAACATATGTGGGGTGAGGTGTATGAGCCTCTGGTCGATGATCAATGGCCACACAACCCCCATTTTTGTCGAAAATAGCCATGAACGACCATTTTCAAAAATACCGAAGGCTAACACCTACAGATGTTTGACCAAGAAATGGTCTCCACCAGAAATCCAATAATGTGATGTATGGCAAGGAATCATATGTGGAGTGAGGTGTATGAGCCTCTGGTCGATGATCAATGGCACACAACCCCCATTTTTGTCGAAAATAGCCATGAACGACCATTTTCAATAATACCGAAGGCTAACACCTACGGATTTTTGGCAAAGAAATGGTCTCCATCATAAATCCAAGAATGTTATCTATGGCAAGGAAACATATGTGTAGTGAGGTGTATGAGCCTCTGGTCGAATATCAATGGCCACACAACCACCATTTTTGTCGAAAATAGCCATGAACGACCATTTTCAATAGTACCGAAGGCTAACACATTCGGATTTTTGACCAACAAATGGTCAACACTAGAAATCAAAGAATGGGATCTATGGCAAGGAAACATATGTGGGGTGAGGTTGACGAGCCTCTGGTCGATGATCAATGGCCACACAACCCCCATTTTTGTCAAAAATAGCCATGAATGACCATTTTCAATAATACCGAAGGCTAACACGTACGGATTTTTGACCAAGAAATGGTCTCCACCATAAATCAAAGAATGTGATCTATGGCAAGGAAACATATGTGGGGTGAGGTTTACGAGCCTCTAGTCGATGATCAATGTCCACACAACCCCCATTTTTGTCGAAAATAGCCATGAACGACCATTTTCAATAGTACCAAAGGCTAACACATTCGGATTTTTGACCAAGAAATGGTCTACACCAGAAATCAAAGAATGTGATATATGGCAAGGAAACATATGTGGGGTGAGGTTTACGTTCCTCTGGTCAATGATCAATGGCCACACAACCCCCAATTTTGTCTAAAATACCATGAATGACCATTTTCAATAATACCGAAGGCTAACACGTACGGATTTTTGACCAAGAAATGGACTCCACCATGTTGGGGACTTGTCCTCAAATGCTATGAGTTAAGAACAAGGCAACATAGAAAATGTTAATCGTTAAAGTCCTTCGTCCTTCGAAACATTATTTCCCTTAGGATATAATGGGTTTCGGACGAAGGTTATGAAGGGCGTACCTTCATAAATTCATTATACAGTGACGAAGGATGAAATGTAAGGAATATAAAAGACAACATAAACAATTATATATTATTATTAGGCATAAACAGAAATATCGTTGAATTACAAGTGTACCTTCAACTGGAAGGAGATGATAGTACAAGCGTGACGCAAAAAAGCGAATGCCAAGTCAGCGTGAACAGTACGGGGGTACTGTTCACCTATTTATAGGCACGGGACACAATCCATACAAAATTACATTCATGCCCTTTACACTTGATAATAATTCTATAGTAATCTGTCGAGGTCTAAATAGCCTTTTCATCTTTAAGTCGGTTTCACTGTTTGCTGCCACGCCGAAGCTTTCCTGCTCACACCTTCGGCGCTGTACCAACCTTCGTATTATTCTGGTCTACTGTGATGCCGACTTGAGTCCGAAGATACCTGTTCACACATCATACTCCAGAAATACTGTTAAATCCTGTTTTTGAGGACCTTCGGAATCCGAAGGTCCCCAACAGTAGCCCCTCGCAATATTAATTTGTTTAAAATAATAAATTTAGATTGCGACATGGACGAAGGCTCTACGCCGAAGGTCCGAAAAAACACCTTCCCTTTGCTAGAATAGCAACATTCACTGACAAGCGGGGTCTTTCAATTTTCAACGCACTTGGCGTATAAATACGGTCATACCGCAAACTCATTTGACACGCTCTCTGGCCAACTGCTCCCGCTCACTCAATTTTTAGCTCTTGTGCACTAAGATTTGCTAAGCTTTTAGTTTTGAAGCTTCGGCTTTGAAAATAGTTTTTTAGTGTCTCCGAAGATGTCTGAAGATAAGAAGACTGCTGCTGAGATGAAGCTGAGCCTCGACGAAGAGAAAAACTTGGGGTTTCTTATAGCGATGTCAAAGACCAATACAGAAAAAATCACCAAGGAGATTCTGGAAGGTTTGTTTGAAGATACTGGTGATAGTGACAGCTATGATGTGGACAGTGGTGGTGAAGACTCCGAAGATCGTCCCTGGCGACCAAGCCATTCAGTTTATGGTAAATCAACTATCAAAGAGAATCATCTTGTCAACATGAGAGGAAGGTATTTCCGGGATTTATCCATTGTGAGGGCCGACGAAGGGGAAAAAACTTGCCCACACCCTGAAGAGAATGAAGTCATAGTGTACCGAAGCTTTTTGAAAGCTGGACTGCGATTTCCCTTGAGCAGCTTCGTCGTGGAAGTGCTGAAAATCTTCGAAGTCTATCTTCACCAACTTACCCCCGAAGCAATCATAAGGCTGAATATCTTCGTGTGGGCCGTGAGAAGCCAAGGTCTGAAGCCTGATGCAAAAAGCTTCTGCAATATACACGAATTATCATACGAAACAAAACCTTGGGGTAAGGAACAGTATCACAATAATTTTGGCTGCTACAGTTTCGTTTCTCGGTCCGGGTCAAGCTGCCCCGTGCCAACCTTTCGGAAGAGATGGCCCGGCGACTGGATGACAGAATGGTTTTATGTGAAGAATGATCTGACAGTACGAGAAGATATCAAGGGTATAATTATGCGCCCTATTTGGAAAAGCTTCGGCCTTCGGAGGCCGAAGGTTGAAATGAATGAAGCTGCCGAAGAATGCCAGAGGGCCTTCGGCGTTATCTATTCTTTTATTGGAACGAGAGACTTAGTACAAGAGCATATTGCCTTCAGAGTATGGCCGCTCGCGGAGAAATGGGAAATGCCACAAGAAACCATAAAAGAGGCCGACGAAGGTGGACTTATCAGGTTGAAGTACACTTTTAAATTTGGAGATAAATTCGTTGAGCCAGATGATGACTGGTTAAAAAGCATTGAAAATTTAAGTGATGAACTGCTTGGGGCTTACTCGAAGGCCGAAGACACTGCAATGTCAGCAGCCTTCGGAGGCCGAAAAAAGAAGAGGCTGAATCGGGTATTTGATGCAATCGGGTTTGTCTACCCTGACTATTGCTATCCCATTCGAAGGCAGAAGAGAAAAAACACAACCTCTGCAAAAGAAGAAGCTGCAACTGCTCCTAGCGAGTCAGAACCGAAAAGAAAGAAGATAAAGGTTCTCACACATCGGCCACGCTATATTGAACCAGCTTCGGTGCCTGAGTTTACCGGAGAGACCTCTTCGGCCACCGAAGCTGAAAAACCAACCGAGCCAACCCTGCTACCAGAAGTCACAGAAACGGCCGAAGTGCCAACAAAGATAGAATTGGAACAATCAAAGATTTTGTTATCAGAAACGAAAGAGAAGGCCGAAGCGCCGTCCACAGAAAAAATGGAAGAAGTAAAAGAAGCAACTGAGGGATCAAAAACATCAGAAGTTTTGAGTCCTGCAGCAAATATTGAGACAGTAAAAAACCAAAAGGTGTCAGCAGTGACTCCGAAAAGGAAGAGAATGGTCAATGTGCTAGATGTTCTGGAGACAATTAAATCTTCAAGCACACCTCTGAAGGAGACTGTTGTCATCCCCGAAGAAAAAACTGAAGTCTCTGATACTAAAGCTCCAGAGCAAGAAATTGAAGCCGAAGCTGGGTCCTCAGAACCCACGAAAATAAAATCCCTAGAATTCGAGGAAGAAAAAATTACAGAGCCAACTTTTGTTGAACAAATCAGTGCTGCTGCACCCGAAGCATCCCCCAAAGTCCTTAATTATATTATTCGCCATGCTTCGGGGAAACAACTATCAGAAAAAGAAAAACAAGAGGCCCAACTTTACGCCCAAAAACTGAAGTATCCAAAGGGGGCATTAATATTCAATGGCAGTGGAGAAGAAGACTTTTTGTATTGTCTCCCTGACAGCAAAGAGATTTCTGTCTGTCGGGAGATGAGCAAGAGCTTCGGATTCCCAACACTGGAAGACGGGCTCTCAGTGCTATCGAAAAATGATTTGGCCGACAGCCTGGCATATAATAGCTTGAAGGTGCGACAAATGGGATCTTTGCATTTTTTGTTGAGACCAAAATTTTTCGTTTGTTTAAACCTATTGACACACACATATTTCTCTTTGCAGGGCCTGATACTTAGCAATGCCCTCAGGGCACAGAAAGATGCTGAAGACGAAGGGTGTACTATAGCCCTGAGCAACCTTCGTTCCGAAGTAATTGAACTGAGGAACGAAGGTCTCGAGAAAGATAAAATATTACACTCATTGATAAATAAAATAAAGGAAGACGAAGCTGCTTTCAAAGGTCAAGCTGAAGCTCATAAACGCGAACTTGAAGATCTTCGGAAACAACTGGCCAGAGCTAAGGAAGAACGTATACTTGAAGAAACAAAGCGAGAACTCAGCGACCAATGGGCAGATCACTTAGAAGGAACTGTTGAGGAGCTTCGGTCGTCCAAGAAGAGATGCTATAACAAATCTATAGAATGTGTTAAGAAGTTAAAGGCTAGCTTCGCCAGGGTCGGCGCATTCTCAAGTGAGGAAAACTTTACGAGAGGCAATCCCGAAGGTCCCATCGAATGGATCGACCACGAAGCTGAAGCCTTCGAAGAAATTTTAAATAGTCGTGGAGATATATGTGCCTTCTCGGGTGCCAGAGGGATTGCCACCATTTTAGAGAAAAAAAGCTACGAACATGTAAAGATTCTAGCGCAATCCGAAGGTGCTTTATCCTTCGAAGATGCAAGGGATCCATCGGCCGAAGCTAGCATGGTTGGTGGAAAATTTTTCACCGATATCTGGGATAATGGTGGCCGAGAAATGGCCCGAGAGATTATTCAAAGAAGCGAAAAGGGCATTCACGATGCTAGAGAAGTAGCCGAGGCTGCTGAGAAGAGCTTAGAGCCCGAAGGTCAATTAGGTATTAACTAATAGTTTTTATTGTGTTGTAATTTTAGATTTTAAGATTCGTTTGCAATTTTTCATAGCAATGTAGCCGTATCCTGTTCTACTTCAGATTCTGCTAAAGCCCCTTCGGACCCCCAGCCGAAAGGAGACGACGAAATAAAAAAGATGGCTAAAGCTATTATGGACGAAGTCGTCAATCGGCTCCTAAACGAGGCTGCAGAAGTCGTTTTGAGAGAGGATTAAGTATTATTGTAAAAACTTCTGAAATGTAATATATTGTAACATTTTGTAACCCTGAATGTAATATACCTGTTTTTCTTGCTTAATTCTTTACGATGCATGAAACTTTACATGTACCGCTTTTGAGTCTTTGACGAAAAAACACCTTCCCTTCTTTTCATGCTTCGTGAAGAAGAATTTTTCAACAATATCCAGTGTTCTGATGAATAATATCCAGGCTTCGTGAAAATATTTTCCGAAGCTACACTTCCGAAGATCAATAATGTATCTCCTTGTGACATTATGATTTTTCCCTTTTTTCAAAACGTTCTTCTGTAGATTAATATTGTGTCCACCTCTTGTGCCATATGCAACATGATGTATGATGCTTATGCTATGCGAAATGATGCGATGATGTTATGTTATGTGAGGCGATGCTTATTCCGAAGATGCACACGCATCCCTGCAATAAAACATATAATCTTTTACAAGCCTCCCTTAGGAGCTTCTTCGCCTTTTACTTCAGCGGAATCAGCGTTTATTTTTCGCTGTAAGCCTCCCTTAGGAGCTTCTTCGCCTTTTACTTTCAGTGGTATTCGCGTTGACTTTTCGCGCTTCGCCTTTTACTTAGGCGGTTTCAGCGTTGACTTTTCGCTGTATGCTCTGCATTCCCTTTGGAACGACTTTGGAGCAGAAAACTTACACTGCGCTCCCTCTGGAGCGGCTTTTTGTGACTTCGGCAAACTTACTCTGCGTTCCTTAGAACGACTTTTTGTTACTTCGAAGAATTTTCGATGTTCGAAGGTCCTCTTTGTTGTCACAAGTCTTTCAACAATTTAAGCCTGTGAAGAAAATATATTTTCCTTGTGGGAATCAACGAAACTATTTACATGAAACCTGAACAATGTGCTTTATTACAGAAAATAAAACTGAATGAAAAAGATTGCTATTAAGGTAGGATATTTGTCAATAGATGTGCTTTGACTCTGGCACAGTGCTGTTGACTGTGCGAGCTTCGGACTGCTCTCTGAAGTCCCTTTGGTGTGGAGCATATTGGCTCCCTTCTGGCTGCTGGCCTTGTTGCAGCGGTGGTGGAGGCGGAGGTTGTTGCCAGGAAGCCTGAGGTTGACTCGCCGAAGCAACAGAAACTGCAGGGTGATTGCCTACATACTCTAGGATGTAAGGCGAATGATACGAAGCAGTGTGCATGACCTGCTTCGGCTGAGCCTGTTGTGCTGCCGCTTTGGCTATTTCTTTTTGCTTCTGGATGGTAACATGACACATCCTGGTGGTATGACCTTTGTTCTCACCACAGAATAAGCAAAAGATTCTTCTCGGTTGATCGCCAAATCTTCCTCCGAAGCCCCTGGCGCCTCTGCCTCTTGGAGCTGGTGGTCGGAAGGAGCCTTGCTGTTGCCCCGAAGCCTGTGAGGAACATAGTGGCCTTTGCTGTTGGCTCCCTCTATCATCATTTTGTGTAGAGTTGTGAATTGATCTAACGTGCCTCGGGTAGAACCTCCCTCTGAAGCCCCTGGTCATTTCAGAAAACCTGAAAGCCTCCTCCCTTCTTTGGCGAAAATCATTATCGGCCCGAATGTACTCGTCCATCTTCTGGAGCAGCTTCTCCAAAGTTTGAGGGGGCTTCCTAGCGAAGTACTGAGCTGACGGTCCTGGCCGAAGCCCCTTGATCATGGCCTCAATGACAATTTCATTAGGCACCGTTGGTGCCTGTGCCCTCAAACGCAAGAACCTTCGGACATACACCTGAAGGTATTCTTCGTGATCCTGGGTGCACTGGAACAGAGCTTGAGCAGTGACCGGCTTCGTCTGAAACCCTTGGAAGCTAGTTAACAACAAGTCCTTCAGCTTCTGCCATGAAGTGATCGTTCCTGGTCGAAGGGAGGAATACCAGGTTTGAGCAACACTCCTGACAGCCACAACGAAAGATTTGGCCATAACTGCAGCATTGCCACCATACGAAGATACTGTTGCTTCGTAGCTCATCAAAAACTGCTTCGGGTCTGAGTGGCCATCGAATACGGGAAGCTGAGGCGGCTTGTAGGACGGAGGCCAAGGTGTAGCCTGCAGCTCAGCGGACAGAGGAGAAGCATCATCAAAAACAAAATTCCCATGATGGAAATTGTCATACCAGTCATCTTCGTTGGGAAAACCCTCCTGATGAAGGTCTTGGTGCTGAGGCCTTCGGTGTTGCTCATCCTGGGCAAGATGACGAACTTCTTCAGAGGCTTCGTCTATCTGCCTCTGCAGTTCAGCTAGCCTGGCCATCTTTTCCTTCTTCCTCTGTACTTGTTGATGAAGCATCTCCATATCTCTGATTTCTTGATCTATCTCGTCCTCTGGTGGTGTCGGGCTGACAGCCTTCCTTTTCTGGCTTCGGGCCTCCCGAAGGGAGACTGTCTCCTGATTGTGGTCCAGTGGTTGCAGAGCTGCAGCCCCAGTCGCTGAAGCTTTCTTCGGCGCCATAACGAAGGTTTATGATCGCCGAAGGTGTTCAAAAAACTCAAAGAGTGGAAGTGAGTTCACCGGAGGTGGGCGCCAATGTTGGGGACTTGTCCTCAAATGCTATGAGTTAAGAACAAGGCAACATAGAAAATGTTAATCGTTAAAGTCCTTCGTCCTTCGAAACATTATTTCCCTTAGGATATAATGGGTTTCGGACGAAGGTTATGAAGGGCGTACCTTCATAAATTCATTATACAGTGACGAAGGATGAAATGTAAGGAATATAAAAGACAACATAAACAATTATATATTATTATCAGGCATAAACAGAAATATCGTTGAATTACAAGTGTACCTTCAACTGGAAGGAGATGATAGTACAAGCGTGACGCAAAAAAGCGAATGCCAAGTCAGCGTGAACAGTATGGGGGTACTGTTCACCTATTTATAGGCACGGGACACAATCCATACAAAATTACATTCATGCCCGTTACACTTGATAATAATTCTATAGTAATCTGTCGAGGTCTAAATAGCCTTTTCATCTTTAAGTCGGTTTCACTGTTTGCTGCCACGCCGAAGCTTTCCTGCTCACACCTTCGGCGCTGTACCAACCTTCGTATTATTCTGGTCTACTGTGATGCCGACTTGAGTCCGAAGATACCTGTTCACACATCATACTTCAGAAATACTGTTAAATCCTGTTTTTGAGGACCTTCGGAAGCCGAAGGTCCCCAACACACCAAAAATCCAAGAATGTGATCTATGGCAAGGAAACATATGTGGGGTGAGGTGTACGAGCCTCTGGTCGATGATAAATGGCCACACAACCCCCATTTTAGTCGAAAATAGCCATGAACGACCATTTTCAATAATACCGAAGGCTAACACCAACAGATTTTTGACCAAGAAATGGTCTCCACCAGAAATACAAGAATGTGATCTATGGCAAGAAAACATTTGTGGGTTGAAGTGTATGAGCCTCTGGTCGATGATCAATGGCCACACAACCCCCATTTTTGTCGAAAATAGCAATGAACAACCATTTTTAATGACACTGAAGGCTAACACCTACAAATTTTTGACCAAGAAATGGTCTCCACCATAAATCCAGGAATGTGATCTATGGCAAGGAAACATATGTGTAGTTGGGTGTATGAGCCTCTGGTCTAAGATCAATGGCCACACAACCCCCATTTTTCTCGAAAATAGCCATGAATGACCATTTTCAATAATACCGAAGGCTAACACATTCGGATTTTTGCCCAAGAAATGGTCTCCACCAGAAATCCAAGAATGTGATCTATGGCAAAGAAACATATGTGGGGTGAGGTGTACGAGCCTCTGGTCGATGATCAATGGCCACGCAACCCCCATTTTGTCGAAAATAGCCATGAACGACCATTTTCAATAATACTGAAGGCTAACACGTACGAATTTTTTACCAAGACATGGTCTCCACCAAAAATCCAAGAATGTGATCTATGGCAAGGAAACATATGTGGGGTGAGGTGTACGAGCCTCTGGTCGATGATACATGGCCACACAACCCGCATTTTTGATGAAAATAGCCATGAACGACCATTTTCAATAATACTGAAGGCTAAGACCTACAGATTTTTGACCAAGAAATGGTCTCCACCAGAATTCCAAGAATGTGGTCTATGGCAAGGAAACATATATGGGGTGAGGTGTATGAGCATCTCGTTGATGATGAATGGCCACACAACCCCCATTTTTGTCGAAAATAGCCATGAACGACCATTTTCAATAATACCGAAGGCTAACACCTACGAATTTTTGACCAAGAAATGGTCTCCACCAGAAATCCAAGAATGTGATCTATGGCAAGGAAACATATGTGGGTGAGGTGTACGAGCCTCAGGTCGATGATCAATGGCCACACAACCCCCATTTTTGTTGAAAATAGCCATGAACGACCATTTTCAATGACACTGAAGGCTAACACCTACGGATTTTTGACCAAGAAATGGTCACCACCATAAATCCAAGAATGTGATCTATGGCAAGGAAACATATATGTAGTGAGGTGTATGAGCCTATAGTCGAATATCACTGGCCACACAACCCCCATTTTTGTCGAAAGTAGCCATGAACGACCATTTTCAATAGTACCGAAGGCTAACACATTCGGATTTTTGACCAAGAAATGGTCTCCACCAGAAATCAAAGAATGTGATCTATGGTAAGGAAACATATGTTGGGTGAGGTTTACGAGCTTCTGGTCGATGATCAATGGCCACACAATTCACATTTTTGTCAAAAATAGCCATGAATGACAATTTTCAATAATAGCGAAGGCTAACACATACGGATTTTTGACCAAGAATTGGTCTCCACCAGAAATCCAAGAATGCGATCTATGGCAAGGAAACATATGTGGGGTGAGGTGTATGATCCTTTGGTCTATGATAAATGGCCACACAACCCCCATTTTAGTCGAAAATAGCCATGAACGACCATTTTCAATAATACCGAAGGCTAACTCCAACGGATTTTTGACAAGGAAATGGTCTCCACCAGAAATCCAAGAATGTGATCTATTGCAAGGAAACTTATGTGGGGTGAGGTGTACGAGCCTCTGGTCGATGATAAATGGCCACACAACACCCATTTTGGTCGAAAATAGCCATGAACGACCATTTTCAATAGTACTGAAGGCTAACACATTCGAATTTTTGACCAAGAAATGGTCGGGTGAGGTTTACGAGCCTCTGCTCGATGATCAATGGCCACACAACCCCCATTTTTGTCGAAAATAGCCATGAATGACCATTTTCAATAATACCGAAGGCCAACACGTACGGATTTTTGACCAAGAAATGGTGTCCACCAGAAATCCAAGAATGCGATCTATGGCAAGGAAACATATGTGGGGTGAGGTGTACGAGCCTCTGGTCGATAATAAATGGCCACACAACCCCCATTTTAGTCAAAAATAGCCATGAACGACCATTTACAATAATACCGAAGGCTAACACCTACGGAATTTTGACCAAGAAATGGTCTCCACCAGAAATTCAAGAATGTGATCTATGGCAAGAAAACATATGTGGGGTGAAGTGTACGAGCCTCTGGTCGATGATCAATGGCCACACAACCCCCATTTTTGTCGAAAATATCCATGAACGACCATTTTCAATGACACTGAAGGCTAATACCTATGGATTTCTGACCAAGAAATGGTCTCCACAATAAATCCAAGAATGTGATCAATGGCAAGGAAACATTTGTGTAGTGAGGTGTATGAGCCTCTGGTCGAAGAACAATGGCCACACAACCCCCATTTTTGTCGAAAATAGCCATGAATGACCATTTTCAATAATACCGAAGGCTAACACATCCATAGGTGTTTGCCTTCGATATTATTGAAAATGGTTGTTGATGCAATTTTCGACAAAAATTGGGGTTGTGTAGCCATTGACCATCGAACAAAGGCTCGTAGACCTGACCCCACATATGTTTCCTTGCCATAGGTCACATTCTTTGATTTCTAGTGGGGACCACTTCTTGGTCGAGATCCGTAGGTGTTAGCCTTCGATATTATTGAAAATGGTCGTTCTTGCAATTTTGGACAAAAATGGGGGCTGTGTGGCAATTGATTATCAACCAGAGGCTCATACACTTGACCCCACATATGTTTCCTTGCCATAGATCACATTCTTGGATTTTTGGTGGAGGCCATTTCTTGGCCTAAAATCCATTGGTGTTAGCCTCGGTAGTATTGAAAATGGGGGTTTTTTAGTCGATGATCAATGGCCACACAACCCCCTTTTTGTCGAAAAAAGCATGAACGACCATTTTCAATAATACCGAAGGCTAACACCTACGGATTTTTGACCTAGAAATGGTCTCCACCAGAAATCCAAGAATGTGACCTATGGAAAGGAAACATATGTGGGGTGAGGTGTATGGACCTCTAGTCGATGATCAATGGACACACAACCCCTATTTTTGTTGAAAATTGCATGAATGACTATTTTCAATAATAGTGAAGGCTAACACCTATGGATTTTTGATCAAGAAACGGTCTCTGCCAGAAATGCAAGTATGTGATCTATGGCAACGACACATATGTGGGTCGTGGTTTCTGAGCCTCTGGTCATTGGTAAATGGCCACACAGCCCCCATTTTGACAAAAATAGCATGAACGACCATTTTCAATAATAACGAGGGCTAACACCTATGGATTTTTGACCAAGAAATGGCCTCCACCAGAAATCTAAGAATGTGATCTATGGCAAGGAAACATATGTGGATTGAGGTGTACGAGCCTCTGGTCCATGATTATTGGCCACACAACGCATATTTTTGCCGAAAATTGCATCAACGACCATTTACAATAATACCGAAGGCTAACACCTACAGATTTTTGACCAATAAATGGTCACCACCAAAAATCCAAAAATGTGATCTATGGCATAGAAACATATGTGGGATGAGGTGTACGAGTCTCTAGTCAATGATCAATGGCCACACAACCCCCATTTTTGTCAAAAATAGCATGAACGACCATTTTCAATAATACCGAAGGATAGCACCTATGGATTTTTGACTAAGAAATCGTCTCCACCAGAAATCTAAGAATGTGATCTATGGCAAGGAAAATATGTGGGGTATGGTGTACGAGCCTCTGGTCGATGATCAATGGCCACACAACCCCCATTTTGTCGAAAATAGCCAAGAACGACCATTTTCAATAATACTGAAGGCTAACGCCTACGGATTTTCGACCAAGAAATGGTCTCCACCAAAATACAAGAATGTAATCTATGGCAAGGAAACATATGTGGGGTGAGGTGTACGAGCCTTTGGTCAATGATAAATGGCCACACAAGCCCCATTTTGGTCAAAAATATCATGAACGACCATTTTCAATAATACTGAAGGCTAACACCAACGGATTTTTCACTAAGAAATGGTCTCCACCAAAAATCCAAGAATGTGATCGATGGCAAGGAAACATATGTGGGGAGAGGTGTACGAGCCTCTGGTTGATGATCAAAGGCCACCCAACACCTATTTTTGTTGAAAATAGCATGAACGACCATTTTCAATAATACTGAAGGCAAACACCTACAGATTTTTGACCAAGAACTGGTCTCCACCAGAAATCCAAGAATGTGATTTATCACAAGGAACCATATGTGGGGTGAGGTGAACGAGCCTCTGGTCAATGGTCAATGGCCACACAACCCCCATTTTTGTCGAAAATAGTAATGAACGACCATTTTCAAAAATACCGAAGGCTAACACCTACGGATTTTTGACCAAGAAATGGTCTCCACCAGAAATCCAAGAATGTGATCTATGGCAAGGAAACATATGTGGGGTGAGGTGAACGAGCCTCTTGTCAATGATCAATTGCCACACGACCCCCATTTTGTCGAAAATAGCCATGAACAACCATTTTCAATAATTCCAAAGGCTATAGATTTTTGACCAAGAAATGATCTCCACCAGAAATCCAAGAATGTGACATATGGCAAGGAAACATATGTGGGGTGAGGTGTACGAGTAACTAGTCGATGATCAATGGCCACACAATCCCCATTTTTGTCGAAAATAGCATGAACGATCATTTTCAATAATAATGTAGGCTAACACCTATGGATTTTTGACCAAGAAATGGTTTCCATCAAAAATCCAAGAATGTGATCTATGGCAAGAAAACATACGTGGGGTGAAGTGTACGTGCCTCTGGTCGATGATCAATGGCCGCACTATCGACCAGAGGCACGTACACTTCACCCCACGTATGTTTTCTTGCCATAGATCACATTCTTGGATATCTGATGAAAACCATTTCTTGGTCAAAAATCCATAGGTGTTAGCCTTCGTTATTGAAAATGGTCGTTCATGCTATTTTCGACAAAATGGGAGTTGTGTGGCCATTGATCATCGACCAGTTACTCGTACACCACACCCCACATATGTTTCCTTTCCATAGGTCACATTCTTGGATTTCTGGAGGAGACCATTTCTTGGTCAAAAATCTGTAGCCTTTGGTATTATTGAAAATGGTCGTTCATGGCTATTTTCGACAAAAATGGGGGTCGTGTGGCCATTGATCATTGACCAGAGGCTCGTTCACCTCACCCCACATATGTTTCCTTGCCATAGATCACATTCTTGGATTTCTGGTGGAGACCATTTCTTGGTAAAAAATATGTAGGTGTTAGCCTTCGGTATTATTGAAAATGGTCATTCATGGCTATTTTCGACAAAAATGGGGGTTGTGTGGCCATTGTTCATTGACCAGAGGCTCGTTCACCTCACCCCACATATGGTTCCTTGCCATAGATCACATTCTTGGATTTCTGGTGGAGACCAGTTCTTGGTCAAAAATCCGTAGGTGTTTGCCTTCGGTATTATTGAAAATGGTTGTTCATGCTATTTTCAACAAAAATAGGTGTTTGGTGGCCTTTGATCGTCAACCAGAGGCTCGTACACCTCTCCCCACATATGTTTCCTTACCATAGATCACATTCTGGGATTTCTGGTGGAGACCATTTCTTAGTGAAAAATTCGTTGGTGTTAGCCTTCAGTATTATTGAAAATGGTCGTTCATGCTATTTTCGACCAAAATGAGGCTTGTGTGGCCATTTATCATTGACCAAAGGCTCGTACACCTCACCCAACATATGTTTCCTTGCCATAGATTACATTCTTGTATTTCTGGTGGAGACCATTTCTTGGTCGAAAATTCGTAGGCATTAGCCTTCGGTATTATTGAAAATGGTCGTTCTTGGCTATTTTCGACAAAATGGGGGTTGTGTGGCCATTGATCATCGACCAGAGGCTCGTACACCATACCCCACATATTTTCCTTGCCATAGATCACATTCTTAGATTTCTGGTGGAGACCATTTCTTAGTCAAAAATCCATAGGTGCTATCCTTCAGTATTATTGAAAATGGTCGTTCATTCTATTTTTTGACAAAAATGAGGGTTTTGTAGCCATTGACCATCAAACAGAGGCAACTGACCCCACATATATTTCCTTGCCATAAATCACATTCTTGGATTTCTAGTGGAGACTATTTCTTGGTCAAAAATCCATAGGTGTTAGCCTTCGGTATTATTGAAAATGGTCGTTTATGCTATTTTGACAAAAATGGGGGTTGTGTGGCCATTGATCATCGACTAGAGACTCGTACACCTCATCCCACATATGTTTTTATGCCATAGATCACATTTTAGTATTTTTGGTGGAGACCATTTATTGGTCAAAAATCTGTAGGTGTTAGCCTTCGGTATTATTGAAAATGGTCGTTGATGCAATTTTCGGCAAAAATATGCGTTGTGTGGCTAGAAATCATGGACTAGAGGCTCGTACACCTCAATCCACATATGTTTCCTTGCCATAGATTACATTCTTAGAATTCTGGTGGAGGCCATTTCTTGGTCAAAAATCCGTAGGTGTTAGCCCTCGGTATTATTGAAAATGGTCGTTCATGCTATTTTCGTCAAAAATGGGGATTGCGTGGCCATTGATCAACGACCAGAGGCTCAGAAATCACACACCACATATGTTTCCTTGCCATAGATCACATTCTTGCATTTCTGGCAGAGACCATTTCTTGATCAAACATCCATAGGTGTTAGCCTTCACTATTATTGAAAATGGTCATTCATGTTATTTTCAACAAAAATAGGGGTTGTGTGTCCATTGATCATCGACTAGAGGTTCATACACCTCACCCCACATATGTTTCCTTGCCAAAGGTCACATTCTTGGATTTCTAGTGGAGACCATTTCTAGGTAAAAAATCCGTAGGTGTTAGCCTTTGGTATTATTGAAAATGGCCGTTCATGCTATTTTCGACAAAAATGGGGTTGTGTGGCCATTGATCATCGACTAAAAAACCCCCATTTTCAATAATATCGAGGCTAACACCAACGGATTTTTGGCCATGAAATGCCCTCCACCAAAAATCCAAGAATGTGATCTATGGCAAGGAAACATATGTGGGGTCAGGTGTATGAGCCTCTGGTTGATAATCAATGGCCACACAACCCCCATTTTTGTCCAAAATTGCAAGAACGACCATTTTCAATAATATCGAAGGCTAACACCTACGGATCTCGACCAAGAAGTGGTCACCACTAGAAATCCAAGAATGTGACCCATGGCAAGGAAACATATGTGGGGTCAGGTGTACGAGCCTCTGTTCGATGGTCAATGGCTACACAACCCCTATTTTTGTCGAAAAATTGCAT
Organism: Zea luxurians; assembly: GCA_029449295.1. Taxonomy (NCBI): domain Eukaryota; kingdom Viridiplantae; phylum Streptophyta; class Magnoliopsida; order Poales; family Poaceae; genus Zea; species Zea luxurians. The sequence goes on along the minus strand of JAOPSE010000032.1, from coordinate 34,592,334 downwards.
CAACGACCATTTCCAATAATACCAAAGGCAAACACCTTCGAATTTTTGACCAATAAATTGTCTCGACCAAAAATCCAAAAATGTGATCTATGGCATGGAAACATATGTGGGGTGAGGTGTACGAGCCTCTGGTCGATGATTAATGGTCACACAACACCTATTTTTGTTGAAAATGCCATGAACGACCATTTTCAATAATACCCATGGCTAACACCTACGGATTTTTGAACAAAAAATGGTCTCCACCAGAAATCCAAGAATGTGATCTATGGAAAGAAAACATACATGGGGTGAGGTGTACGAGCCTCTGGTCAATGATCAATTGCCACACAACTCCCATTTTTGTCGAAAATAGCATGAAGGACCATTTTCAATTATACCGAAGGCTAACACCAACAGATTTTTGGCCAAGAAATGGTCTCCAGCAGAAAACCAAGAATGTGATCTATGGCAAGGAAACCTATGTGGGGTGAGGTGTAGGAGCCTCTAGTCGATGATCAATGGCCACACAACCTACATCTTTGTCGAAAATAGCCATGAAACGACCATTTTCAATAATACCAAAGGCTTACACCAACGGGTTTTTTACCAAGAAATGATCTCCACCAAAAATCCAAGAATTTGATCTATGGCAAGGAAACATATATGGGGTCAGGTGTATGAGCCTTTGGTCGATGATCAATGGCTACACAACCCCCATTTTTGTCCAATATAGCAAGAACGAGCATTTTCAACAATACCGAAGGCTAACACCTACGGATTTTTGACCAACAAATGGACCCCACCAGAAATCCAAGAATGTGACCATGGCAAGGAAACATATGTGGGGTCAGGTGTACGAGCCTTTGTTCGATGGTCAATGGCTACACAACCCCCATTTTGTCGAAAATAGACTGAACGACCATTTTCAAAAATACCGAATGATAGCACCTACGGATTTTTTTACCAAGAAATGGTCTCAACCAGAAATCTAAAAATGTGACATATGACAAGGAAACATATGTGGGGTCTGGTGTACAAGCCTCTGGTCGATGATCAATGGCCCCACAACCCCCATTTTGTCGAAAATAGCCATGAACGATCATTTTCAATAATACTGAAGGCTAACACCTAGGATTTTTACCAAGAAATGGTCTCCACCAGAAATCCAAGAATGTGATCCACGGTAAGGAAACATATGTGGGTGAGGTGTACGAGCCTCTGGTCGATGATCAAAGGGCACACAACCCCTATTTTTTCAAAAATAGCATGAACGACCATTTTCAATAATACAGAAGGCTAACACCAACGGATTTTTGACCAAGAAATGGTCTCACCAAAAATCCAAGAATGTGATCTTTGGCAAGGAAACATATGGGGGGTGAGGTGAACGAGCCTCTAGTCAATGATCAATGGCCACACAACCCCCATTTTTGTCGAAAATAGCCATGAACGACCATTTTCAATAATACCGAAGGCTAACACCTTCAGATTTTTGACCAAGAAAATGGTCTCCATAGAAATCCAAGAATGTGACCTATGGCAAGGAAACATAAGTGGGGTGAGGTGTACGAGCCTCTGGTCGATGATGAATGGCCACACAACCCCATTTTTGTCAGAAATTGCCTTGAACGAGCATTTTCAATAATACCAAAGGCTAACACTTACCGATTTTTGACCAAAAAATAGTCTTCGCTATAAATCCAAGAATGTGAACTATGGGAAGGAAACATATGTGGGGTGAGGTGTACTCGAAACTGGTCGATGATCAATTGCCACACAACCCCCATTTTAGTCGAAAATAGCATGCACGGCCATTTTCAATAATACCTACAGATTTTTGGCCAAAAAATGGTCTCCGCCCGAAAACCAAGAATGTGATCTATCACAAGGAAACAAATGTGGGGTGAGGTGTACGAGCCTCTAGTCGATGATCAATGGCCAACACCTACGGATTCTTGACCAAGAAATGGTCTCCACCAAAAATCCAAGAATGTGATCTATGGCCAGGAAACATATGTGGGGTCAGGTTTATGGGCCTCTGGTCGATGATCAATGATCACACAACCCCTATTTGTGTCCAAAATAGCATGAATGACCATTTTCAATAATACCGAAGGCTAACACCAATGGATTTTTGACCAAGTAATGGCCTCCACCAGAAATTCAATGGGGTGAGGTGTACGAGCCTCTGGTCGATGATCAATGGCCACACAACACACATAAACTTAAACTCATATTGATGTGTTTATGTCCACTCAAGTAAAACATCACACATCATTATGCCACATCGTTTCTAAAAATAAAATAAAGACCATGGGAAATTTAGCCAAATTGCACGAGAGAACCGTCCAAACATGGGTTAAGGTTGTAAGGAATCTTCTTTCCACCAAACTATTGCTATTAAGTAGGAATATGAAGAATTCAAAACAATAGATCATCTTTTAAACGTAAAATGATGTTTCCTTGATGTCAAGGGCATTGTATTCGCACCAGAGGGTATTAGAGTACAACTAGTGGATGAAGACGTTATTGGGCTAGCTAATGACCTTTTGTGATACCAGGTTTCCTATAATCCCCTCTATTCAAGGCATACCTAGATGGTTTTTATATCCACTCAAGAAAAACAACACACATCAATATGCCACATCGTTTCTCAAAATAAAATATTGACCATGGAAAATTTATCCAAATTGAGTGAGAGAACTGTCCAAACATAGGTTAAGGTTGTAAGGCACATTTTTCCACCATACCGTTGCTAAAAAGTTGGAATATAGAGAATTCAAACAATAGATCACCTTTTAAACCACAAATGATGTTTCTATGATTTTCAGGGCACTATATTAGCACGAGAGGGTATTAGTGTGCAACTAGTGGATGAAGACGTTATTGGGCTTGCTAATGACTTTTGTGATACCAGGTTTCCAATAGTCCTCTCTATTCAAGGCATACCTAGATGGTGTTTATGTCCACTCAAGTATAACACCATACATCATTATGCCACACTGTTACTCAAAGTAAAATAAATACCATGGGAAATTTAGCCATATTGCGTGAGAGAACTGTCCAAATATAGGTTAAGGTTGTAAGACACCTTTTTTCCACCGTACATTTGCTAAAAAGTTGGAATATAAAGAATTCAAAACAATTGATCACCTTTTATACAACAATTGACGTTTCCCAGATGTCAAGGGCATTGTAATTGCACGTGAGGGTATTATAGTACAACTAGTGGATGAAGACGTCATTGGGCTACCAAATGACATTTTGTGATACCAGGTTTCCTATAATCCCCTCTATTCAAGGCATACCTACACGGTGTTTATGTCCACTCAAGAAAAACAAAACACATCAATATGCCACATTGTTTCTAAAAATAAAATAATGACCTTGGAAAATTTAGCCAAATTACGTGAGTGAACTGTACAAAGATAGGTTAAGGTTGTAAGGCACCTTTTTTCCACCATACAGTTGCAAAAAAGTTGGAATATAAAGAATTCAAAACAATAGATCACCTTTTAAACCTCAAATGACGTTTCTATGATATTGAGGGCATTGTATTCACAACTAGTGGATGATGACGTTATTGGGCTAGCTAATGACCTTTTGTGATACTAGGTTTCCTATAATCCCCTCTATTCAAGGCATACCTAGATGGTGTTTATGTCCACTCAAGTAAAACACCGTACATCATTTTTGCCACATCATTTCTCAAAATAAAATAAAGACCATGGGAAATTTATCCAAATTGCGTGTGAGATCTATCCAAACATAGGTTACGATTGTAAGGCGCCTTTTTTCCACCATACAGATGCTAAAAGGTTGGAATATAAAGAATTCAAAACAATATATCACCTTTTAAACCTCAAATGTCGTTTCTATGATATTGAGGGCATTGTATTCACACGAGTAGGTTTTAGAGTACAACTAGTGGATGAAGACATTATTAGGCTAGCTAATAATCTTTTGCGATACCAGGTTTCCTATAATCCCCTCTATTCTAGGCACACCAAGATGGCGTTTCTGTCCACTCAAGTAAAACACCACACATCATTATGCCACATCATTTCTCAAAATATAATAAAGACCATGTGAAATTTCGCGAAATTGCGTGAGAGAACTGTCCAAACATAGGTTAAGGTTATATGACACCTTTTTCCACCATACAGTTGCTAAAATGTAGGACTATAAAGAATTCAAAGTAATAGATCAACTATTAAACTAAAAATGACGTTTCCCTGATGTCAATGGCATTGTATTCACACGAGAGGGTATTAGAATACAACTACTGGATGAACATGTTAGTGGGCTAGCTAATGACCTTTTGTGATAACAGGTTTCCTATAACCCCTCTATTCAAGGCATACTTAGACGGTGATTATGTCCACTCAAGTAAAACACCACACATCAATTTGCCACATCTTTCTCAAAATCAAATAAAGACCATTGAAAATTTTGCCAAACTACATGGGAGAACTGTCCAAACATATGTTAAGGCTGTAAGGCACCTTTTTTCCACCATACAATTGCTAAAAAGTTTCAATATAAAGAATTCAATTCAATAGATCACCTTTTAAACCACAACTGACGTTTCCTTGATGTCAAGGGCATTGCATTGGCACGAGAGGGTATTAGAGTACAACTAGTGGATGAAGATGTCATTGGGCTAGCTAATGACCTTTTGTGATACCAGGTTTCCTATAATCCTCTTTATTCAAGGCATACCTAGTCGTGTTTATGTCCACTCAAGAAAAACAAAACACATCAATATGCCACATCGTTTCTCAAAATAAAATAATGACCATGGAAAATTTAGCCAAATTACGTGAGTGAACTGTCCAAACATAGGTTAAGGTTGTACGACACCTTTTTTCCACCATATAGTTGCAAAAAAGTTGGAATATAAAGAATTCAAAACAATATATCACCTTTTAAACCTCAAATGACGTTTCTATGATATTGAGGGCATTGTATTCACACGAGACAGTATTAGAGTACAACTAGTGGATGAAGATGTTATTAAGCTAGCAAATGACCTTTTGTGATAGCAAAATACCTAAAATCCCCTCTATTTAACGCATACCTAGATGGTATTTGTGTCCACTCAAGTAAAACACCGCACATCATTATGCCACATCGTTTCTCAAAATAAAATAAAGACCATGGGAAATTTAGACAAATTGCGTGAGAGAACTTTCCAAACATAGGTTAATGTTGTAAGGCACTTTTTTCCACCATACAGTTGCTAAAAAGCAGGAATATAAAGAATTCAAAACAATAGATCACCTTTTAAACTAAAAATGATGTTTCCCAGATGTCAAGGGCATTGTATTCGCACGAGAGGGTATTAGAGTACAACTAGTGGATAAAGGTGTTATTGGGCTAGCTAATGACCTTTTGTGATACCAGGTTTCTTATAATCCCCTCTATTCAAGGCAAACCTAGACGGTGTTTATGTCCACTCAAATAAAACACCACATATTAATATGCCACATTGTTTCTCAATAAAACAAAGACCATGGAAAATTTAGCCAAATTGAGTGAGAGAACTGTCCAAACATAGGTTAAAGTTGTAAGGCACATTTTTCCACCATACGGTTGCTAAAGAGTTGGAATATAAAGAATTCAAAACAATAGATCACATTTTAAGCCACAAATGACGTTTCTATGATATTGAGGGCACTGTATTCGCACGAGAGGGTATTAGAGTACAACTAGAGGTTGAAGACGTTATTGGGCTAGCTAAAAACTTTTTGTGATACCAGGTTTCCTATAATCCCTTCTATTCAAGGCGTACCTAGATTGTGTTTATGTCCACTCAAGGAAAACACCACACATCAATTTGCCACATCTTTTCTCAAAATAAAATAAAGACCATGGAAAATTTAGCCCAATGACGTCTTCATCGACTAACCCAATGTGCCTTACAACCTTAACCTAGGTTTGGACTGTTCTCTCACTCAATTTGGCTAAATTTTCCATGGTCATTGTTTTAATTTGAGAAATGATGTGGCATATTGACGTGTGTTGTTTTTCTTGAGTGGACATAAACACCGTCTAGGTATGCCTTGAATGGAGGGGACTATAGGAAACCTAGTATTACAAAAGGTCATTAGCTAGCCCAATAACGTCTTCATCCACTAGTTGTACTCTAATACCCTCTGGTGCGAATACAATGCCCTTGACATCAGGGAAACGTCATTTTTAGTTTAAAAGGTGATCTATTGTTTTGAATTCTTTATATTCCTACTTATTAGCATCTTTTTGGTGGAAAAAAGGTGTCTTACAACCCTAACCTATGTTTGGAAAGTTCTCTCGTGCAATTTGGCAAAATTTCCCATGGTCTTTATTTTATTTTGAGAAATGATGTGGCATAATGATGTGCGATGTTTTACTTGAGTGGACATAAACACCATCTAGATATGCCTTGAATAAAGGAATTATAGGAAACCTGGTATCACAAAAGGTCATTAACTAGCCAATAACGCCTTCATCCGCTAGTTGTACTCTAATACCCTCTCGTGTGAATACAATGCCCTCAATATCATAGAAACGTCATTTGAGGTTTAAAAGGTGATCTATTGTTTTGAATTCTTTATATTCCAACTTTTTAGCAACTGTATGGTGGAAAAAATTGCCTTACAACCTTAACCTATGTTTGGACAATTCACTCACGCAATTTGGCTAAATTTTCCATAGTCTTTATTTTATTTTTAGAAATGATGTGTCATATTGATGTGTGGTCTTTTACTTGAGTGGACATAAACACCATCTAGGTATCCCTTGAATAGAGGGGATTATAGGAAACCTGGTATCAAAAAAGGTCATTATCTAGCCCAATGACATCTTCATCCACTAGTTGTACTCTAATACCCTCTCATCCGAATATAATGCCCTTGACATCAGGGAAACATCATTTGTGGTTTAAAAGTTGATCTATTGTATTGAATTCTTTATATTCCAACTTTTTATCATCTTTATTTTATTTTGAGAATCGATGTGGCAAATTGATGTGTGGCGTTTTACTTGAGTGGACTTAAACACCGTTTAAGTATTCCTTGAATAGTGGGGATTATAGGAAACCTGTTATCACAAAAGATCATTAGCTAGCCCACTAGCGTCTTCATCCAATAATTGTACTCTAATACCCTCTCGTGCGAATACAATGCCTTTAATATCATAGAAACACTATTTTTTGTTTCAAACATGATCTATTGTTTTGAATTCTTTATATTCCAACTTTTTAGCAGCTGTATGGTGGAAAAAAGGTGTCTTACAACCTTAACCTATGTTTGGACAGATCTCTTACGCAATTTGGCTAAATTTCCTATTGTCTTTATTTTATTTTTAGAAACGATGTGGCGTAATGATGTGCGATGTTTTACTTGAGTGGACATAAACACCATCTAGGTATGCCTTTAATACAGGGGATTATAGGAAACCTAGTATCACAAAAGGTCATTAGCTAGCCCAATAACGTCTTCATCCACTAGTTGTTCTCGAATACCCACTCGTCTGAATACAATGTCCTCAATATCATAGAAACGTCATTTGAGGTTTAAAAGGTGATCTATTGTTTTGTATTCTTTATATTACAACCTTTTCACAACTTTATGGTGGAAAAAAGGTGACATACAACTATAACCTATGTTTGGACAGATCTCTCACGCAATTTTTCTAAATTTCCCATGGTCTTTATTTTATTTTATTTTGAGAAACGATGTGGCATAGTGATGTGCGGTGTTTTACTTGAGTGGACATAAACACCACCTAGGTATGCCTTGAATAGTGAGGATTATAGGAAACCTGGTATCACAAAAGGTCAGTAGCTAGCCCAATAATGTCTTCATCCACTAGTTGTACTCTAATACCCTCTCATGTGAATACAATGCCCTCAATATCATGGAAACATCATTTGTGGTTTAAAAGATGATCTATTGTTTAGAATTCTTTATATTCCAACTTTTTAGCAACTGTATGGTGGAAAAAAGGTGCCTTACAACCATAACCAATGTTTGGACAATTCACTCATGCAATTTGGCTAAATTTTCCATGTTCTTTATTTTATTTTGAGAAACGATGTTGCATATTGAATAGAGGGGATTATAGGAATCCTAGAGGGGATTATAGGAAACCTAGAATCACAAAAGGTCATTAGCTAGCCCAATGACGTCTTCATCCACTAGTTGTACTCTAATACCCTCTCGTGCTAATACAATGCCCTTGACATCAGGAAACGTCATTTGTAGTTTAAAAGGTTATCTATTGTATTGAATTCTTTATATTCCAACTTTTTGCATGGTTTAAAAAATATGCCTTACAATGTTAACCTATGTTTGGACAGGTCTCCCATGCAATTTGGCTAAAATTTTCATGGTCTTTATTTTATTTTGAGAAACGATGTTACAAATTCAAGTGTGGTGTTTTACTTGAGTGGACTTAAACACCATTTGAGTATGCCTTGAATAGAGGGGATTATAGGAAACATGTTATCACAAAAGGTCATTAGCTAGCCCACTAATGTCTTCATTCAGTGTGTTGTACTCTAATACCCTCTCATGCGAATACAATGCCCTCATTACCATAGAAACACTATTTCTAGTTTCAAAGTTGGTCTATTCTTTTGAATTCTTTATATTCCAACTTTTTAGCAACTGTATGATGGAAAAAGGTGCCTTACAACCTTAACCTATGTTTGGACAGATCTCTTATGTAATTTAGCTAAATTTCCCATGGTCTTTATTTTATTTTGAGAAACAATGTGGCATAATAAAGTGTAGTGTTTTACTTGAGTGGACATAAACACCATCTTGGTATGCCTTGAATAGAGGGGATTATAGGAAACCTGGTATCACAAAAGGTCATTAGCTAGCCCAATAACGTCTTCATCCACTAGTTGTACTCTAATACTCACTCATGTGAATACAATGCAGTCAATATCATAGAAACATCATTTGAGGTTTAAAAGCTGATCTATTGTTTTGAATTCTTTATATTCCAACCGACCATTTCCAGGTCATAAATCGTAGGTGTTAGCCTTCTGTATTATTGAAAATGGTCATTAATGGCTATTTTTGATAATAATGGGGTTGTGTGGCCATTGATCATCGACCAGAGGCTCGTACACCTCACCCACATATGTTTCCTTGCCATAGATCACATTCTTAGATTTCTAGTGGAGACCATTTGTTGATCAAAAATCCGTAGGTGTTAGCCTTCGGTATTATTGAAATAGTCGTCCATTCAATTTTCGACAAAAATGTGGGTTGTGTGGCCATTTATCATCGACCAAAGGCTCGTACAACTCACCCCACAAATGTTTCCTTCCCATAGATCACAATCTTGGATTTCTGGAGGAGACCATTTCTTGGTCAAAAATTCATAGGTGTTACCCTTCGGTATTATTGAAAATGGTCGTTCATGTTATTTTCAAAAAAATAGGGGTTGTGTGGCCATTGATCAATGACGAGAGGCTCGTACACCTAACCCCACATATGTTTACTTGCCATATATCACATTCTTGGATTTCTATTGGATACCATTTCTTGGCCAAAAATTGTAGGTGTTATCCTTCGGTATTATTGAAAATGGTCGTACATGCTATTTTCAACAAAAATAGGGGTTGTGTGGCCATTAATCATCGACCAATGGCTCGTAAACCTCATCCCACATATGTTTTATTGCCATAGATAAAATGTTTGGATTTCTGGTGGAGACCAAATCTTAGTAAAAATGCGTAGGTGTTAGCCTTCGGTATTATTGAAAATGGTCGTTCATGCTATTTTCGACAAAAATGGGGGTTGTGTGGCCATTGGTCATTGACCAGAGGCTCGTACACCTCACCCCACATATGTTTCCTTGCCATAGATCACATTTTGTTTGACTCTATTTATTGGTAAAATATCTGTAGGTGTTAGCTTTCAGTATTATTGAAAATGGTCGTTCATGCTATTTTCGAAAAAATATGGGTTGTGTGGCCTTTGATCATCGACCAGGGGTTCGTACACCTGACCCCACATATTTTTCTTTGCCATAGATCACATTCTTGGATTTCTAGTGGAGGTCGTTTCTTGGTGAGAAATCTGTGGGTGTCAGCCTTCTGTATTATTGAATATGGTAGTTCGTGCTATTTTCGACAAAAATGGGGGTTGTGTGGCCATTGATCATCGACCAGAGGCTCGTACATCTGACCCCACATGTGATTCCTTGCCATAAATCACAATCTTGGATTTCTAGTAGAGACCATTTCATGGTCAAAAATCTGTAGGTGTTAGCCTTCAGTTTTATTGAAAATGGTCGTTCATGGCTATTTGTGACAGAAATGGGGGTTGTGTGGCCATTGATCATCGACCAGAGGCTCGTACACCTCACCCCACATATGTTTCTTTACCAGAGATCACATTCTTGGATTTCTGGTGGAGACCATTTGTTGGTGAAAAATCTGTAGGTGTTAGCCTTCTTTATTATTGAAAATGGTCGTTCTTGGCTATTTTCTACAAAAATGAGGGTTGTGTGGCCATTGATCATCGACTAGAGTCTCATACACCTGTCCACACATATGTTTCCTTGCCAAAGATCACATTCTTGGATTTTTGGTGGTGACCATTTCTTGGTCAAAAATTTGTATGTGTTAGCCTTCGGTATTGTTGAAAATGGTCGTTCATGCTATTTTCAACAAAAATGGGGGTTGTGTGGCCATTAGTCATCTACTAGAGGCTCGTACACCACACCCCACATATGTTTCCTTGACATAGATCACATTCTTGGATTTCTGGTGGAGACCATTTCTTCGTCAACAATCCATAGGTGATAGACTTCGGTATTATTGAAAATGGTCGTTCATGCTATTTTCGACAAAAATGGGGGTTGGGTAGCCATTGATCATCGACCATAGGCTCGTACGCCTGACCCCACATGTGTTTCCTTACCATAGATCACAATTTTGGATATCTGTTGGAGACCATTTCTTGGTCAAAAATCTTTAGGTGTCAGCCTTCGGTATTATTGAAAATGGTCGTTCATGCTATTTTCGACTTCCTTGGATTCCTAGAGGAGACCAAATTTTGGTCAAAAATCCGTAGGTGTGAGCCTTCGGTATTATTGAAAATGGTCGTACATGCTATTTTCGAAAAAATGGGTGTTGTGTGGCCATTAATCATCGACTAGAGGCTCGTACACCTCACCCCACATATTTTTGCTTTCCATAGATTGCATTCTTGGATTTTTGGTGGAGTCCATTTCTTGGTCAAAAATCCGTAGGTGTTATCCTTCGATATTATTAAAATGGTCGTCCATGCAATTTTCGAGAAAAATGTGGGTTGTGTGGCCATTGATCATCGACTAGAGGCTCGTACACTTCACCCCACATATGTTTACTTGCCATAGATCACATTCTTGGATTTCTGGTGGAGACCATTTATTGGTCAAAAATCTGTAGGTGTTAGCCTTCGGTATTATTGAAAATGGTCCTTCATGCTATTTTCGACAAAAAATAGGGGTTGTGTGGCCATTGATCATCGACCAGAGGCTCGTACAATTCCCCACACATATGTTTCCTTGCCATAGATCACATTGTTGGATTTCTGGTAGAGACCATTTTTTGGTCAAAAATTCGTAGGTGTTTGCCTTCAGTATTATTGAAAATGGTTGTTCATGGCTATTTTCGACAGAAATGGGGGTTGTGTGGCCATTGATCATCGACCAGAGTCTTGTACACCTCACCCGACATATGTTTCCTTGACATAGATCACATTCTTGGATTTCTGGTGGAGACCATTTCTTAGTCAAAAATCTGTAGGTGTTAGCCTTCGGTACTATTGAAAATGGTCGTTCATGCTATTTTCGACAAAAATAGGGGTTGTGTGGCCATTGATCATCGACCAGAGGCTCGTACACTTCATCCCACATATGTTTCCTTGCCATAGATCACATTCTTGAATTTTTGGTGGAGACCATTTCTTGGTCAAAAATTCATAGGTGTTGGCCTTCCGTACTACTGAAAATGGTTGTTCATGCTATTTTTAACAAAAATAGGGGTTGTGTGGTCATTGATCATCGACTAGAGGCTCATACACCTCACCCCACACATGTTTCCTTGCCATAGATCACATTCTTGGATTTGTTGGTCAAAAATCTGTAGGTGTTAGCCTTTGGTATTTTCGAAAAAAAATCGACCAGAGCCTCGTCGAAAAAATGGTCGGTCATAATATTTTCGAAAAAATGGGGTTTGTGTGGCCACTCATCGTCGACCAGAGCCTCGTACACCTGACAACACATATGTTTCCTATTCATAGATCACATTCTTGGATTTCTGGTGGAGACAATTTTTTTAAAAAAAATCGTAGGGGTTAGCCTTCGGCATTATTGAAATGGTCATTCATGCAATTTTCGACAGCCTTGAATTTCTAGGGGAGACCATTTCTTGGTCAAAAATCTGTAGGTGTTAGCCTTCAGTATTATTGAAAATGTTCGGTCATGCTATTGTCGACAAAAATGGGGGTTGTGTGGCCATTGATCATCGACTAGAGGCTCGTACACCTCACCCCACATATGTTTGCTTGCCATAGATTGCATCCTTGGATTTCTTATGGAGACCATTTCTTCTTCAAAAATCCGTAGCTGTTATCCTTCGGTATTATTGAAATTGGTCGTTCATGCAATTTTCAACAAAAATGTATGTTGTGTGGCCACTAGTCATTGACTAGAGGCTCGTTTGTATGTGTTAGCCTTCGGTATTATTGAAAATTGTTGTTCATGCTATTATCGACAAAAATGGGGGTATTGTGGCCATTGATCATCGACCAGAGGCTCGTACACCTCACCCCACATAGGTTACCTTGCCATAGATCACGTTCTTGGAATCCTGGTGGAGACCATTTCTTGGTCAAAAAATTCGTAGGTGTTAGGCTTCGCTATTATTGAAAATGGTCGCTCTTGGCTATTTTCGACTAAAATGGGGGTTATGTGGCCATTGATCATCGACTAGAGGCTCGTACACCTCACCCCACATATGTTTCCTTGCCATAGATCATCGACTAGAGGCTCGTTCTTGGATAACGAGCCTCTAGTCGATGATCAATGGCCACACAACAGACATTTTTTTCAAAAATTGCATGAACGACCATTTTCAATAATACAGAAGGATAACACCTACGCATTTTTGATGAAGAAATGGTCTCAACCAGAAATACAAGAATGCAATCTTTGGCAAGCAAACATATGTGAGGTGAGGTGTACGAGCCTCTAGTCGATGATCAATAGCCACACAACCCGCATTTTTGTCGACAATAGCATGAACAAACATTTTCAATAATACTGAAGGCTAACACCTACAGATTTTTGACCAAGAAATGGTCTCCCCTAGAAATCCAAGGGTGTCGAAAATTGCATGAATGACCATTTCAATAATGCCGATGGCTAACCCCTACGGGTTTTTACTAAGAAATTGTCTCCACCAGAAATCCAAGAATGTGATCTATGAACAGGAAACATATGTGTTGTCTGGTGTACGAGGCTCTGGTCGACGATTAGTGGCCACACAACCCCCATTTTTTCGAAAATATTATGACCGACCATTTTCAAAAATACCAAAGGCTAACACCTGCAGATTTTTGACCAAGAAATGGCCTCCACCAGAAATCCAAGAATGTGATATATGGCAAGGAAACATATGTGGGGTGAGGTGTACGAGCCTCTGGTCGATGATCAATGGCCACACAACCCCTATTTTTGTCGAAAATAGCATGAACGACCATTTTCAATAATACGGAAGGCCAACATCTACGGATTTTTGACCAAGAAATGGTCTCCACTAGAAATCCTAGAATGTGATCTATGGCAAGGAAACATATGTGGGGTGAAGTGTACGAGCCTGTGGTCGATGATAAATAGCCACACAACCCACATTTTTCTCGAAAATTGCATGGACGACCATTTTAATAATACCGAAGGATAACACCTACGGATTTTTGACCAAGAAATGGATTCCACCAAAAATCCTAGAATGCAATATATGGCAAGCAAACATATGTGGGGTGACACAACCCCCATTTTTTCGAAAATAGCATGTACGACCATTTTCAATAATAGCGAAGGCTAACACCTACGGATTTTTTACCAAGAAATGGTCTCCCCTAGAAATCCAAGGATGTCGAAAATAGCATGAACGACCATTTTCAATAATACCGAAGGCTAACACCTACATATTTTTGACCAAAAAATGGTCTCCAACAGATATCCAAAATTGTGATCTATGGTAAGGAAGCACATGTGGGGTCAGGTGTACGAGCCTATGGTCGATGATCAATGGCTACACAACCCCCATTTTTGTCGAAAATAGCATGAACGACCATTTTCAATAATACTGAAGTCTGTCACCTACGGATTGTTGACCAAGAAATGGTCTCCACTAGAAATCCAAGAATGTGATCTATCTCAAGGAAACATATGTGGGGTGAGGTGTACGAGCCTCTGGTAGATGACTAATGGCCACACAACCCCCATTTTTGTTGAAAATAGCATGAACGACCATTTTTAATAATGCCGAAGGCTAACACATATAGATTTTTGACCAAAAATGGTCACCACCAAAAATCCAAGAATATGATCTTTGGTAAGGAAACATATGTGTGGACAGGTGTACGAGCCTCTGGTCAATGATCAATGTCCACACAACCCTTATTTTTGAAGAAAATAGCCAAGAACAACCATTTTCAATAATACTGAAGGCTAACACCTACGGATTTTTCACCAAGAAATGGTCTCCACCAGAAATCCAAGAATATGATCTCTGGTAAAGAAACATATGTGGGGTGAGGTGTACGAGCCTCTAGTCGATGATTAATGGCCATACAACCCCCATTTCTGTCGAAAATAGCCTTGAACGACCATTTTTAATAAAACCGAAGAATAACACTTACATGTTTTTGACCATGAAATGGTCTCTACCAAACATCCAAGATTGTGATCTATGGCAAGAAACACACGGGGGGTCAGGTATACGAGCCTCTGGTCGATGATCAATGGCCACACAACCCCCATTTTTGTTGAAAATAGCATGAACTACCATATTCAATAATACAGAAGGCTAACACCTACGGATTTCTCACCAAGAAACGACCTCCACTAGAAATCCAAGAATGTGATCTATGGCAAAGAAAAATATGTGGGGTCAGGTGTACGAACCCCTGGTCGATGATCAATGGCCACACAACCCATATTTTTCAAAAATAGCGTGAACGACCATTTTCAATAATACCGAAGGCTAACATCTACAGATTTTTTACCAATAAATATAGTCAAACAGAATGTGATCTATGGCAAGGAAACATATGTGGGGTGAGGTGTACGAGCCTCTGGTCAATGACCAATGGCCACACAACCCCCATTTTTGTCAAAAATAGCATGAACGACCATTTTCAATAATACCGAAGGCTAACACCTACGCATTTTTACTAAGATTTGGTCTCCACCAGAAATCCAAGCATGTGATCTAAGGCAATAAAACATATGTGGGATGAGGTGTACGAGCCTTTGGTCGATGATTAATGGCCACACAACCCCTATTTTTGTTGAAAATAGCATGAACGACCATTTTCCATAATACCGAGAAATGGTATCCAATAGAAATCCAAGAATGTGATCTATGGCAAGTAAACATATGTGGGGATAGGTGTATGAGCCTCTCGTCATTGATCAATGGGCACACAACCCCCATTTTTTCAAAAATAGCATGAACGACCATTTTTAATAATACTGAAGGGTAACACCTACGAATTTTTTACCAAGAAATGGTCTCCACCAGAAATCCAAGATTGTCATCTATGGGAAGGAAACATTTGTGGGGCGAGTTGCACGAGCTTTTGGTCGATGATAAATGGCCACGCAACCCACATGTTTGTCGAAAATTGCATGGACGACCATTTTCAATAATACCGAAAGCTAACACCTACGGATTTTTTTATCAACAAATGGTCTCCACCAGAAATCCAAGAATGTGATCTATGGCAAGGAAACATATGTGGGGTGAGGTGTATGAGCCTCTGGTTGATGATCAATGGCCACACAACCCGATTTTTTTCGAAAATAGCCATGAATGACCATTTTCAATAATACAGAAGGCTAACACCTACAATTTTTGACCTAAAAATGGTCGGTTGGGATATAAAGAATTCAAAACAATAGATCAGATTTTAAACCTCAAATGACGTTTGTATGATATTGACTGCATTGTATTCACATGAGTGAGTATTAGAGTACAACTAGTGGATGAAGACATCATTGGGCTAGCTAATGACCTTTTGTGATACTAGGTTTCCTATAATCCCCTCTATCCAAGGCATACATAGATGTTGTTTATGTCCACTCAAGTAAAACACTACACTTTATTATGCCACATTGTTTCTCAAAATAAAATAAAGACCATGGGAAATTTAGCCAAATTACATAAGAGATCTGTCCAAACATAGGTTAAGGTTGTAAGGCACATTTTTCCATCATACAGTTGCTAAAAAGTTGGAATATAAAGAATTAAAACGAATAGACCAACTTTGAAACTAAAAATAGTGTTTCTATGGTAATGAGGGCATTATATTCGAATGAGAGGGTATTAGAGTACAACACACTGAATGAAGACATTAGTGGGCTAGCTAATGACCTTTTGTGATAATATGTTTCCTATAATCCCCTCTATTCAAGGCATACTTAAACGGTGTTTATGTCCACTCAAGTAAAACACCACATGTTGGGGACTTGTTCTCAAATGCTATGAATTAAGAACAAGGCAACATAGAATGTTAAATATCAATGCCCTTCGTCCTCTGAAGCATTATTTCCTCAAGGATATGCTTCGGACAAAGGTTATAATGGCAGAACTACGAAGGTTATACCTTCGTAATCGAACTCACAAAGATAATATAAAATAACGTAAGACATAAAGCATTAAAGACAAGCGAATTGGAAATAAATAACATCATTTATTTACAATATAAATTTAAGATGTTCAAACATAATATTTAGACACATTTATACCTCTGCCTTGACAAAGGATAATTTCCGAGTGATGCAATTGCAATTGCAGGAATGCGTGAACAGTAAAGGAATATTGTTCACTATTTATAAGCACAGGACACAGCCCGTGAGGAATTACAATCGTACCCCTCATAAAAGTTTACAACAATGACTCGGACTCTTATGGACTAAAAGGTCATTCTATTTTTAAGTCGGTTTGTAATTCCGAAGCTTCACAAAATGGCACCTTCGGCATCACGTACGAGCAGCTTCAGCCGAGGCTGTTTCTTTCTGCAGGACCTTCGGCGACGAAGCATGGTCCCAACAGTAGCCCCTTCGCGGTGCTAGATCGTTTTTCGTAACGAGCTTGATCCGTGAAAAAAGTCTCTTAGGCTTCAGGAAGCCGAAGGTCCGAAAAACACCTTCCCTGAGCTCGTTGTCGAGAAACGATACAGTTTCTGAGCACAAAGCGGTCCCACAGTGCAGGTTCACTATTTGGTTTTTGTGGCCCACCGCGCAGCGGGTGCGAGCAATTGTTTGCCTGGTGTAAAAATCCTGACGATTCACCTTCTTACCTGCAGCACTATATAAACAGACAGGTAGGTGTGAAGTTACCACATCATTCATTGCTATTGCACTGTTTTGCTGCCAAAAATTTTAACCATAGCCGAAGCTTGTCTTTCGCATTCAAACGAAGCTCCTGTTTGGCGTTTGTTTCGTCAGAAGGAGAGCTTCGGAAGAAAAGGTTATTAATTTCCAAGAAACCTTTCAAGAAATTCAAAATTAAATGGCCAGAGTGTGCTCTACTGCTAGAGTTGAGCGTGAGGGAGACGAAGCCGAAGGTGTGGAGACTGTTCCTATCTCAGAAGCAATGCAGCGATCTGGATTGGTGACATCGGAAGAAGTTCCCGCTGCCGAAGCAGAACAAGCCGATGCCGAAGCAGAACAAGGAGATATTGAGGAGGCTGATTCTGAAGGTGATTACATTATCATAGTACCGAGCAAGCCTAGCCATCTGGACTTTGGAAAGTCGACTATCTCCAAGGCAGATTTTCCCAAGATGGTGAAGTCGGGCTACTTCATTGAAGATGAGAAAAAGTTGATTCGCTTCGGTGGAGAGGAAACTACTCCGAAGCCAGAGAAGGATGAAATAGTGATTTTCAAGAGTTTCCTTAAAGCTGGCTTGAGATTTCCTTTGAATAGGATGATTGCTGATGTGCTACAAAAGTTTGGGATCTATTTTCACCAACGGACTCCTAACGCCATTGTTAGGCTTAGTGTTTATATCTGGGCTCTCCGAAGCCAGGCGGTGGAGGCATTTGCCGAAGGTTTCTGTCGGGTACACGAGCTACATTACCAAACCAAGGCCAGAGAGGATGGGTTACACGAAAATTTTGGTTGTTATAATTTTGTCTATCGGAAAACCACAAAATTTCCTGTGATCAGCTACCGAAGCAAGTGGCCGGCAGGCTGGAAATCAGAATGGTTCTACGTCAAAGTTGACGATGACAAGGAAAAGATGGTACAGAGTCCACTTGAACTGATCTTCGGGGAAACCAGACCCCGATGCAATATGACAGCAGAAGGTCCAACCTGGATCGCGCTGGCTGAATTCAAGACTATTGCAGAGCACATTGGCACTAGAGATTTAGTGCAGGAATTTCTGGCCTTCAGAGTATTTCCAACTATGAAGGAGTGGACTATGCCGAAGCTTACAGGGGAGAAGAAAGAAGGGGAGCTTGTCCGACTACCCTACCATTATAAGTTCAAGAAATATTTTAAGGCACCCTGCCAAGAATGGCTTGATACCATCGAAATAATGAGTACTGAAATTCTTGGATTACTCTAAAAAAGAGGACCAATTGATGACAGCAGCCTTCGGTACCCGGCCGAAACGAAGGTTAAACAGAGTACTTGATGCTATAGGCTTCGAATATCCTGACTATGGGCGATTGGGCGGAGATGCTGGAGGCCCGAAGAGAAAAAGAATTGCCAGTGCTGTTGACGAAGAGAGCACCAAAGTGGCCAAAAAGAAAAAGGAGATTTCTGAAAAACTGAGTCCAGAAAAGTTGAGCCCTGAGCCGAAGGTGGCTGCTGCAAGAAAGAGAAAAACTGCATCTCCAGAACCAAAAACGTTGGTTCGAGAAGAAGATACTCCTACAACACCTTCTGCTGCCGATGTAGAAGAGATTATGAAGGTAATGACTGAACCCTTGCCTGTCAAGCTAAGTCCGCTGGCGCCGGAACTGACGAAGTTTTTTCAGAAGGACAAAGCAGCTTCGGCAGACGAAGGTCCTGCACTGCAGAAAAAACAAAGAATTATTCAGATAGCAGATGTGATTCATCAGACGCCGCCACCGGCGACAGTGTCAAAAGTTGCTTTTGTCGAGACCGCCGAAGCAAAAGGCGCCGCAGCCGAAGCCACCAGAGTGGAAGCCCCCGAAGCTGAAACCGGCGCAGCCGAAGCTACCGGGGCCGAAACCGGGGCCACAGAAGATCTGAACCTGGAAGACACACTTGAAGTTATTGATAATAAACTCCTGAAAATGGCTGAGGAAGAAGCTGTTGTGGTTACAGCGAGCACAGCTACTGAAAAGGGGAAAAACAAGTTGAAGAGATTTTGGAAGAAAAAGATTTTAACTTTCAAGATTTACTTGGGCAAGAATTGTCAGATGCTGAAAAAGAAGAGCTTAAAAAATATGCCATATCCTGCGGATATGAGCCAGGGGCTACACTGTTTGGTGGGGTTAACGAAGGAAAGCTGAGATGCCTTCGAAACCGCAGCGAAGCTAAAATTGTTAGAACCCTCTCCAAAAACATTGGCCTGCCGAAGCTAGAAGCGGACCTCTGCCGCTACCAACGACACCATATCGCCGGAAGCTTACTTTATGCTAATTTTAAGGTAACAAATATTATTGCTATTTTATTATAATTATTATTATTTAGGTCGTTTTATAACGAAGATTGTTTTGGCACAGCATGTTGTTAAGTAAGGTTCTAAAAATGCAACAAGATCTCGAAGACGAGAAGAACAAAGCCATCATCCAAGATTTGGCTGAAAAAGTTGAAAATTACGAAGCTGATATGAAAAAGAAGGACTTCACTATCCAAGACCTTGAAATCATGGTTAAAGAGCACGAAGGTGCATTAGAAAAAAAAGACTTTGTTATCCAGTCTATAGAAGGCTCCTTGGCTGAAGTCCAAGTAGAGAACGACAACTTAAAGAATGAATTGCTGAAACAATCAGAAAAATTTGAGCAAGAAAAGAAACATCTTGAAGCAAGCCTTAAAACTGAGATGGATAAAAATTCAAATTTGCAAAAATCCTTGAAGGAACTTCAGGGGAAATGCCTAAGCTTCGGCAGCCGATGCGTGCAGCGGCTGAAGGATGTATTTCATTCTATCGCAGCCAGCTCTGAAAAATTTACACCTTCAGCTGAAAATCTGCCCAGCACATTAGAATATATCGAAGGCGAGGTTGATGCTCTTGACGAAGTTATTGGTGGGCATGCCGACTTCTGCGCTCTGGTAGCTTCTCGGGGCACAGCTACCGCTTTTCTGAAGGCTGGCTGTACGCATGGAAATATTGTGAATATACCAAACTTCAGCTTATCAGTATCAGATCTGATAGATGTCCCAAGCCTGGCCCGAAGCATTGGAAATAGATTCATGACCCAGATCTGGGTAAATGGCGGGCGAAAAATGGCGGGTGACGAAGCTCGTAGTCATCTTAAGCCGGTAAGAAACTGATATTTGTTACTTTTACCTTCTCCTTGAAATTTGCACCTTTCTTATTCTGCTATTTGATATACGCAGGATGACGAAGCTGAAGAATGACGAAGCTGAAGTTTGACGAAGCCTAGCTTGAAGCTTGATAGTTGCTTACAATATATTTTCCTGCAAAAATTCTAGAGAAACTTTTGTAATATAGTTATGGAACAACTCATGTAAATTTGTACATACCTTGTAATATATTTTGTTTCTTCTATCTGTGTACAATCTGCTTTGCTGTGGACGAAACTTCTCTTTTGAGCCGAAGGCGAAAAACACCTTCCCTTCTTTTCGTACACAACGAAGCATAAAAAATTTTTCCTTCGAAGTTTTCCCTCATTGCTGAAGCACCTGTCTTTTTTTTGTGGTATGATGATGATTCTATATATGTCTAAATGAATGTTTATGAATGCAAATAACATGATGAAATGTATTGTGCAAATGAATATTGGGACACATGTTCAAAAACCATAATCATAGCCCTTCATCCCTTTGGGAATGATTCAAATCTTTTTGTCGTTTACTTTTCGGCTTCACCGTTTACTTTTCGGTGTATCAGCATTGACTTTTCGCTGTAAGCCTCCCTTAGGAGCTTCTTCGCCTTTTACTTTCAGCGGAATCAGCGTTTATTTTTCGCTGTAAGCCTCCCTTAGGAGCTTCTTCGCCATTTACTTTCGGCGGAATCAGCGTTTATTTCTCGCTGTAAGCTCTGCATTCCCTTAGGAACGACTTTTGAGCTTCTCCCTGTTTCCTTTTCTTTTTTTCCTTTGCATTTACATTTACATTTTTGGGGGATATCACTCTCATAGAATTGAAATAAGGAAAATTACATGCTGTGGCCCCATTAAAAACCTTTCTCCCCCTTTGGAAAGGAAAAGGGTGCCACAAAAAAGAATAGAAAAAATTACATCAAGCTAAACATAATATCGTCGAAGCTCATCCGCATTCCATGATCTAGGAATGTCGTTGCCGTCCATATCCTTCAATCTGTAGGAACCGGGTCTTGACGAAGATACTACCAAAAAGGGGCCTTCCCACTTCAGCTGTAATTTGCCTACTGTCTCAGGGTTGGCTACTCTTCGAAGTACCAAGTGTCCTAGTTCAATGTTCTTCAGCTTGACCTTTCTGTCACGCCATCTTATTGTTTCAGCTTGATATTTATTGATGTTTTCCACAGCTTGAAGTTTGATCCCTTCTATAGCATCTTTTTCTACAGAGCAATCAGCTTCGTCTTCGCCTTCCGCTGAAGCTGCTGTTCTTATTGATCCTGCTTTGGCCTCCTCCGGGGTTATTGCTTCGTCACCAAACAATAGTTTGAAGGGCGTAAAACCTGTTGATCTTGACATGGTTGTGTTATGGCTCCACACCACTTTTATTAACTCGTCTGGCCACTTTCCCTTGGGCTGATTGAAGATTGACTTCATTATTCTTGTCATTATGATCCCATTAGCTCTTTCGACAAGTCCATTTGACTCTGGATGTCGGACTGATGCAAAATGGATTTTCGTGCCAATTTGATCACAAAATTCTCTGAAGGCTTCAGAATCAAACTGTGTCCCATTGTCCACAGTAATGGCCTTCGGCACTCCGAAGCGACAAACAATGTTTTGCCAGAAAAACTTTTGAATAGTAAATGAAGTTATTGTGGATAAGGGCTTTGCCTCAATCCACTTGGAAAAATATTCCACTGCCACTACCACATATCTTAAGTTCCCCTGTGCTGGTGGTAATGGGCATAGCAAATCAAGGCCCCACCTTTGCAACGGCCAAGTGGGTTGTATTAATTGAGTTAAAGACTAAGGTTGTTTTTGATCTCTTGCACATTTCTGACAACCTTCGCACTTTTGGACTAAATCCGCTGCATTCGAAGCTGCCTTTGGCCAATAAAATCCTTGACGAAAAACTTTCCCAAGCAAAGGCCTAGATCCAATGTGAGATCCACACAGGCCTGCGTGTATTTCCTTCATCAATTATATGCCTTCGGATCTGGATAAACACTTGAGCAACGGGGAACAGACCCCTCGTTTGTATAGTTCCCCTTCTATTATGACATATGGTCGAGCTCTTGCTTCTATCCTCCTGTTATAAGCTTCGTCATCTGAAAGAAAATTACCCTGAAGGAAAGAGATGATTTTAGTTCTCCAATCTTCACTATAGACAGGGGATATGTTAAGAACCGCTCTTTCAAGAAGCTCGACCGAAGGTGCTTTTATTGTTTCGAAAAATACTTCTGAAGGTAAAGGCAACCCCTGTGCTGCTGACTTAGCCAATAGATCAGCGTATTCATTTTCTCCACGAGGGATATTTTTGACAGAGAATCCTTCGAAGGATGCCTCAATCCTTCGGACTGTATCTAAATATTTTTCAAGCTTCGGGTCTCTTGCTTTATAGCTCTTTTCAATATGACCAGAAATAACTTGGGAGTCAGTTTTAAGAATGGCCCTTCTGATTCCCATTGCCTTTAACTTCCGAAGACCCAAGAGCAGAGCTTCGTACTCAGCGATATTATTTGTGTAGCTAAAATCAAGTCTTGCTGCATAACAAGTTTTAACTTTGGAAGGTGAAACCAACACAGCAGCCGCTCCTGCTCCGAAGGTCCCCCAAGACCCATCGCAAAACACTGTCCATGCTTCGGCATCTTTATTGGTTTCTTCCTCCGGAGCCCCTGGCGTCTAGTCAGCAATGAAGTCTGCCAACGCTTGGGACTAAATCTAAGATCTATGGACATAATCAATACAAAATTCATTGAGTTCTGCAGCCCATTTTCCAATCCTTCCAGTAGCTTCTCGGTTTCTCATAATATCCTTCAGAGGTAGTGAAGAAGGAACAATTAAGTTGTAAGCTTGAAAATAATGCCGAAGCTTCCTGGAGGCCATCAAAACAGCATACAGTACTTTCTCCAATTCTGTATAATTTTTCTTTGATAAACTAAGAACTTCGGATACGAAATATATTGGGGCCTGCCTCTTAACTTGGCCTTCAAGCTTCTCCTGGACAAGTGCTGCACTTACCGCTGAGTGCGAAGCTGCCACATATAATAACAAAGGAGCCCCTGGCGTTGGTGGAGTTAATGTTGTTAGATCTATCAAATATTGCTTTAGTTCTTCGAAGGCTGTCTGCTGAACTGGTCCCCATTGAAAAACTTCGGCTGACTTCAGCACTTCGAAAAATGGTAAATTTCTCTCTGCTAATCTAGATATGAATCTGTTGAGAGATGCCAGCCTTCCTGTCAATCTTTGAGCCCCCTTCTTTGTACTTGGTGGTTCCATTCGAAGTATAGCTTCGATTTTGCTTGGATTAGTCTCAATTCCCTTTGTTGAAACTAAGCAACCAAGAAATTTCCCCTTCTTTACTCCGAAGACACATTTTTCTGGATTCAGCTTTAAGCCAGCCTGTCTAAAATTAGCGAAAGTCTCCTGCAGATCAGCAATGTGGTTATCTTGCTTCGTCCTTTTTACAATGATATCATCAACATAAGTTAGCACATTCCTGCCTATCTGAGAATGGAGGACCTTCGCTGTCATTCTGCTGAAACTTCCTCCGGCATTCTTGAGCCCCTCAGGCATCCGAAGGTAACAATATGTTCCACTGGGGGTTATGAAGCTGGTTTTCGGTTCATCCTCCTCCATCCAGATTTGGTGATAGCCTGAATAACAATCCAGCAGACTCATAAGCTCTGATGAAGCTGATGCATCGACTAAGGAATCTATCCTTGGCAATGGAAACTCGTCCTTCGGACAGGCCTTATTGAGATCAGTAAAATCGATGCACATTCTCCATTTACCATTGGCCTTCTTTACCATAACAGTGTTAGCCAACCATTCTGGATATTTTACCTCTCTGATAAATCCAGCACTGAGGAGTCTTTTCACTTCGTTGTGAGCACCTTCGGCTTTGTCATCAGACATCTTCCGAAGCCTTTGCTTTCTTGGTCTGAAGGATGGAACAACATTGAGCGAGTGCTCAATAACATCCCTGTTTACTCCGCAAAGATCATTAGCTGACCAAGCAAAAACATCTTTGTTATTGAACAAAAACCTTATCAAGGTTTTCTCCTGCTCTTCGGACAGTTGAGATCCCAATAGCACCTTCTGCTCTGCTATGTCTTCTGCGTCGAGGGAGTCCTCTTCCATGAACCCACGACCCAGACATCCTCCTCCGGGGTCGTCGAGCCCGCTGCTGGCCTGGGCTATAGCCAGGCGGCACAGACTCCCCCTCGCTACTACAAGATCGACTTCCCCACCTATGATGGCAGCGTTGACCCCCTAAATTGGTTGAACCAATGCGAGCAGTTCTTCCGGGGCCAGCGCACCCTGGTGACTGACCGCACTTGGCTCGCTTCGTATCACCTGAAGGGCGCTGCGCAGACTTGGTATTACGCCCTGGAGCAAGACGAGGGCATGCCAACGTGGGGACGCTTCAAGGAGGTCTGTACCCTTCGGTTTGGGCCGCCTATTCGGGGCACCCGCCTGTCCGAACATGCCCGCCTGCCCTTCACCTCGACGGTACAGGACTACACCGACCGCTTCAACGGTATGCTCGGCCACACGCGCAAGCTCGACGCGCAGCAGAAGGCCGAACTCTTCGTCGGCGGCCTCCCCGACCACATCCGGGCTGATGTGGCCATCCGAGACCCCCAGGACCTTCAATCAGCGATGTACTTGGCGCGTGCTTTCGAGCAGCGTGCAGCGGTGCAGACCACTCCGCCTCCAGCGCGCGGGTTCCGGCAGTCTCGCCCGGGACTGCCAGGACCGCCGCGTCCGCTGACTGCTCCGCCAACCGCTGCAGCGCAACCAGCAGGTACAGCCGCCCCAGCGCGACCGTTCCGACGGCTTACGCCGGCCGAGCAGCAGGAACGACGTCATCAAGGGCTCTGTTTCAATTGTGATGAGCCATATGTGCGTGGGCATGTGTGTCCCCGCCTCTTCTACTTGGAGAACGACGACTACATCGACGACGACCCCCAAGAGGAGGGAGCTGACCTACAGATCGTGCTCGAGCAGGAGCCACCCTCGCATGCCGCGGCCATCATTCTGACGGTCTCGCTGCACGCATTGGCAGGGGTGCGCACACCAAACGCCATGTTGCTGCCCGTCTCCATCAATGGCCACCGTTTTGTGGCCCTCGTCGACTCCGGCTCCACCACCAACTTCATGTCGGTGGGTCTGATGAGCCGCCTACAACTGCCATCCACGCCACACCCCACCATCAAAGTGCAGGTGGCCAACGGTGACAACATACTGTGCCAAGGTATGGCGCGGAGCGTCGACCTGCGGGTGGGCACCGAACAGTTTTCCATCGACTGTATCGGCCTCACCCTCGGCACCTTCGACGTCATTTTGGGCTTCGAGTTCCTGCGGATGCTGGGGCCGATCCTCTGGGACTGCGACCGCCTGTCCATGTCCTTCACCAAGGGGGGCCGCCGCATCATTTGGTCCGGCCTGGGGGCGCCTGGCGCGGTTCCCCCACAGCTGGCTGCGTGTGTGGTGTCCAGCACGCCCACACAGCCGCTCCTCGACGATCTTCTTCGGCAATTTGAGCTGGTCTTCGCCGAGCCGCAAGGGCTGCCACCCGCCCGCCCCTACGACCACCGCATTCGTCTTCTTCCGGGGGCGGCACCGGTGGCGGTTCGGCCCTACCGTTACCCCCAGCTCCAGAAGGATGAGTTAGAGCATCAGTGCAGCGCCATGCTCGCCCAAGGGATCATTCGCCCCAGCACATCGCCATTCTCTGCCCCGGTCTTGCTGGTCCGCAAGCCCGACAACTCGTGGCGATTCTGCATTGACTACAGGGCCCTGAATGCTAAGACATCGAAGGACAAGTTCCCTATTCCGGTGGTCGATGAGTTGCTCGATGAGCTGCATGGCGCCCACTTCTTCACCAAGCTCGACTTGCGCTCAGGCTACCACCAGGTGCGCATGCACCCCGCTGATGACGAGAAGGCGGCGTTCCGGACACACGAGGGACACTATGAGTTCTTGGTCATGACGTTTGGCCTCTCCAACGCTCCGGCGACCTTTCAAGCCCTCATGAACGACGTCCTCCGCCCCTATTTGCACAAGTATGTGCTTGTGTTCTTTGATGACATCCTCATCTACAGCAAGACATGGGCGGAACACCTCCAGCACATCAGCATCGTCCTCCACGCCCTGCGTGACCACCAGCTACATCTCAAACGCTCCAAGTGCTCCTTCGGGGCGCGCTCGGTGGCATACCTCGGGCACGTCATCTCCGCCGCGGGGGTGGCCATGGATGCGGCCAAGGTGGAGGCCGTCTCCTCGTGGCCAGCACCGCACTCCGCTTGTGGCCTGCGGGGCTTCTTGGGCCTCGCCGGCTACTACAGAAAGTTCATCCGCGACTTCGGTGTCATCGCGGCACCTCTCACGCGCCTTCTGCGGCGCGATGCCTTCACCTGGGACGACGACACCCAGGCCGCCTTCCAGCAGCTGAAAACAGCCTTGACCACGGGTCCGGTCCTTCAGATGCCTGACTTCGAGAAGACCTTCGTCGTGGACTGCGATGCCTCCGGTACGGGCTTCGGCGCCGTCCTTCACCAAGGCGCGGGACCGGTGGCGTTCTTCAGCCGTTCCTTTGCGGCGCGACACCTCAAGTTGCCGCTTATGAGCGGGAGCTGATCGGCTTGGTTCAGGCGGTGCGCCATTGGCGGCCCTATCTTTGGGGTCGTCATTTCACCGTCCGCACTGACCACTACAGCTTGAAGTAACTCCTCGACCAGCGACTGTCTACAGTGCCACAGCACCAGTGGCTGAGCAAGCTCTTCGGCTTCGACTTTGAGGTTGAGTATCGTCCGGGCCGCCTCAATGTCGCCGCGGACGCACTGTCCCGTCGCGACGCCTAGCTACTCCAACCATCCACAGGGGAGCCGGGGGCAGCAGCAGCCCTGGCCCTCTCTGGGCCTTCGTTCGCCTTCCTCGACGACATCCGCCGCGCCATAGCGACATCCCCGGACAGTAGCCGCCTGTGCCAGTAGCTCCAGGATGGTACCTTGACTGCCCCATGGCGCCTGGAGGATGGCCTCCTTCTTCACGGCTCGCGCGTCTATGTACCGAACCACGGCGACCTTCGACATCAGGCCATCCTCCTGGCCCACTCGGCGGGGCATGAGGGCATTCAGAAAACCCTCCATCGCCTCCACGCCGAGTTCTACGTTCCTGGCGACCGCACCTTGGTGGCTGATTGGGTGCGGACGTGCACAACATGCTAGCGGAACAAGACAGAGACCCTGCAGCCGGCAGGGCTGCTGCAGCCCCTCTAGGTGCCGTCCCAGGTGTGGGCTGACATCTCCATGGACTTCATCGAGGGGCTGCCTAAGGTGGGCGGCAAATCGGTCATCCTCACGGTGGTCGATCGCTTCTCCAAGTACGCCCACTTCATTCCGCTCGGCCACCCGTATACGGCGGCATCGGTTGCGCGGGCCTTCTTCGATGGCATCATCCGGTTACACGGGTTCCCCTCCTCCATCGTCAGCGATCGGGACCCTGTGTTTACCGGACACGTCTGGCGCGACCTCTTCAAGTGCGCCGGCGTCTCCCTCCGCATGAGCAAGGCGTTCCATCCACAGACGGATGGCCAGTCCGAGGCTGTCAACAAGGTGATTGCCATGTACCTTCGTTGTGTGACAGGTGATCGGCCTCGGGCCTGGGTGGACTTGCTCTCTTGGGCGGAGTACTGCTACAACACCTCGTTCCACACCGCCCTCCGTGCCACGCCATTTGAGGTGGTGTACGGACGCCCCCCACCGCCGATCCTGCCATACCAGCCCGGGTCCGCACGGACGGCAGCGGAGGAGGAGTTGCTGCGCGACCGGGACAACATCCTTGCGGAGGTCGGACAACGCCTCGTTCAGGCGCAAAAGCTGTCCAAGCGGTACTACGACGCTGGTCATCGCGACATGGAGCTGGCTGTCGGGGATTGGGTGTGGCTACGCCTTCTACATCGGCCCGTGCAGTCCCTAGAGCCACGCACAAAAGGGAAGCTCGACCCTCGCTACGTCGGACCGTTCCGAGTCCTGGAGCGCATCGGCAAGGTGGCATACCGGCTGGAGCTACCAGAGGGAGCCCGCATGCACGACGTATTTCATGTGGGCCTCCTCAAGCGCCACAAGGGTGAACCGCCAGAGCAGCGTGCGGGGTTACCCCTTGTCCAGGATGGCAGACTACTACCGGCGCCGCTGAAGGTGCTGCGTGCTCAACAGCGGCGCGGAACGTGGCCCATTTTGGTGCAATGGCAGGGCCTATCTCCGGAGGAAGCTACATGGGAGCCGCTCGACGACTTTCGGGGCCTCTACCCCGACTTCCAGCTCGAGGACGAGCTGTTTGCGCATGCGGGGAGAGATGTTATGACCGGCCGCCACTACAGGCGCCGGATAACAGCAGAGGCAACGGATAGACATGCAAATTAGTTGGATAAGGATCTACACATGCAGATTAGTTTGATAAGGATTAGAAGATTAAGGGATAAGATTTGTTAGAGAGAAAAGTGGGATTTGATCTCATTAGATAAGTACTAGAAGGGAGTATAAATAATTGTAAGCACCACCCTATAGGGAATTAAGCAGAAACAATTATAGTTTCCAGCTTCCCTCTGGGAGCTGGGAGAAACCCTAGCCGCCACTGTTCATCGCGCTACTGTTCATCGCGCTACTGTTCATCAGTGTGTTCTTCCGAGCAGCCCATCTCCCTCTTTCCCTGTGCCCAGCATCCACGGCGCCGAAACACAGCCGTGGGCGTTTCCTCCCTCGCCCAGTCCCCTCACACTCATACAACCAAAGGCCAATCCGTGGTAGGGATCGTATTCCTATCAATCTGGTATCGGCTATGTCCAGTGATCCGTCCGCGCCGCTGCCCTCCACGCCATCAGCGCCGTTGCTTTCTCAGGCGTCGGCGTCGCTGCCATTAGCCGCGGTGTCGTCCACGGTGCCGTCCACCGGTTATGTGCCGCCAGGCACCTCATCTGTTCCCTGACCCTAGATTCCCTCGCTGAAGTAGTCCGGGAAATTTCATGGAACATGGCTGTCATGCAGGGAAACATGATCGCGATGCAGGGGAACATCTCCTCCATCCATACCTACATCACCGGCACCCAGAACCCACCGCTGCATGCCTCCACCACCATGCCACTGCCGCCCAGCCCATCTGCGTCGCCGCCCACCGCATCTCTCCCAACATCCGCCGCTGCCGCATCCTCCATGACCGGGGCTGCGCCTGGCGTACCGCTGCACTTAATATGTAGGTGTTACCTTTCCATATGTTTTTTTCCAAGGATCACATTCTTGCATTTCTAGTGGAGACCATATCTTGGTCAAAAATATGTAGGTGTTATTCCTTGGTATTATTGAAAATGGTCGTTCATGCTATTTTCGAGAAAAATGGGGATTGTGAGGCCACTTATCATCGACCAAAGGCTCGTACATCTAACACCACATATGTTTCCTTGCCATAATAAAATTCTTCGATTTTTGGTGGAGACCATTTGTTGGTCAAAAATTCGTAGGTATTAGCCTTCGGTATTATTGAAAATGGTTGTTCATGGCTGTTTTTGACCAAAATGGGGGTTGTGTGGCCATTGATCATTGACCAGAGGCTTGTACACCTCACCCACATATGTTTCCTTGCCAAAGTTCACATTCTTGGATTTCTGGTGGAGGCCATTACTTGGTCAAAAATCCTTTGGTGTTAGCCTTCGGTATTATTGAAAATGGTCGTTCATGCTATTTTGGACAAAAATGGGGGTTGTGTGATCATTGATCATCGACAAGAGGCCCATAAACCTGACCCCACATATGTTTCCTGGCCATAGATCACATTCTTGTATTTTTGGTGGAGACCATTTCTTAGTCAAAAATCCGTAGGTGTTAGCCTTCGGTATTATTGAAATGGTTGCTCATGGCTATTTTCGGCAAAAAATGAAGGTTGTGTGGCCATTGATCATCGATTAAAGGCTCGTACAACTCACCCCACATATGTTTCCTTGTGATAGATCACATTCTTGGTTTTTGGGTGGAGACCATTTCTTGGCCAAAAATCTGTAGGTATTATTAAAAATGGTCGTGCATGCTATTTTCGACAAAAATGGGGGTTGTGTGGCCATTGATCATCGACCAGTTTCGCGTACACCTCATCCAACATATGTTTCCTTGTCATAGTTCACATTCTTGGATTTCTGGCGGAAACCATTTCTTGGTCAAAAATAGGTAGGTGTTAGCCTTTGGTATTATTGAAAATGCTCGTTCAAAGCAATTTCTGACAAAAATAGGGTTGTGTGGCCATTCATCATCGACTAGAGGCTCGTATACCTCACCCCACTTATGTTTCCTTGCCATAGGCCACATTCTTCGATTTCTATGGAGACCATTTCTTGGTCAAAAATCTGAAGTTGTTAGCCTTCGGTATTATTGAAAATGGTCGTTCATTGCTATTTTCGACAAAAATCGGGGTTGTGTGGCCATTGATCATTGACCAGAGGCTCGTTCACCTCACCCCACATATGTTTCCTTGCCATAGATCACATTCTTGGATTTTTGGTGGAGACCATTTCTTGGTCAAAAATCCGTAGGTGTTAACCTTCAATATTATTGAAAATGGTCGTTCATGCTATTTTTGAATAAATAAGGGTTGTGTGGCCTTTGATCATCAACCAGAGGCTCGTACACCTCACCCACATATGTTTCCTTGCCGTGGATCACATTCTTGGATTTCTGGTGGAGACCATTTCTTGGTAAAAATCCTAGGTGTTAGCCTTCAGTATTATTGAAAATGGTTCTTCATGGCCATTTTCGATAAAATGGGGGTTGTGGGGCCATTGATCATCGACCAGAGGCTTGTCCACCTAACCCCACATATGTTTCCTTGTCATAGGTCACATTCTTAGATTTCTGGTGGAGACCATTTCTTAGTCAAAAATCCGAAGGTGTTAGCCTACGGTATTATTGAAAACGGTCGTTCATTCTATTTTCGACAAAAATGGGGGTTGTGTAACCATTGACCATCGAACAGAGGCTCGTACACCTGACCCCATATTTGTTTCCTTGCCATATGTCACATTCTTGGACTTCTGGTGGGGTCCATTTGTTGGTCAAAAATCCGTAGGTGTTAGCCTTCGGTTTTATTGAAAATTCTCGTTCTTGCTATTTTGGACAAAAATGGGGGTTGTGTAGCCATTGATCATCGACCAGAGGCTCATACACCTGACCCCACATATGTTTCCTTTCCATAGATCAAATTCTTGGATTTTTGGTGGAGATCATTTCTTGGTAAAAAAAACTCGTAGGTGTTAGCCTTTGGTATTATTGAAAATGGTCGTTTAATGGCTATTTTCGGCAAAGATGAAGGTTGTGTGGCATTTGATCATCGACTAGAGGCTCCTACACCTCACCCCACATAGGTTTCCTTGCCATGGATCACATTCTTGGTTTTCTGGTGGAGACCATTTCTTGGCCAAAAATCCATTGGTGTTAGCCTTCGGTATTATTGAAAATGGTCCTTCATGCTATTTTCGACAAAAATGGGAGTTGTGTGGCCATTCATCATCGATCAGAGGCTCGTACACCTCACCCCATGTATGTTTTCTTTCCATAGATCACATTCTTGGCCAAAATTTTGTAGGTGTTAGCCATGGGTATTATTGAAAATGGTAGTTCATGCCATTTTCGACAAAAATAGGTGTTGTGTGATCATTAATCATCAACCAGAGGCTCGTACACCTCACGCCACATATGTTTTTATGCCATAGATCACATTTTGGATTTTTGGTCGAGACAATTTATTGGTCAAAAATCCGTAGGTGTTTGCCTTCGGTATTATTGAAAATGGTCGTTGATGCTTATTTTGACAAAAATAGGGGTTGTTTAGCCATTGACCATCGAACACAGGCTCGTACACCAGACCCCACATAAGTTTCTTTGCCATAGGTCACATTCTTGGATTTTTGGTGGAGGCCATTTCTTGGATTTCTTGGCCACCCAACACCTATTTTTGTTGAAAATAGCATGAACGACCATTTTCAATAATACCGAAGGCAAACACCTACGGATTTTTGACCAAGAACTGGTCTCCACCAGAAATCCAAGAATATGATATATGGCAAGGAACCATATGTGGGGTGAGGTGAATGAGCCTTTGGTCAATGATCAATGGCCACACAACCCCCATTTTTGTCGAAAATAGCCATGAACGACCATTTTCAATAATACTGAAGGCTAGCACCTACGGATTTTTGACCAAGAAATGGTCTCCACCAGAAAACCAAGAATGTGATCTATGGCAAGGAAACATATGTGGGGTGAGGTGAACGAGCCTCTGGTCATGATCAATGGCCACACGACCCCCATTTTTGTCGAAAATAGCCATGAATGACCATTTTCAATAATACCAAAGGCTACAAATTTTTGACCAAGAAATGGTCTCCACCAGAAATCAAAGAATGTGACCTATGGCAAGGAAACATATGTGGGGTGAGGTGTACGAGTAACTGGTCGATGATCAATGGCTACAGAACCCCCATTTTAGTCGAAAATAGCATGAACGACCATTTTCAATAATAACGAAGGCTAACACCTATGGATTTTTGACCAAGAAATGGTTTCCATCAAAAATCCAAGAATGTGATCTATGGCAAGAAAACATACGTTGGGTGAAGTGTACGTGCCTCTGGTCGATGATCAATGGCCGCACAACCCCCATTTTTGTCCAAAAGCCCTCGATATTATTGAAAATGGTTGTTCATGGCTATTTTTGACAAAAATGGGGGTTGTGTGGCCATTGATCATCGACTAGAGGCTCATACACCTCACCCCACATATGGTTCCTTGCCATAGATCACATTCTTGGATTTCTGGTGGAGACCATTTCTTGGTCAAAAATCCGTAGGTGTTAGCCTTCGGTATTATTGAAAATGGTCGTTCATGGCTATTTTCATCAAAAATGGGGGTAGTTTTGCCATTAATCATCAACCAGAGGCTCGTACACCTCAACCAACATATGTTTCCTTGTCATAGATCGCATTCTTGGATTTCTAGTGGAGACCATTTCTGGGTCAAAAATTCGTAGGCGTTAGCCTTCGGTATTATTGAAAATGGTCGTTCATGTCTATTTTCGACAAAAATGGGGGTTGTGTGGCCATTGATCATCGACCAGAGGCTCATACACCTCACCCCACATATGTTTCGTTTCCATAGATTATATTATTGGATTTCTAGTGGAGTCCATTTCTTGGTCAAAAATCCGGAGGTGTTAGCCTTCGGTATTATTGAAAATGGTCGTTCATGGCTATTTTCGACAAAAATGGGGGTTGTGTGGCCATTGATCATCGACCAGAGGCTCGTACACCTCACCCCACATATGTATCCTTGCCATAGATCACATTCTTGAATTTATGGTGGAGACCATTTCTTGGTCAAAAATCCGTAGGTGTTAGCCTTCGGTATTATTGAAAATGGTCGTTCATAGCTATTTTCGACAAAATTGGGGGTTGTGTGGCCATTGATCATCGACCAGAGGATCGTACACCTCAGCCCACATATGTTTCCTTGCCATAGATCACATGCTTCGATTTTTGGTGAAGATCATTTCTTGGGCAAAAATACGATCACATTCTTGGATTTATGGTGGAGACCATTTCTTTGTCAAAATCCGTATGTGTTTGCCTTCAGTGTCATTGAATATGGTCGTTCATGGCTATTTTTGACAAAAATGGGGGTTGTGTGGCCATTGATCATCGACCAGAGGCTCGTACACCTCACCCCACATATGTTTCCTTGCCATAGGTCACATTCTACGATTTATGGTGGAGACCATTTCTTCGTCAAAAATTCGTAGGTGTTAGCCTTCAGTGTCATTGAAAATGGCTGTTCTTGGCTATTTTCGACAAAAATGGGGGTTGTGTGGCCATTGATCATCGACCAGAGGCTCGTACACCTCACCCCACATATGTTTCCTTGCCAAAGATCACATTCTTGGATTTATGGTGGAGACCATTTCTTGGTCAAAAATCCGTAGGTGTTAGCCTTCGGTATTATTGAAAATGGTCGTTCATGGCTATTTTCGACAAAAATGGGGGTTGTGTGGCCATTGACCATCGACCAGAGGCTCGTACACCTCACCCCACATATGTTTCCTTGCCATAGATCACATTTTTGATTTATGGTGGAGACCATTTCTTGGTCAAAAATCCGTAGGTGTTAGCCTTCGGTATTATTGAAAATCGTCGTTCATGGCTATTTTCGACAAAAATGGGGGTTGTGTGGCCATTGATCATTGACTAAAGGCTCGTACACCTCACCCCACATATGTTTCCTTGCCATAGATCACATTCTTGGATTTCTAGTGGAGACCATTTCTTGGTCAAAAACCCGTAGGTGTTAGCCTTCGGTATTATTGAAAATGGCCGTTCAAGGCTATTTTCGACAAAAATGGGGGTTGTGTTGCCATTGATCATCGACCAGAGGCTCGTACACCTCAACCCACATATGTTTCCTTGCCATAGATCGTATTCTTGGATTTCTAGTGGAGACAATTTCTTGGTCAAATATCCGTAGGTGTTAGCCTTCGGTATTATTG
The DNA here is from genome assembly GCA_029449295.1 of Zea luxurians. NCBI lineage: Eukaryota > Viridiplantae > Streptophyta > Magnoliopsida > Poales > Poaceae > Zea > Zea luxurians. Next base: position 34,557,001 of record JAOPSE010000032.1, on the reverse strand, counting down.
AAAATGGCCGTTCATGGCTATTTTCGACAAAAATGGGGGTTGTGTTGCCATTGATCATCAACCAGATGCTCGTACACCTCACCCCACATATGTTTCCTTGCCATAGATTGCATTCTTGGATTTCTAGTGGAGACCATTTCTTGGTCAAAAATCCGATCACATTCTTGGATTTATGGTGGAGACCATTTCTTGGTCAAAAATCCGATCACATTCTTTTCTTGCCATCGACCAGAGGCTCGTACACCTCACCCCACATATGTTTCCTTGTCATAGATCACATTCTTGATTTACGGTGGAGACCATTTCTTGGACAAAAATCCGTAGGTGAGGTGTACGAGCCTCTGGTCGATGATCAATGGCCACACAACCCCCATTTTTGTCAAAAATAGCCATGAACGACCATATTCAATGACACTGAAGGCAAACACATACGACTTTTTGACCAAGAAATGGTCTCCACCATAAATCCAAGAATGTGATCGGATTTTTGCCCAAGAAATGGTCTTCACCAAAAATCCAAGAATATGATCTATGGCAAGGAAACATATGTTGGGTGAGGTGTATGAGCCTCTGGTTGATGATCAATGGCCACACAACCCCCAATTTTGTCGAAAATAGCCATGAACGACCATTTTCAATAATACCGAAGGCTAACGCCTACGGATTTTTTACCAAGAAATTGTCTCCACTAGAAATCCAAGAATGTGATCTATGGCATGGAAACATATGTGGGGTGAGGTGTACGAGCCTCTGGTTGATGATCAATGGCAACACAACCCCCATTTTTGTCGAAAATAGCCATGAACGGCCATTTTCAATAATACCGAAGGCTAACACCTACGGATATTTGACCAAGAAATCGTCTACACTAGAAATCCAAGAATACGATCTATGGCAAGGAAACATATGTGGGGTGAGGTGTACGAGCCTCTGGTCGATGATCAATGGCAACACAACCCCCATTTTTGTCGAAAATAGCCATGAACGGCCATTTTCAATAATACCCAAGGCTAACACCGACGGATTTTCGACCAAGAAATGGTCTCCACCAAAAATCCAAGAATGTGATCTATGGCTAGAAAACATATGTGGGGTGAGGTGTAGGAGCCTCTGGTCGATGATCAATGGCCACACAACCCCCATTTTTGTCGAAAATAGCCATGAACGACCATTTTCAAAAATACCGAAGGCTAACACCTACGGATTTTTGACCAAGAAATGGTCTGCACCATAAATCGAAGAATGTGATCTATGGCAAGAAAAAATATGTGGGGTGAGGTGTACGAGCCTCTGGTCGATGATCAATGCCCACACAACCCCCATTTTTGTCGAAAATAGCCATGAATGACCATTTTCAATAATACCGAAGGCAAACACTTACGAATTTTTGACCAAGAAATGGTCTCCACCATAAATCCAAGAATGTGATCTATGGCAAGGAAACATATGTGGGGTGAGGTGTACGAGCCTCTGGTCGATGATCAATGGCCACACAACCCCCATTTTTCTCAAAAATAGCCATGAACGACCATTTTCAATAATACCGAAGGCTAACACCTACGGATTTTTGACCAAGAAATGGTCTCCACTATAAATCCAAGAATGCGATCTATGACAAGGAAACATATGTTGGGTGAGGTGTACGAGCCTCTGGTTGATGATCAAAGGCAACACAACCCCCATTTTTGATGAAAATAGCCATGAACGACCATTTTCAATAATACCGAAGGCTAACGCCTACGGATTTTTGACCAAGAAATGGTCTCCACCAGAAATCCAAGAATGTGATCTATGGCAAGGAACCATATGTGGGGTGAGGTGTATGAGCCTCTAGTCGATGATCAATGGCCACACAACCTTCATCTTTGCCAAAAATAGCCATTAAACGACCATTTTCAATAATACCAAAGGCTAACACCTACGGATTTTTGACCAAGAAATGATCTCCACCAAAAATCCAAGAATTTGATCTATGGCAAGGAAACATATGTGGGGTCAGGTGTATGAGCCTCTGGTCGATGATCAATGGCAACACAACCCCCATTTTTGTCCAAAATAGCAAGAACAAGAATTTTCAATAAAACCGAAGGCTAACACCTATGGATTTTTGACCAACAAATGGACCCCACCAGAAGTCCAAGAATGTGACCTATGGCAAGGAAACATATATGGGGTCAAGTGTACGAGCCTCTGTTCGATGGTCAATGGCTACACAACCCCCATTTTTGTCGTAAATAGAATGAACGACAGTTTTCAATAATACCGTAGGCTAACACCTTCGAATTTTTGACTAAGAAATGGTCTCCACCAGAAATCTAAGAATGTGACCTATGACAAGGAAACATATGTGGGGTTAGGTGTACAAGCCTCTGGTCGATGATCAATGGCCCCACAACCCCCATTTTGTCGAAAATGGTCATGAAGAACCATTTTCAATAATACTGAAGGCTAACACCTACGATTTTTACCTAGAAATGGTCTCCACCAGATATCCAAGAATGTGATCTACGGCAAGGAAACATATGTGGGTGAGGTGTACGAGCCTCTGGTTGATGATCAAAGGCCACACAACCCTTATTTTTTCAAAAATAGCATGAACGACCATTTTCAATAATATTGAAGGTTAACACCTACGGATTTTTGACCAAGAAATGGTCTCCACCAAAAATCCAAGAATGTGATCTATGGCAAGGAAACATATGTGGGGTGAGGTGAACGAGCCTCTGGTCCATGATCAATGGCCACACAACCCCCATTTTTGTCGAAAATAGCCATGAACGACCATTTTCAATAATACCGAAGGCTAACACCTTCAGATTTTTGACCAAGAAATGGTCTCCATAGAAATCGAAGAATGTGGCCTATGGCAAGGAAACATAAGTGGGGTGAGGTATACGAGCCTCTAGTCGATGATGAATGGCCACACAACCCTATTTTTGTCAGAAATTGCTTTGAACGAGCATTTTCAATAATACCAAAGGCTAACACCTACCGATTTTTGACCAAGAAATGGTTTCCGCCAGAAATCCAAGAATGTGAACTATGACAAGGAAACATATGTGGGATGAGGTGTACGCGAAACTGGTCGATGATCAATGGCCACACAACCCCCATTTTTGTCGAAAATAGCATGCACGACCATTTTCAATAATACCTACAGATTTTTGGCCAAGAAATGGTCTCCACCCGAAAACCAAGAATGTGATCTATCACAAGGAAACATATGTGGGGTGAGGTGTACGAGCCTCTAATCGATGATCAATGGCCACACAACCTTCATTTTTGCCGAAAATAGCCATGAGCAACCATTTCAATAATACCGAAGGCTAACACCTACGGATTTTTGACCAAGAAATGGTCTCCACCAAAAATACAAGAATGTGATCTATGGCCAGGAAACATATGTGGGGTCAGGTTTATGGGCCTCTGGTCGATGATCAATGATCACACAACCCCCATTTGTGTCCAAAATAGCATGAACGACCATTTTCAATAATACCGAAGGCTAACACCATCGGATTTTTGACCAAGTAATGGCCTTCACCAGAAATCCAAGAATGTAAAATTTGGCAAGGAAACATATGTGGGGTGAGGTGTACAAGCCTCTGGTCAATGATCAATGGCCACACAACCCCCATTTTGGTCGAAAACAGCCATGAACAACCATTTTCATTAATACCGAAGGCTAATACCTACGGATTTTTGACCAAGAAATGGTCTCCATCAAAAATCGAAGAATTTTATTTATGGCAAGGAAACATATGTGGTGTTATATGTACGAGCCTTTGGTCGATGATAAGTGGCCTCACAATCCCCATTTTTCTCGAAAATAGCATGAACGACCATTTTCAATAATACCAAAGGATAACACCTACATATTTTTGACCAAGATATGGTCTCCACTAGAAATGCAAGAATGTGATCTATGGAAAGGAAACATATGTGGGGTGGGGTGTATGAGCGTCTGGTCAATGATCAATGGCCACACAACCCCCATTTTTATCGAAAATAGCATTAACGAACAATTTCAATAATACCGAAGGCTAACACCTACAAACTTTTGACCAAGAAATGGTATCCACCAGAAATCCAAGAATGTGATCTATGGCAAGAAAACATATGTGGGGTGAGGTGTACGAGCCTCTGGTTGATGATCAATGGCCACACATCTCCCATTTTTGTCGAAAATAGCATGAAGGCCATTTTCAATAATACCGAAGACTAACACCAACAGATTTTTGGCCAAAAAATGGTCTCCACACAAAAACCAAGAATGTGATCTATCACAAGGAAACATATGTGGGGTGAGTTGTACGAGCCTCTAATCGATGATCAATGGCCACACAACCTTCATTTTTTGCCGAAAATAGCCATGAGCAACCATTTCAATAATACCGAAGGCTAACACCTACGGATTTTTGACCAAGAAATGGTCTCCAAAAATACAAGAATGTGATCTATGGCCAGGAAACATATGTGGGGTCAGGTTTATGGGCCTCTTGTCGATGATCAATGATCACACAACCCCCATTTGTGTCCAAAATAGCATGAACGACCATTTTCAATAACACTGAAGGCTAACACCAAAGGATTTTTGACCAAGTAATGGCCTCCACCAGAAATCCAAGAATGTGAACTTTGGCAAGGAAACATATGTGGGGTGAGGTGTACAAGCCTCTGGTCAATGATCAATGGCCACACAACCCCCATTTTGGTCGAAAACAGCCATGAACAACCATTTTCAATAATACCGAAGGCTAATACCTACGGATTTTTGACCAAGAAATGGTCTCCACCAAAAATCGAAGAATTTTATTTATGGCAAGGAAACATATGTGGTGTTAGATGTACGAGCCTTTGGTCGATGATAAGTGGCCTCACAATCCCCATTTTTCTCGAAAATAGCATGAACAACCATTTTCAATAATACCAAAGGATAACACCTACATATTTTTGACCAAGATATGGTCTCCACTAGAAATGCAAGAATGTGATCTATGGAAAGGAAACATATGTGGGGTGGGTTGTATGAGCGTCTGGTCAATGATGAATGGCCACACAACCCCCATTTTTGTCGAAAATAGCATTAACGAACAATTTCAATAATACCGAAGGCTAACACCTACAAACTTTTGACCAAGAAATGGTATCCACCAGAAATCCAAGAATGTGATCTATGGCAAGAAAACATATGTGGGGTGAGGTGTACGAGCCTCTGGTTGATGATCAATGGCCACACATCTCCCATTTTTGTCGAAAATAGCATGAAGGCCATTTTCAATAATACCGAAGACTAACGCCAACGGATTTTCGGCCAAGAAATGTTCTCCACCAGAAACCAATAATGTGATCTATGGCAAGGAAACATATGTGGGTTGAGGTGTAGGAGCCTGTAGTCAATGATCAATTGCCACACAACCTTCATTTTTGCCGAAAATAGCCATGAACGACCATTTCAATAATACCGAAGGCTAACACCTATGGATTTTTGACCAAGAAATGGTCTCCACCAAAAATCCAAGAATGTGATCTATGGCAAGGAAATATTTGTGGGGTCAGGTGTATGAGCCTCTGGTCAATGATCAATGGCCATGCAACCCCCATTTTTGTCCAAAATAGCAAGAACGAGCATTTTCAATAATACCAAAGGCTAACACCTACGGATTTTTGACCAAGAAATGGTCTCCACCAAAAATCCAAGAATTTTATCTATAGCAAGGAAACATATGTGGGGTCAGATGTACGAGCCTCTGGTCGATGATAAGTGGACCCACCATCCCCATTTTTCTCGAAAATAGCATGAACGACCATTTTCAATAATAACAAAGGCTAACACCTATAGATTATTGACTAAGATATGGTCACCACCAGAAATGCAAGAATGTGATCTCTAGAAAGGAAACATATGTGGGGTGTGGTGTATGAGCCTCTGTTCGATGGTCAATGGCCACACAACCCCCATTCTTGTCAAAAATAGCATGAACGACCATTTTCAATAATACTGAAGGCTAACACCTACAGATTTTTGACAAAGAAATTGTCTCCACCAGATATATAAGAATGTGATCTATGGGAAGGAAATTTATGTGGGGTGAGGTCTACGAGCCTCTGGTCGATGATCAATGGCCACACAACCCTTATTTTTGCCGAAAATTGCATCAACGACCATTTTCAATAATGCTAAAGGCTAACATTACAGATTTTTGACCAATAAATTGTCTCCACCAAAATTCAAAAAAATGTGATCTATGGCAATGAAACATATGTGGGGCCAGGTGTATGAGCAACTGGTCGATGATCAATGGCCACACAACCCCCATTTTTGTCGAAAATTGCATGAACGAACATTTTTAATAATACCGAAGGCTAACACCTACTGATTTTTGACCAAGAAATGGTGTCCACCTGAAAACCAAGAATGTGATCTATGGCAAGGAAACATACGTGGGGTGAGATGTACAAGGCTTTGGTCGATGATCAATGGCCACACAACTCCCATTTTTGTTGAAAATAGCATGAAGGACCATTTTCAATAATACCGAAGGCTAACACCAACGGATTTTTGGCCAAAAAATGGTCTCCACCAGAAAACCAAGAATGTGATCTATGGCAAGGAAACATATGTGGGTTGATGTGTAGGAGCATCCAATCGATGATCTATGGCCAGACAACCTTCATTTTTGCCGAAAATAGCCATGAACGACCATTTTCAATAATACAGAAGGCTAACACCTACGGATTTTAACCATAAAACGGTCTCCACCAAAAATCCAAGAATCTGATCTATGGCAAGGAAGTATTTGTGGGGTGAGGTGTACGAGCCTCTGGTCGATGATCAATGGCCACACAACACACATAAACTTAAACTCTTTTTGATGTGTTTATGTCCACTCAAGTAAAACATCGCACATCATTATGCCACATCGTTTCTCAAAATAAAATAAAGACCATGGAAAATTTAGCCAAATTGCACGAGAGAACTGTCCAAACATAGGCTAAGGTTGTAAGGAATCTTCTTCCCACCAAACAGTTGCTAATAAGTTGGAATATAAAGAATTCAAAACAATAGGTCATCTTTTAAACTAAAAATGACGTTTACCTTATGTCAAGGGCATTGTATTCGCACGAGAGGATATTAGAGTACAACTAGTGGATGAAGACGTTATAGGGCTAGCTAATGACCTTTTGTGATACCAGGTTTCCTATAATCCCCTCTATTCAAGGCATACCTAGATGGTGTTTATGTTCACACAAGAAAAACACATCAAAATGCCACATCGTTTCTCAAAATAAAATAATGACCATGGAAAATTTATCCAAATTGAGTGAGAGAACTGTCCAAACATAGGTTAAGGTTGTAAGGCACATTTTTTCCACCATACCATTGCTAAAAAGTTGGAATATAGAGAATTCAAACAATAGATCACCTTTTAAACCGCAAATGACGTTTCTATGATTTTGAGGGCACTATATTCGCATGAGAGGGTATTAGAGTGCAACTAGTGGATGAAGACGTTATTGGGCTAGCTAATGACTTTTGTGATACCAGGTTTCCAATAATCCTCTCTATTCAAGGCATACCTAAATGGTGTTTATGTCCACTAAAGTATAACACCATACATCATTATGCCACACCATTCTCAAAATAAAAAAAAGACTAGGGGAAATTTAGCCAAATTGCGTGAGAGAACTGTCCAAATATAGGTTAATGTTGTAAGGCACCTTTTTTCCACCGAACAATTGCTAAAAAGTTGGAATATAAAGAATTCAAAACAATAGATCACCTTTTATACCACAAATGTCGTTTCCCTGATGTCAAGGGCATTGTAATTGCACGTGAGGGTATTAGAGTACAACTAGTGGATGAAGACATCATTGGGCTAGCAAATGACATTTTGTGATTCTCGGTTTCCTATAATCCCCTCTATTCAAGGCATACCTAGACGGTGTTTATGTCCACTCAAGAAAAACAAAACACATCAATATGCCACATTATTTCTCAAAATAAAATAATGACCTTGGAAAATTTAGCCAAATTACGTGAGTGAACTATACAAACATAGGTTAAGGTTGTAAGGCACCTTTTTTCCACCATACGATTGCGAAAAAGTTGGAATATAAAGAATTCAAAACAATAGATCACCTTTTAAACCTCAAATGACGTTTCTATGATATTGAGGGCATTGTATTCACATGAGACGGTATTAGAGTACAACTAGTGGATGAAGACGTTATTGGGCTAGCTAATGACCTTTTGTGATACCAGGTTTCCTATAGTCCCCTCTATTCAAGGCATACCTAGATGGTGTTTATGTCCACTCAAGTAAAACACCGCACATCATTTTGCCACATCGTTTCTCAATAAAATAAAGACCATGGGAAATTTATCCAAATTGCGTGTGAGATCTATCCAAACATAAGTTACGGTTGTAAGGCACCTTTTTTCCACCATACAGATGCTAAAAGGTTGGAATATAAAGAATTCAAAACAATATATCACCTTTTAAACCTCAAATGTCGTTTCTATGATATTGACGGAATTGTATTCACACGAGAGGGTATTAAAGTACAACCAGTGGATGAAGACATTATTGGGCTAGCTAATGACCTTTTGTGATACCAGGTTTCCTATAATCCCCTCTATTCAAGGCATACCTAGTCGTGTTTATGTCCACTCAAGAAAAACAAAAGACATCAATATGCCACATCGTTTCTCAAAATAAAATAATGACCATGGAAAATTTAGCCAAATTACGTGAGTGAACTGTCCAAACATAGGTTAAGGTTGTAAGGCACCTTTTTTCCACCATACAGTTGCGAAAAAGTTGGAATATAAAGAATTCAAAACAATAGATCACCTTTTAAACCTCAAATGATGTTTCTATAATATTGAGGGCATTGTATTCACACGAGACGATATTACAGTATAACTAGTGGATGAAGACGTTATTGGGCTAGCAAATGACGTTTTGTGATAGTGGGATTCCTATAATCTCCTCTATTTAATGCATACCTAGATGGTATTTGTGTCCAGTCAAGTAAAACACCGCACATCAATATACCACATCGCTTCTCAAAATAAAATAAAAACCATGGGAAATTTAGCCATTGTGTGTGAGAACTTTCCAAACATATGTTAAGGTTGTAAGGCACTTTTTTGCCACTATACGGTTGCTAAAAAGCAGGAATATAAAGAATTCAAAACAATAGATCACCTTTTAAACTAAAAATGATGTTTCCCAGATGTCAAGGGCATTGTATTCGCACGAGAGGGTATTAGAGTACAACTTGTGGATAAAGATGTTATTGGGCTAGCTAATGACCTTTTGTGATACCAGGTTTCCTATAATCCCCTCTATTCAAGGCATACCTAGACGGTATTTATGTCTACTCAAATAAAACACAACATATTAATATGCCACATTGTTTCTCAATAAAATAAAGACCATGGAAAATTTAGCCAAATTGAGTGAGAGAACTATCCAAATATAGGTTAAAGTTGTAAGGCACATTTTCCACCATATGGTTGCTAAAAAGTTGGAATATAAAGAATTCAAAACAATAGATCACCTTTTAAACCACAAATGATGTTTTTATGATATTGAGGGCACTGTATTCGCACGAGAGGGTATTAGAGTACAACTAGAGGATGAAGACGTTATTGGGCTAGCAAATAACTTTTTGTGATACCAGGTTTCCTATAATCCCTTCTATTCAAGGCGTAACTAGATTGTGTTTATGTCCACTCAAGTAAAACACCACACATCAATTTGCTACATCTTTTCTCAAAATAAAATAAAGACCATGGAAAATTTTGCCCAATAACGTCTTCATCGACTAGCCCAATGTGCCTTACAACCTTAACCTATGTTTGGATTGTTCTCTCACTCGATTTGGCTAAATTTTCTAGGGTCATTGTTTTATTTTGAGAAATGATGTGGCATATTGACGTGTGTTGTTTTTCTTGAGTGGACATAAACACCGTCTAGGTATGCCTTGAATAGAGGGGATTATAGGAAACCTGGTATTACAAAAGGTCATTAGCTAGCCCAATAATGTCTTCATCCACTAGTTGTACTCTAATACCCTCTCGTGCGAATACAATGCCCTTGACATCAGGGAAACACCGTTTTTAGTTTAAAAGGTGATCTGTTGGTTTGAATTCTTTATATTTCTACTTATTAGCATCTTTTTGGTGGAAAAAGGTGCCTTACAACCTTAACCTATGTTTGGAAAGTTCTCTCGTGCAATTTGGCTAAATTTCCCATGGTCTTTATTTTATTTTGAGAAATGATGTGGCATAATGATGTGTGATGTTTTACTTGAGTGGACATAAACACCATCTAGGTATGCCTTGAATAAAGGGATTATAGGAAAGCTGGTATCACAAAAGGTCATTAGCTAGCCCAATAACGTCTTCATCAACTAGTTGTACTCGAATACCCTCTCGTGTGATTACAATGCCCTCAATATCATAGAAACGTCATTTGAGGTTTAAAAGGCAATCTATTGTTTTGAATTCTTTATATTCCAACTTTTTAGCAAATGTATGGTGGAAAAAAATTGCCTTACAACCTTAACCTATGTATGGACAGTTCAGTCACGCAATTTGGCTAAATTTTCCATGGTCTTTATTTTATTTTATTTTGAGAAATGATGTGGCATAATGATGTGCGGTGTTTTACTTGAGTGGACATAAACACCATCTAGGTATGCCTTGAATAGAGAGGATTATAGGAAACCTGGTATCACAAAAGGTCATTATCTATCCCAACAATGTCTTCATCCACTAGTTGTACTCTAATACCCTCTCGTCCGAATACAATGCCCTTGATATCAGGGAAACATCATTTGTGGTTTAAAAGTTGATATATTGTATTGAATTATTTATATTCCAACTTTTTATCATCTGTATGGTGGAAAAAGGTGCCTTACAACCTTAACCTATGTTTGGACAATTCACTCATGCAATTTGGCTAAATTTTCCATGGTCTTTATTTTATTTTATTTTATTTTGAGAAACGATGTGGCATATTGAATAGAGGGGATTATAGGAAAACTTGAGGGGATTATAGGAAACCTAGAATCACAAAAGGTCATTAGCTAGCCCAATGATGTCTTCATCCACTAATTGTACTCTAATACCCTCTCGTGCTAATACAATGCCCTTGACATCAGGGAAACGTCATTTGTAGTTTAAAAGGTTATCTATTGTATTGAATTCTTTATATTCCGACTTTTTTGCATGGTTTAAAAAATGTGCTTTACAACGTTAACCTATGTTTGGACATGTCTCTCACGCAATTTGGCTAAAATTTTCATGGTCTATATTTTATTTTGAGAAACGACATTGCAAATTGAAGTGTGGTGTTTTACTTGAGTAGACATAAACACCGTTTAAGTATGCCTTGAATAGAGGGGATTATAGGAAACATATTATCATAAAAGGTCATTAGCTAGCCCACTAATGTCTTCATTCAGTGTGTTGTACTCTAATACCCTCTCATTCGAATACAATGCCCTCATTACCATAGAAACACTATTTTTAGTTTCAAAGTTCGTCTATTCGTTTTAATTCTTTATATTCCAACTTTTTAGCAACTGTATGATGGAAAAAAGGTGCCTTACAACCTTAACCTATGTTTGGACAGATCTCTTATGTAATTTGGCTAAATTTCCCATGGTCTTTATTTTATTTTGAGAAACAATGTGGCATAATAAAGTGTAGTGTTTTACTTGAGTGGACATAAACTGCATCTATGTATGCCTTGGATAGAGGGGATTATAGGAAACCTAGTATCACAAAAGGTCATTAGCTAGCCCAATGATGTCTTCATCCACTAGTTGTACTCTAATACTCACTCATGTGAATACAATGCATTCTATATCATACAAACGTCATTTGAGGTTTAAAATCTGATCTATTGTTTTGAATTCTTTATATCCCAACCGACCATTTTTAGGTCAAAAATTGTAGGTGTTAGCCTTCTGTATTATTGAAAATGGTTATTCATGGCTATTTTCGAAAAAAATCGGGTTGTGTGGCCATTGATCATCAACCAGAGGCTCATACACCTCACCCCACATATGTTTCCTTGCCATAGATCACATTCTTGGATTTCTAGTGGAGACCATTTGTTGATAAAAAAATCCGTAGGTGTTAGCTTTCGGTATTATTGAAAATGGTCGTCCATGCAATTTTCGACAAACATGTGGGTTGCGTGGCCATTTATCATCGACCAAAAGCTCGTGCAACTCACCCCACAAATGTTTCCTTCCCATAGATCACAATCTTGGATTTCTGGTGGAGACCATTTCTTGGTAAAAAATTCGTAGGTGTTAAACTTCGGTATTATTAAAAATGGTCGTTCATGCTATTTTTGAAAAAATGGGGGTTGTGTGGCCATTGATCAATGACGAGAGGCTCATACACCTATCCCCACATATGTTTACTTGCCATAGATCACATTCTTGGATTTCTATTGGATACCATTTCTTGGTCAAAAATTGTAGGTGTTATCCTTCAGTATTATTGAAAATGGTCGTTCATGCTATTTTCAACAAAAATAGGGGTTGTGTGGCCATTAATCATCGACCAAAGGCTCGTACACCTCATCCCACATATGTTTTATTGCCTTAGATCACATGCTTGGATTTCTGGTGGAGACCAAATCTTAGTAAAAATGCGTAGGTGTTAGCCTTCGGTATTATTGAAAATGGTCGTTCATGCTATTTTCGACAAAAATGGGGGTTGTGTGGCCATTGGTCATTGACCAGAGGCTCGTACACCTCACCCCACATATGTTTCCTTGCCATAGATCACATTCTATTTGACTCTATTTATTGGTAAAAAATCTGTAGATGTTAGCCTTCGGTATTATTGAAAATGGTCGTTCACACTATTTTTGAAAAATATGGGTTGTGTGGCCATTGATCATCGACCAGGGGTTCGTACACCTGACCCCACATATTTTTCTTTGTCATAGATCACATTCTTGGATTTCTAGTGGAGGTCGTTTCTTGGTGAGAAATCCGTAGGTGTTAGCCTTCTGTATTGTTGAATATGGTAGTTCATGCTATTTTCAACAAAAATGGGGGTTGTGTGGCCATTGATCATCGACCAGAGGCTCGTACACCTGACCCCCCGTGTGTTTCTTGCCATAGATCACAATCTTGGATTTTTGGTACAGACCATTTCATGGTCAAAAATATGTAAGTGTTATTCTTCGGTTTTATTAAAAATGGTCGTTCATGCCTATTTTCGACAGAAATGGGGGTTAATTGTGTGGCCATTAATCATCGACCAGAGGCTCGTACACCTCACCCCACATATGTTTCTTTACTAGAGATCATATTCTTGGATTTCTGGTGGAGACCATTTCTTGGTGAAAAATCCGTAGGTGTTAGCCTTCGGTATTATTGAAAATGGTCGTTCTTGGCTATTTTCTACAAAAATAAGGGTTGTGTGGCTATTGATCATTGACCAGAGGCTCGTACACCTGTCCACACATATGTTTCCTTACCAAAGATCATATTCTTGGATTTTTGGTGGTGACCATTTTTGGTCAAAAATCTATATGTGTTAGCCTTTGGCATTATTGAAAATGGTCGTTCATGCTATTTTCAACAAAAATGGGGGTTGTGTGGCCATTAGTCATCTACCAGAGGCTCGTACACCTCACCCCACATATGTTTCCTTGAGATAGATCACATTCTTGGATTTCTGGTGGAGACCATTTCTTGGTCAACAATCCGTAGGTGACAGACTTCGGTATTATTGAAAATGGTCGTTCATGCTATTTTCGACAAAAATGGGGGTTGTGTAGCCATTGATCATCGAGCATAGGCTCGTACACCTGACCCCACATGTGCTTCCTTACCATAGATCACAATTTTGGATATCTGTTGGAGACCATTTTTTGGTCAAAAATATGTAGGTGTTAGCCTTCGGTATTATTGAAAATGGTCGTTCATGCTATTTTCGACATCCTTGGATTTCTAGGGGAGACCATTTCTTAGTCAAAAATCCGTAGGTGTTAGCCTTGAGTATTATTGAAAATGGTCTCCAACATATTGCATTCTAGGATTCTAGCTATTTTCGACAAAATGGGGGTTGTGTCACCCCACATATGTTTGCTTGCCATATATTGCATTCTAGGATTTTTGGTGGAATCCATTTCTTGGTCAAAAATCCGTAGGTGTTATCCTTCGGTATTATTAAAATGGTCGTCCATGCAATTTTCGAGAAAAATGTGGGTTGTGTGGCTATTTATCATCGACCAGAGGCTCGTACACTTCACCCCACATATGTTTACTTGCCATAGATCACATTCTTGGATTTCTGGTGCAGACCATTTATTGGTCAAAAATCCATAGGTGTTAGCCTTTGGTATTATTGAAAATGGTCGTTCATGCTATTTTCGAAAAAACATAGGGGTTGTGTGGCCATTGATCATCGACCAGAGGCTCATACAATTCCCCACACATATGTTTTCTTGCCATAGATCACATTCTTGGATTTCTGGTAGAGACCATTTTTTGGTCAAAAATTCGTAGGTGTTAGCCTTCAGTATTATTGAAAATGGTTGTTCATGGCTATTTTCGACAGAAATGGGGGTTCTGTGGCCATTGATCATCGACCAGAGTCTCGTACACCTCACCCCACATATGTTTCCTTGGCATAGATTGCATTCTTTGATTCCTAGTGGAGACCATTTCTTAGTCAAAAATTTGTAGGTGTTAGCCTTAGGTACTTTTGAAAATGGTCGTTCATGCTATTTTCGACAAAAATAGGGGTTGTGTGGCCATTGATCATCGACCACAGGCTCGTACACTTCACCCCACATATGTTTCCTTGCCATAGATCACATTCTAGGATTTCTAGTGGAGACCATTTCTTGGTCAAAAATCCGTAGATGTTGGCCTTCCGTATTATTGAAAATGGTCGTTCATGCTATTTTCGACAAAAATAGGGGTTGTGTGGCCATTGATCATCGACCAGAGGCTCGTACACCTCACCCCACATATGTTTCCTTGCCATATATCACATTCTTGGATTTCTGGTGGAGGCCATTTCTTGGTCAAAAATCTGTAGGTGTTAGCCTTTGGTATTTTTGAAAATGGTCGGTCATAATATTTTCGAAAAAATGGGGGTTGTGTGGCCACTAATCGTCGACCAGAGCCTCGTACACCAGACAACACATATGTTTCCTGTTCATAGATCACATTCTTGGATTTCTGGTGGAGACAATTTCTTAGTAAAAATCCGTAGGGGTTAGCCATCGTCATTATTGAAATGGTCATTCATGCAATTTTCGACAGCCTTGGATTTCTAGGGGAGACCATTTCTTGGTCAAAAATCTGTAGTTGTTAGCCTTCAGTATTATTGAAAATGTTTGTTCATGCTATTGTCGACAAAAATGGGGGTTGTGTGGCCATTGATCATCAACTAGAGGCTCGTACACCTCACCCCACATATGTTTGCTTGCCAAAGATTGCATTCTTCGATTTATGGTTGAGACCATTTCTTCATCAAAAATCCGTAGGTGTTATCCTTCTGTATTATTGAAAATGGTTGTTCATGCAAATTTTGAAAAAACTGTCTGTTGTGTGGCCATTGATCATCGACTAGAGGCTCGTTATCCAAGAACGAGCCTCTAGTCGATGATCTATGGCAAGGAAACATATGTGGGGTGTGGTGTACGAGCCTCTAGTCGATGATCAATGGCCACATAACCCCCATTTTAGTCGAAAATAGCCAAGAACGACCATTTTCAATAATAGCGAAGGCTAACACCTACGAATTTGTTGACCAAGAAATGGTCTCCACCAGGATTCCAAGAACGTGATCTGTGGCAAGGTAACCTATGTGGGGTGAGGTGTACGAGCCTCTGGTCGATGATCAATGGCCACAATACCCCCATTTTTGTCGATAATAGCATGAACAACAATTTTCAATAATACCGAAGGCTAACACATACAAACGAGCCTCTAGTCGATGACTAGTGGCCACACAACAGACATTTTTGTCGAAAATTGCATGAACGACCATTTTCAATAATACCGAAGGATAACACCTACGGATTTTTTATGAAGAAATGGTCTCCATAAGAAATCCAAGGATGCAATCTATGGCAAGCAAACATATGTGGGGTGAGGTGTACGAGCCTCTAGTCGATGATCAATGGCCACACAACCCCCATTTTTGTCGACAATAGCATGAACGAACATTTTCAATAATACTGAAGGCTAACACCTACAGATTTTTGACCAAGAAATGGTCTCCCCTAGAAATTCAAGGCTGTCGAAAATTGCATGAATGACCACTTCAATAATGCCGAAGGCTAACCCCTACGAATTTTTTTAAAAAAATTGTCTCCACCAGAAATCCAAGAATGTGATCTATGAATAGGAAACATATGTGTTGTCAGGTGTACGAGGCTCTGGTCGACGATGAGTGGCCACACAACCCCCATTTTTTTGAAAATATTATGACCGACCATTTTCAAAAATACCAAAGGCTAACACCTACAGATTTTTGACCAAGAAATCCAAGAATGTGATCTATGGCAAGGAAACATGTGTGGGGTGAGGTGTATGAGCCTCTGGTCGATGATCAATGACCACACAACCCCTATTTTTGTCAAAAATAGCATGAACAACCATTTTCAGTAATATGGAAGGCCAACACCTACGAATTTTTGACCAAGAAATGGTCTCCACCAAAAATTCAAGAATGTGATCTATGGCAAGGAAACATATGTGGGGTGAAGTGTACGAGCCTCTGGTCGGTGATCAATGGCCACACAACCCCTATTTTTGTCGAAAATAGCATGAACGACCATTTTCAATAGTACCGAAGGCTAACACCTACAGATTTTTGACTAAGAAATGGTCTCCACCAGAAATCCAAGAATGTGATCTATGTCAAGGAAACATATGTCGGGTGAGGTGTACGAGACTCTGGTCGATGATCAATGGCCACACAACCCCCATTTCTGTCGAAAATAGCCATGAACAACCATTTTCAATAATATTGAAGGCAAACACCTACGAATTTTTGACCAAAAAATGGTCTCTACCAGAAATCCAACAATGTGATCTATGGCAAGGAAACATATGTGTGGGGAATTGTACGAGCCTCTGGTCGATGATCAATGGCCACACAACCCCTATTTTTTGTCGAAAATAGCATGAAGGACCATTTTCAATAATACCGAAGGCTAACACCTACAGATTTTTGACCAATAAATGGTCTCCACCAGAAATCCAAGAATGTGATCTATGGCAAGTAAACATATGTGGGGTGAAGTGTACGAGCCTCTAGTCGATGATCAATGGCCACACAACCCACATTTTTCTCGAAAATTGCATGGACGACCATTTTAATAATATCGAAGGATAACACCTACGGATTTTTGACCAAGAAATGGACTCCACCAAAAATCCAAGAATGCAATCTATGGCAAGCAAAAATATGTGGGGTGAGGTGTACGAGCCTCTAGTCGATGATTAATGGCCATACAACACCCATTTTTTCGAAAATAGCATGTACGACCATTTTCAATAATACCGAAGGCTCACACCTACGGATTTTTGCCCAAAATTTTGGTCTCCTCTAGGAATCCAAGGAAGTCGAAAATAGCATGAGCGACCATTTTCAATAATACCGAAGGCTGACACCTAAAGATTTTTGACCAAGAAATGGTCTCCAACAGATATCCAAAATTGTGATCTATGGTAAGGAAACACATGTGGGGTCAGGCGTACGAGCCTATGATCGATGATCAATGGCTACACAACCCCCATTTTTGTCGAAAATAGCATGAACGGCCATTTTCAATAATACCGAAGTCTATCACCTACGGATTGTTGACGAAGAAATGGTCTCCACCAGAAATCCAAGAATGTGATCTATGTCAAGGAAACATATGTGGGGTGTGGTGTACGAGCCTCTAGTAGATGACTAATGGCCACACAACCCCCATTTTTGTTGAAAATAGCATGAACGACCATTTTCAACAATACCGAAGGCTAACACATACAAATTTTTGACCAAGAAATGGTCACCACCAAAAATCAAAGAATGTGATCTTTGGCAAGGAAACATATGTGTGGACAGGTGTATGAGACTCTAGTCGATGATCAATGGCCACACAACCCTCATTTTTGTAGAAAATAGCCAAGAACGACCATTTTCAATAATAAAGAAGGCTAACACCTACGGATTTTTCACCAACAAATGGTCTCCACCAGAAATCCAAGAATGTGATCTCTGGCAAAGAAACATATGTGGGGTGAGGTGTACGAGCCTCTGGTCGATGATCAATGGCCACACAACCCCCATTTCTGTCGCAAATAGCCATGAACGACCATTTTCAATAAAATTGAAGGCTAACACCTACAAATTTTTGACCATGAAATGGTCTCTACCAGAAATCCAAGATTGTGATTTATGGCAAGGAATCACATGTGGGGTCAGGTGTACGAGCCTCTGGTCGATGATCAATGGCCACACAACCCCCATTTTTGTCGAAAATAGCACGAACTACCATATTTAATAATACAGAAGGCTGACACCTACAGATTTCTCACCAAGAAACGACCTCCACTAGAAATCCAAGAATGTGATCTATGGCAAAGAAAAATATGTGGGGTCAGGTGTACGAACCCCTGGTCGATGATCAAAGGCCACACAACCCATATTTTTTTGAAAATAGCATGAACGACCATTTTCAATAATACTGAAAGCTAACACCTACAGATATTTTACCAATAAATAGAGTCAAACAAAATGTGATCTATGGCAAGGAAACATATGTGGGGTGAGGTGTACGAGCCTCTGGTCAATGACCAATGGCCACACAACCCCCATTTTTGTCGAAAATAGCATGAAGGACTATTTTCAATAATACCGAAGGCTAACACCTATGCATTTTTACTAAGATTTGGTCTCCACCAGAAATCCAAACATTTTATCTATGGCAATAAAACATATGTGGGATGAGGTGTACGAGCCTTTGGTCGATGATTAATGGCCACACAACCCCTATTTTTGTTGAAAATAGCATGAACGACTATTTTGAACAATACCGAAGGATAACACCTACAATTTTTGGCCAAGAAATGGTATCCAATAGAAATCCATGAATGTGATATATGGCAAGTAAACATATGTGGGGTTAGGTGTACGAACCTCTCGTCATTGATCAATGGCCACACAACCCCTATTTTTTTGAAAATAACATGAACGACCATTTTCAATAATACCGAAGGGTAACACCTATGAATTTTTGACCAAGAAATGGTCTCCTCCAGTAATCCAAGATTGTGATCTATGGGAAGGAAACATTTGTGGGGTGAGTTGTACGAGCCTTTGGTCGATGATAAATGGCCACACAACCCACATTTTTGTCGAAAATTGAATGGACGACTATTTCAATAATACCGAAGGCTAACACCTACGGATTTTTGATCAACAAATGGTCTCCACTAGAAATCTAAGAATGTGATCTATGGCAAGGAAACATATGTGGGGTGAGGTGTACGAGCCTCTGGTCGATGATCAATGGCCACACAACCCCATTATTATCAAAAATAGCCATTAATGACCATTTTCAATAATACAGAAGGCTAACACCTACGATTTATGACTTGGAAATGGTCGGTTAGAATATAAAGAATTCAAAACAATAGATCAGCTTTTAAACCTCAAATGATGTTTCTATGATATTGACTGCATTGTATTCACATGAGTGAGTATTAGAGTACAACTAGTGGATGAAGACGTTATTGGGCTAGCTAATGACCTTTTGTGATACCAGGTTTCCTATAATCCCCTCTATTCAAGGCATACCTAGATGGTGTTTATGTCCACTCAAGTAAAACACTACACTTTATTATGCCACATTGTTTCTCAAAATAAAATAAAGACCATGGGAAATTTTGCTAAATTACATAAGAGATCTGTCCAAACATAGGTTAAGGTTGTAAGGCACCTTTTTCCATCATACAGTTGCTAAAAAGTTGGAATATAAAGAATTCAAAAGAATAGACCAACTTTGAAACTAGAAATAGTGTTTCTATGGTAATGAGGGCATTGTATTCGCATGAGAGGGTATTAGAGTACAACACACTGAATGAAGACATTAGTGGGCTAGCTAATGACCTTTTGTGACAATATGTTTCCTATAATCCCCTCTATTCAAGGCATACTCAAATGGTGTTTAAGTCCACTCAAGTAAAACACCACACTTCAATTTGCAACATCGTTTCTCAAAATAAAATAAAGACCATGAAAATTTTAGCCAAATTGCATGGAGACCTGTCCAAACATAGGTTAACATTGTAAGGCATATTTTTTAAACCATGCAAAAAGTTGGAATATAAAGAATTCAATACAATAGATAACCTTTTAAACTACAAATGACGTTTCCTGATGTCAAGGGCATTGTATTAGCACGAGAGGGTATTAGAGTACAACTAGTGGATGAAGACGTCATTGGGCTAGCTAATGACCTTTTGTGATTCTAGGTTTCCTATAATCCCCTCTAGGTTTCCTATAATCCCCTCTATTCAATATGCCACATCATTTCTCAAAATAAAATAAATACCATGGAAAATTTAGCCATATTGCATGAGTGAATTGTCCAAACATTGGTTATGGTTGTAAGGCACCTTTTTTTCCACCATACAGTTGCTAAAAAGTTAGAATATAAAGAATTCTAATCAATAGATCATCTTTTAAACCACAAATGATGATTCCATGATATTGAGGGAATTGTATTCACATGAGAGGGTATTAGAGTACAACTAGTGGATGAAGACATTATTGGGCTAGCTACTGACCTTTTGTGATACCAGGTTTCCTATAATCCTCTCTATTCAAGGCATACCTAGGTGGTGGTTATGTCCACTCAAGTAAAACACCGCACATCATTATGCCACATCGTTTCTCAAAATAAAATAAAATAAAGACCATGGGAAATTTAGAAAAAATTGCGTGAGAGATCTGTCCAAACATAGGTTATAGTTGTATGTCACCTTTTTTCCACCATAAAGTTGTGAAAAGGTTGTAATAGAAAGAATACAAAACAATAGATCACCTTTTAAACCTCAAATGACGTTTCTATGATATTGAGGACATTGTATTCAGACGAGTGGGTATTCAAGAACAACTAGTGGATGAAGACGTTATTGGGCTAGCTAATGACCTTTTGTGATACTAGGTTTCCTATAATCCCCTGTATTAAAGGCATACCTAGATGGTGTTTATGTCCACTCAAGTAAAACATCGCACATCATTACGCCACATCGTTTCTAAAAATAAAATAAAGACAATAGGAAATTTAGCCAAATTGCGTAAGAGATCTGTCTAAACATAGGTTAAGGTTGTAAGACACCTTTTTTCCACCATACAGTTGCTAAAAAGTTGGAATATAAAGAATTCAAAACAATAGATCATGTTTGAAACAAAAAATAGTGTTTCTATGATATTAAAGGCATTGTATTCGCACGAGAGGGTATTAGAGTACAATTATTGGATGAAGACGCTAGTGGGCTAGCTAATGATCTTTTGTGATAACAGGTTTCCTATAATCCCCACTATTCAAGGAATACTTAAACGGTGTTTATGTCCACTCAAGTAAAACGCCACACATCAATTTGCCACATCGATTCTCAAAATAAAATAAAGATTATAAAAAGTTGGAATATAAAGAATTCAATACAATAGATCAACTTTTAAACCACAAATGATGTTTCCCTGATGTCAAAGGCATTATATTCGGATGAGAGGGTATTAGAGTACAACTAGTGGATGAAGATGTCATTGGGCTAGATAATGACCTTTTGTGATACCAGGTTTCCTATAATCCCCTCTATTCAAGGGATACCTAGATGGTGTTTATGTCCACTCAAGTAAAACACCACACATCAATATGACACATCATTTCTAAAAATAAAATAAAGACTATGGAAAATTTAGCCAAATTGCGTGAGTGAACTGTCCAAACATAGGTTAAGGTTGTAAGGCAATTTTTTCCACCATACAGTTGCTAAAAAGTTGGAATATAAAGAATTCAAAACAATAGATCACCTTTTAAACCTCAAATGACGTTTCTATGATATTGAGGGCATTGTATTCACACGAGAGGGTATTAGAGTACAACTAGCGGATGAAGGCGTTATTGGGCTAGTTAATGACCTTTTGTGATACCAGGTTTCCTATAATCCCTTTATTCAAGGCATATCTAGATGGTGTTTATGTCCACTCAAGTAAAACATCGCACATCATTATGCCACATCATTTCTCAAAATAAAATAAAGACCATGGGAAATTTTGCCAAATTGCACGAGAGAACTTTCCAAACATAGGTTAGGGTTGTAAGACACCTTTTTTCCACCAAAAAGATGCTAATAAGTAGGAATATAAAGAATTCAAAACAATAGATCACCTTTTAAACTAAAAATGACGTTTCCCTGATGTCAAGGGCATTATATTCGCACCAGAGGGTATTAGAGTACAACTAGTGGATGAAGACGTTATTGGGCTAGCTAATGACCATTTGTAATACTAGGTTTCCTATAATCCCCTCCATTCAAGGCATACCTAGATGGTGTTTATGTCCACTCAAGAAAAACAACACACGTCAATATGCCACATCATTTCTCAAAATAAAACAATGACCATGGAAAATTTAGCCAAATTGAGTGAGAGAACAGTCCAAACATAGGTTAAGGTTGTAAGGCACATTGGGTTAGTCGATGAAGACATCATTGGGCTAAATTATCCATGGTCTTTATTTTATTTTGAGAAAAGATGTGGCAAATTGATGTGTGGTGTTTTCCTTGAGTGGACATAAACACAATCTAGGTACGCCTTGAATAGAAGGGATTATAGGAAACCTGGTATCACAAAAATTTATTAGCTAGCCCAATAACGTCTTCAAACTCTAGTTGTACTCTAATACCCTCTCGTGCGAATACAGTGCCCTCAATATCATAGAAACGTCATTTGTGGCTTAAAATGTGATCTTTTGTTTTGAATTCTTTATATTCCAACTTTTTAGCAACTGTATGGTGGAAAAATGTGCCTTACAACTTTAACCTATGTTTGGACAGTTCTCTCACTCAATTTGGCTAAATTTTCCATGGTCTTTGTTTTATTGAGAAACAATGTGGCATATTAATATGTGGTGTTTTATTTGAGTGGACATAAACACCGTCTAGGTATGCCTTGAATAGAGGGGATTATAGGAAACCTGGTATCACAAAAGGTCATTAGCTAGCCCAATAACATCTTTATCCACTAGTTGTACTCTAATACCCTCTCGTGCGAATACAATGCCCTTGACATCTGGGAAACATCATTTTTAGTTTAAAAGGTGATCTATTGTTTTGAATTCTTTATATTCCTGCTTTTTAGCAACTGTATGGTGGAAAAAAGTGCCTTACAACATTAACCTATGTTTGGAAAGTTCTCTCACGCAATTTGGCTAAATTTCCCATGGTCTTTATTTTATTTTGAGAAACGATGTGGCATAATGATGTGCGGTGTTTTACTTGAGTGGACACAAATACCATCTAGGTATGCGTTAAATAGAGGTGATTTTAGGTATTTTGCTATCACAAAAAGTCATTTGCTAGCTTAATAACATCTTCATCCACTAGTTGTACTCTAATACCGTCTCGTGTGAATACAATGCCCTCAATATCATAGAAATGTCATTTGAGGTTTAAAAGGTGATATATTGTTTTGAATTCTTTATATTCCAACTTTTTTGCAACTATATGGTGGAAAAAAGGTGTCGTACAACCTTAACCTATGTTTGGACAGTTCACTAACGTAATTTGGCTAAATTTTCCATGGTCATTATTTTATTTTGAGAAACGATGTGGCATATTGATGTGTTTTGTTTTTCTTGAGTGGACATAAACACGACTAGGTATGCCTTGAATAGAGAGGATTATAGGAAACCTGGTATCACAAAAGGTCATTAGCTAGCTCAATGACATCTTCATCCACTAGTTGTACTCTAATACCCTCTCGTGCCAATGCAATGCCCTTGACATCAAGGAAACGTCAGTTGTGGTTTAAAAGGTGATCTATTGAATTGAATTCTTTATATTGAAATTTTTTAGCAATTGTATGGTGGAAAAAAGGTGCCTTATAGCCTTAACATATGTTTGGACAGTTCTCCCATGTAGTTTGGCAAAATTTTCAATGGTCTTTATTTGATTTTGAGAAACGATGTGGCAAATTGATGTGTGGTGTTTTACTTGAGTGGACATAATCACCGTCTAAGTATGCCTTGAATAGAGGGGTTATAGGAAACCTGTTATCACAAAAGGTCATTAGCTAGCCCACTAACGTGTTCATCCAGTAGTTGTATTCTAATACCCTCTCGTGTGAATACAATGCCATTGACATCAGGGAAACGTTATTTTTAGTTTAAAAGTTGATCTATTACTTTGAATTCTTTATATTCCTACATTTTAGCAACTATATGGTGGAAAAAGGTGTCATATAACCTTAACCTATGTTTGGACAGTTCTGTCACGCAATTTCGCTAAATTTCACATGGTCTTTATTATATTTTGAGAAATGATGTGGCATAATGATGTGTGGTGTTTTACTTGAGTGGACAGAAACGCCATCTTGGTGTGCCTAGAATAGAGGGGATTATAGGAAACCTGTTATCGCAAAAGATCATTAGCTAGCCCAATAATGTCTCCATCCACTAGTTGTACTCTAAAACCCACTCGTGTGAATACAATGCCCTCAATATCATAGAAACGACATTTGAGGTTTAAAAGGTGATATATTGTTTTGAATTCTTTATATTCCAACCTTTTAGCATCTGTATGGTGGAAAAAAGGTGCCTTACAACCGTAACCTATGTTTGGACAGATCTCACACACAATTTGGATAAATTTCCCATGGTCTTTATTTTATTTTGAGAAATGATGTGGCAAAAATGATGTACGGTGTTTTACTTGAGTGGACATAAACACCATCTAGGTATGCCTTGAATAGAGGGGATTATAGGAAACCTAGTATCACAAAAGGTCATTAGCTAGCCCAATAACGTCATCATCCACTAGTTGTGAATACAATGCCCTCAATATCATAGAAACGTCATTTGAGGTTTAAAAGGTGATCTATTGTTTTGAATACTTTATATTCCAACTTTTTCGCAACTGTATGGTGGAAAAAAGGTGCCTTACAACCTTAACCTATCTTTGTACAGTTCACTCACGTAATTTGGCTAAATTTTCCAAGGTCATTATTTTATTTTTAGAAACAATGTGGCATATTGATGTGTTTTGTTTTTCTTGAGTGGACATAAACACCGTGTAGGTATGCCTTGAATAGAGGGGATTATAGGAAACCTGGTATCACAAAATGTCATTTGCTAGCCCAATGACGTCTTCATCCACTAGTTGTACTCTAATACCCTCACGTGCAATTACAATGCCCTTGACATCTGGGAAACGTCATTTGTGGTATAAAAGGTGATCAATTGTTTTGAATTCTTTATATTCCAACTTTTTAGCAATTGTACGGTGGAAAAAAGGTGTCTTACAACCTTAACCTATATTTGGACAGTTCTCTCACGCAATTTGGCTAAATTTCACATGGTCTTTATTTTACTTTGAGAAACAGTGTGGCATAATGATGTATGGTGTTATACTTGAGTGGACATAAACACCATCTAGGTATGCCTTGAATAGAGGGGACTATTGGAAACCTGGTATCACCAAAGTCATTAGCTAGCCCAATAACGTCTTCATCCAGTAGTTGCACACTAATACCCTCTCGTGCTAATATAGTGCCCTCAAAATCATAGAAACGTCATTTGTGGTTTAAAAGGTGATGTATTGTTTGAATTCTCTATATTCCAACTTTTTAGCAACGGTTTGGTGGAAAAATGTGCCTTACAACCTTAACCTATGTTTGGACAGTTCTCTCACTCAATTTGGATAATTTTCCATGGTCATTATTTTATTCTGAGAAACGATGTGGCATATTGATGTGTGTTGTTTTTCTTGAGTTGATATAAAAACCATCTAGGTATGCCTTGAATAGAGGGGATTATAGGAAACCTGGTATCACAAAAGGTCATTAGCTAGCCCAATAACGTCTTCATCCACTAGTTGTACTCTAATACCCTCTGGTGCGAATACAATGCCCTTAACATCAAGGATGTGGCGGAACCGCCCGATTTATTCCAGCTTAAGTGCCTAAGTCCCGCCTTAGAGGTTAGACCACACTTAAATAGGAATAACCCGTCAGTCCCTCGGATCTAGTCCGATAAAGCCACTTAACCAGGATCGAATACCACTAGCTCACTCGAAGGTGAGGCACAGAGAAATACAATAAAGCATAATACCACAAATTTAATAAGTATCAATAGTGATTATATTATCGGAGTTTCATAAATAATAACCATAAATTTTATTGCAGCGGAATAACTAACAGAGAAGAACCGAGTAACATGGCGAAGCCTGGCCACGCTACTCCTCCTGGTCCTCTCCTGCGGAAGCAGTAACCCACTCGACCATCTATCCCGGTGGCGGGGATGAAGGCCAAGTCACACCATCACCCAATCATCCTAAGGAGTACCTGCAAAAAATTGTGCCACAAGCAAGGCTTAGTATACTAATACTCAGCTAGACTTACCCGGTGTGAGGAGTCTACTCCTCTACCTCTAGACATGCAGCTGTTTGGCTGAGGGGTTTGGTTTGCCAAAAGCACTAGCTGATTCTAAAATCAAGTTTTAGCTTTTCAAGTTTTAGTATGATCCTTTTTAACTAGATGAGCACCTAGCTATTCATACATGGTATCAAACATTTTATCAATCAACATCTTTGCCAGTCACCTCATTTCCACTTATTACTCAATGCAGTACAATGGATCAAGCAGTCTCATTAGCTGCGAGAAGCAGACGATTCGAATCGAGTTTTTATCCTTGCAAGGTAAACCTAAACACACGACATGCAGGGGCACTCCGTCCCCACACACATCAACCGTCCCCATCGATTCCCCGTCAGCAGATCAGGGCTCACCGCCTTGGCGTACAATGCCTCACTGACCCCGACTGCCGTCGTGCAGTGACCGCACTTGTACCCACCATAACCGGAATGGGAGACCACGTCTCAGGTCGCGTGAGGGGATATGTCCACTGCCAGGTTCACTCAGGTACTAGGCTTACCAATTTACCATATTTCTCGGCATGTGTTTAGTACGTTCAAACGCTTGACACAGGTATCCGCACGTTAATCCTTATTCCAATTTTCATCTCGTAGACCACGCGTCCCCATGGACCCGTGTCCACAGACCATCACCATTCTGTTATCCAAGTGGATACAACCAATTCCTGACCTCGCGCGAGGGCTAGAAAAATCACTGGACTTCTACCGAGATCCTAATTAATAAAGTAGCTACTCGACCTAGCATACTAGTATCCATCTCAAAGGAATCCTGAGTTCATGCAACTAAGGTTCCAGTCAACCCCTACACTTAAGTGCACAGTACAAGCCTACAAACATTAAGTGTAGTAAAATAGCATATATAAACGGTTATGCATAAAACCGGGGCTTGCCTTTAATTTAACACTTAGACAGTGTTTGCTGGGGGAGGTACTCGCTTGGCGAGCAAATACTGGCTATGTCCATCCTTCCTTAGGTTGTCCATCATCTGCATCTTGTGGTTGGCACCACGTCACGTGCACGATCAGCATCTCTCGGTCCTAAATGAGATGCAAGATGCATATGGATGAATATAATGAAAGTAGCACAAAGTAGCACAAGATATACAAAGACACAGTGGTGAACTAAACATTTAATTGGAAGACTCCGTAAACAACCACATGTTAGAATTAGATATCTACACTTCATCGAGCGCACAACATCAACACCACTGGAAGGACGACGATTACTACTTTTAATTAACCAACACAATAGGACATCACACGTATGAACATTTATTTATTTGGATACGACTTTTCATTAGTTCTTCTATTTATCCCACAAAAGCATCCCAAACACCGATTTAACATAGGACCTATGCATCAAAGGCTATGGAAACTCCTATACCACAACTAACTAGAGAAGGAAACATATAAAACAAGGCACACATGTCATCACTAGCTTAGTCATGGCAAGTCTATATTAATTTAGTGCTAATCAACCATTTTTTAGCCAAAAGGGTGAACTAACAATCAAATAGGCACTAGCAGAATTTTTGGACAGCAATACAGCAGTCACTTGTTTTGATCATAACTTTTCAATGGTTAGTCCAAAAATATCAAACTAGGACTTTTTGGAAAGCTTAAAAAGTGCTCTACAACTTTGGTATTGTCATCACAACCTGATTAAACACTTAGCAAGGTCGAATTGTGCAAACACAGCAGCTCTGTCCAGATTTGGACAGATTCAGACTTGCAGCTTCAAAAATTCACAACAAAAGATTCAGACATACAAACAAAGTGATCCTAGACTTTCTGGGAAGCTAATTAAATGTTCTACAAATTATTTATAAACATCCCTGGCTGGTTTAGCATGTATCAAGGGTAAAATATACTATGAAGGCTGTGCTGTCCAAAACTGGACAGATTCAGTCTTCACACTTCAAACACATGTAACTTAATCTTCAGATCACCAAAAATAGTGATCCAAGACTTTTTGGAAAGCTTGGGAAAAGTACTACATAACTTTTATAATCACCAAGAAGTGATTCCAGGTTTATTCAAATCAAACATTACAGTTTTTGAAATCTGTTCTGACAGAGGACAGAATACAGCAACCAGTTTGTAAATTTCATAACTCTTAAACCGTCAGGCATTTAGTTATGAAATTTTAACACAAGCAAGATCAGAAAAGCATCTACAACTTTCTTATAACGACCATGAACAGATTGCAAAATTAAATTGAGCAAACAATGCAGTTTCTGAAATCTGTACAGAATTTGGACAGATTCAGTTACTGAATTTGTAAAAAGCATAACTCCTAAACTGTCAGACCTATGGCTGTCAAATTTTAACACCAGCAAGATAATAAAGTTATCTACCACTTTTCTGTAGCACATATCTACAGAAAATACAATTTTGTTCATGAAACATACAGCACTAGCAAATCACTGCGTGCAGTCCAAAACAGCAATTATTAAATTTCAGCTCCTATATAATTCAAGAATTGCCATGTTTTAGAGACTTGAGTTATTCTAACACTTTACCATTTGCTAGAGTTAAATTAATCAAATGAGCACTAACAAGTAGACTTACAAATTTTATCCGTGTCATTATGAGCACT
Organism: Zea luxurians; assembly: GCA_029449295.1. Lineage (NCBI taxonomy): Eukaryota > Viridiplantae > Streptophyta > Magnoliopsida > Poales > Poaceae > Zea > Zea luxurians. The sequence continues at coordinate 34,527,688 of JAOPSE010000032.1, read as the reverse complement.
AGAAGTACCATATTTAATTAACAACGCATTCTCCCCGATAATCGATATCGAAGTGATGTTGACACCATAATTTGCATTTTAACTTAGACCTCACATGAGCACTAATACCTTTCATTCGCAACCATAACCATACACATTTAGACCACAACAAGCAATTCATCGCGACTACAAACTTAACCAAAGCCGTCTAAGAAGTCGGCTAGCCAGAGTAACAATCTAGGCCGCTACACATCTTACACGTCGGCTTGCATATTATCGCAATCCGAGACAACACATATATAACAAACACTTAACGAAATAGACTCCTACTTAATATGAGTTGGCTAACGCAGTATAAGACTTAGCAAACCACTTTAGACATTGCAACTCAAAAACATGGGTTGTAGCAGATTAGTCAGCTTTTCTTAACCATTTCTCAACTTAATTTAGTTAACATATCAGTCACCTAAAATAGCATATTGTTGGGGTCTGACCTAGAGGCATTTACACATGGCGTAAAACACCATAAGACTACATTGGCTACTGAGGGACCTAAAGCACTTATGTGTATGTCTTAGCGGATTGTTCTTCAATTTTAGCAAGGACTGACTCATGAACGCTACTCGCCTCCAATAATTATTGGGCTGCGATAACGCTCGTATAAGACCTCTAATCGATCAACAAGACATTTATTTATCCAAAGGGGCATGGAATGTGATAATTGACAAAGCAAAGCATCACATTGTCATACAACAAAAATCATGAGAACACCGATAGATACTATCCACTAATCGTTTGAAAACTTAAACTTACTTCTCGCTTGCCATTACAGCACTCCTTAATCACACAACCATCATGAGCATCCTTCACACGATCATATAATAGTGATCTAAGCGTCGTGTCACAATACATACATCTTTCCTCGTTGCGAGTATAACCACATCGCGGCATATACCCGCACACCTCAAACAAACATCTCACGCCACCACTACTACATCACACCACGGCACTCACACACCTACGTGCACTAATTAAATCCTCGCATCCCACGTATTTCCAAACTTACTCATCACATAAAACAAGCACGACACACATGTTTACCAAAACGCGAATGCGACCTTGCCACGACATATAATCCAAACATTTTATGCCCACATCTAATCAAACACCACTATACACCACATCGACCAAAACGTAATTAGACAAACTACAAATCGCACACCTCAACAACCGCTTGTTCTTTAACCGCAAATGCGATCCCTCTAACATGTATTGCCAAAACATATTACACACATCCACATATATACATGCATTGTCTGACATCAACCAAAGCATATGTATTATAAACTATAAATCAATCAACCTGAACGGGTCGTGACTAGACGCATGGCTGTCCACATGGCTCGGTATTTCGTCGAACGGGCAAGGCACGACGTCGACCACTAGCTGCGAAAACACACAATTTATTGGCGGCAGTTCATCGAACATCACACACATTGGAAAATAAATATCGAGAACAGCGGGGGTTTCTCACCACGGTTTTCGATGGCGTCGCGGATGGGCTGCGCAAAACAACGAGCACACGACGGGCGTCGATGGCGTGCTGCTGCAGCGCGCAGCTTGCTGCGCAGGTCGGCGATGGAGCTCGCTGCGCGACGAGGGAGCGAGGTAGTAGCAGGGACGTCCGACAGCAACGCAAGGGAGGAGCTCGCTGCTGGAAATTTCTGGGCGCTCTAGACAGGGAGCTGGGCGGCCATGGAGGAATGGGCCTCGGCCATGGGCGAAAATGGAGCTGCGCAGGGACTGCTGCTGCTGGGAGGAAGATGAACAGGGCACTAGAAAAAAAAAATCTGGGCGTCCATGGGAGTTGCTGCCGCGCGAGAGAGTAGGAGCAGGGGGCGCCGTGCCATTGCTGACCGAGGGGAGGAAGGGGAGCACGCCATAGGAGAAGAACAGCAGGGGGAGGGATGGGCGATGTCCCTGCTGCCAAGCCTGAAGGGGGGGCGCCCATGGGAGCTTGTCCCGCTGCGCAAGAGAAGCCTGGGAGGAGGTAGCTCGCAGGGAGGGCGTTCGGCCGTGGAGGTCCCTGTCCCTGCGCTAGCTTGCTGCTGCTGTGAATAGTGAGGAAGAAGGGGAGGACGCCATGGGAGGAGAGGGAGCTCCCTGCTGCAGCCGCTCGCAGGAGGAGCCGGGAGGGCGCCGCGCCATGGGAGAGGAGGCGACGTCCATGGAAGAGGAGCCGAGCTCCTCGCTGCAGCCGTGGGAAGAAGGGCTCCCTGCCCTGGCGTGCGCGCAGGAAGAAGAAGGGAGGAAAATGCTATGGCGGCTGAAGGAAATGGAGGGGTGGGAGTGCAAAGTTGCCAAAAGCAAGGGGAGAGGAACCCTATTTATAGAAGGAGCCCTAGGGTTAGGGTTCCCTTAGTGGGCCAAATGGGCCGGGCTAGAATGGGCTTGGCCCAAAATACGTAATCGGGCTGCGCTAAATTTATTTTCCAGAATAAAATGCTCTCGCGGGAGTCGTCTGTGTAAAAACAGAGCGAGCTGGAGTTTCGACGAACGGACGATTGAGCGATCAGTTCGTCCGAGAGTTTGATTTGACTTCGCTTGAAATAATTCCCTACGCGTGATTAGGGAATAAAACGTCCTGAGATTTGATCGGCATTCGGATTTTTAGTCGGAGGAGGTGAATCGTGGCATTTTAAAATCGCTGTCGATACGGGGTTTTGAATTCGGTTCGGACATGAGATATTTGGCTGAGTCGAGTAAGAATTATTTAGAGGACGATATATTGAGTATCCCGTTGGAGAATACGGACCCGGATAAAATAGACGGACATTGATTGAACATCGAGAAATTGGATTCGGACACAGCGCGACCAGCAACTGTCGAGCGTTTGATTAATATGGGCTTTAGACGAGATTTATAAATCGAGATTGAATATCGAGATTGCATTCGTGCCGAGGATAAAAGTTTTAGCAGGCTCCAAAAATTGGGCTTCTATGAGACTGAGTAACTCCGAATTCGGTGAAACGTGAATGAATAATCTAGATAATCAGGGACATATGCGAGCGAGAAATAGAAATTCTCACTGAGCATCCGAGATCAGGATAAATCTCGCGACGTAACACGAAACTGACACCTGGGGTGTCACAGCCTTCCCCCCTTAAAAAGAATCTCGTCCCGAGATTCAGATGAGGGTCTTCAAGGGTGGAGAAGCATGTAACTCCCAGGCTGGAGATAGATGCAAATTCAGGAGATGGGATCTGACAAGATACGGAAGATAGATTTTGATAGAATATCGCGGCATGTTGAGACAAAATGCAGCGATCACTCTGAGAGATTGTTCACAAAAGAGAGCACATCAATATATTCTCGTAATGGAACACGACTATTAACCGTGATACCTGCGCGTGCCGAGCAGCTCAACCATGTGTGCACCATAGTAGGCTCTTAGTCTCGTCGCGGCACCATCGGTCGTTAGTCATAACACCATTACCAAACGTAACCAATGAGAATTCCACATAGCATAATTAGATGGAGCCCATGAGAGTATGGCTCAGAAAATGTGACTAAAGTTGAAGCAAAGACTGTTGGCAAAAGAGCATCACATAAGAATTTTTATTTAACTCAGAGAACTATTTTATGATCAACATGGAGATTATCAGATCAGATATTAGCACGAGATTTGATATGAGGATGAACCGACCATGAGCTCAAGATTGATAAGCTTTTAGAGACATGAGAGATCCAAAGATAACAGCAACATCCATTGAACTAAATGGATACGCCGTTTAAAGATAAAATTGATAAAACAACGTCATGATCCTCGAAGAACGAGTATAAGAATTATCAGAATTGAAAGATTTAGGCAGATCAACATCCGATACTTGAGAAGGGGTTATAGTAGATAACCAGATAACGGGGCAGAATCAATAGGGGATCCCGAGATTCGGATGATAAAGCAAACATGATTCATAAGAAAAAGGATTACCAGATCCAGGTGAAAGGAGAGGTAGGCAACAAGATCAGCTGGATGATCAACAGGAATGTTATGAAGTTTTAGGGGCAAGGGTTTATGGAAAGAAACATGGCCTTGATAGGGTTTGCGCAACTAGACACCAAACAACATTTTTTTGACACAACAAGTGCACAAGGAGACTTGGGTTGGTCTAGCGGTCAAGCTGTGGGTGTCTATAAGTTGAGCAGGTGCAATTTCAAGTGTAAAACACACAACGGCAAGAAAATACCAACACAAGCATGATATTTTTTGGAGGTTTCACTTGCTAAACTCAAGGTTTTTTGGACGGGGTCTTTTTCATGAGCAGAACAAACAACACTTTTTTTTGCAACAAGGGTTGAACAATTACCCTACCACCTAGATAGCCAGACAAGAGAAACACATAACACAACATAACAAGACATAACCATCTAACACGGGGTAAGGCATTCTTATAGTTCACAAGGTGGCAATACATCACATTATTCACAATTTCTTATTATTGGAATAAAGGTGAGAGAAGCATGTTTATGCACAAGAGACAATTATAATGCGGCAATCATGATGCATGCTCATTCTAGTCGTCTTCTCAGACTTAACTAATTTTTCGGATGCTTCTACAGCATCCTTCCTAATAGTAGTAGTAGCCTTTATGGCCTATATAAATAGCCACCTAGCTACCCATCTATTTTCTAAGGCTTCACGTCCTAGGTCTAACTTATCGTCCTGATATCTATCCAACTTTGGTTTCTAAGCATGTTTTACTTTAGAAAAGGTTGGTATTTATGACTTATTGACTTCTCTGTGATGGTATTCGCTCTGATACCAGCTGTGGCGGAACCGCCCGATTTATTCCAGCTTAAGTGCCTAAGTCCCGCCTTAGAGGTTAGACCACACTTAAATAGGAATAACCCGTCAGTCCCTCGGATCTAGTCCGATAAAGCCACTTAACCAGGATCGAATACCACTAGCTCACTCGAAGGTGAGGCACAGAGAAATACAATAAAGCATAATACCACAAATTTAATAAGTATCAATAGTGATTATATTATCGGAGTTTCATAAATAATAACCATAAATTTTATTGCAGCGGAATAACTAACAGAGAAGAACCGAGTAACATGGCGAAGCCTGGCCACGCTACTCCTCCTGGTCCTCTCCTGCGGAAGCAGTAACCCACTCGACCATCTATCCCGGTGGCGGGGATGAAGGCCAAGTCACACCATCAACCAATCATCCTAAGGAGTACCTGCAAAAAATTGTGCCACAAGCAAGGCTGAGTATACTAATACTCAGCTAGACTTACCCGGTGTGAGGAGTCTACTCCTCTACCTCTAGACATGCAGCTGTTTGGCTGAGGGGTTTGGTTTGCCAAAAGCACTAGCTGATTCTAAAATCAAGTTTTAGCTTTTCAAGTTTTAGTATGATCCTTTTTAACTAGATGAGCACCTAGCTATTCATACATGGTATCAAACATTTTATCAATCAACATCTTTGCCAGTCACCTCATTTCCACTTATTACTCAATGCAGTACAATGGATCAAGCAGTCTCATTAGCTGCGAGAAGCAGACGATTCGAATCGAGTTTTTATCCTTGCAAGGTAAACCTAAACACACGACATGCAGGGGCACTCCGTCCCCACACACATCAACCGTCCCCATCGATTCCCCGTCAGCAGATCAGGGCTCACCGCCTTGGCGTACAATGCCTCACTGACCCCGACTGCCGTCGTACAGTGACCGCACTTGTACCCACCATAACCGGAATGGGAGACCACGTCTCAGGTTGCGTGAGGGGATATGTCCACTGCCAGGTTCACTCAGGTACTAGGCTTACCAATTTACCATATTTCTCGGCATGTGTTTAGTACGTTCAAACGCTTGACACAGGTATCCGCACGTTAATCCTTATTCCAATTTTCATCTCGTAGACCACGCGTCCCCATGGACCCGTGTCCACAGACCATCACCATTCTGTTATCGAAGTGGATACAACCAATTCCTGACCTCGCGCGAGTGCTAGAAAAATCACTCGACTTCTACCGAGATCCTAATTAATAAAGCAGCTACTCGACCTAGCATACTAGTATTCATCTCAAAGGAATCCTGAGTTCATGCAACTAAGGTTCCAGTCAACCCCTACACTTAAGTGCACAGTACAAGCCTACAAACATTAAGTGTAGTAAAATAGCATATATAAACGGTTATGCATAAAACCGGGGCTTGCCTTTAATTTAACACTTAGACAGTGTTTGCTGGGGGAGGTACTCGCTTGGCGAGCAAATACTGGCTATGTCCATCCTTCCTTAGGTTGTCCATCATCTGCATCTTGTGGTTGGCACCACGTCACGTGCACGATCAGCATCTCTCGGTCCTAAATGAGATGCAAGATGCATATGGATGAATATAATGAAAGTAGCACAAAGTAGCACAAGATATACAAAGACACAGTGGTGAACTAAACATTTAATTGGAAGACTCCGTAAACAACCACATGTTAGAATTAGATATCTACACTTCATCGAGCGCACAACATCAACACCACTGGAAGGACGACGATTACTACTTTTAATTAACCAACACAATAGGACATCACACGTATGAACATTTATTTATTTGGATACAACTTTTCATTAGTTCTATTTATCACACAAAAGCATCCCAAACACCGATTTAACATAGGACCTATGCATCAAAGGCTATGGAAACTCCTATACCACAACTAACTAGAGAAGGAAACATATAAAACAAGACACACATGTCATCACTAGCTTAGGCATGGCAAGTCTATATTAATTTAGTGCTAATCAACCATTTTTTAGCCAAAAGGGTGAACTAACAATCAAATAGGCACTAGCAGAATTTTTGGACAGCAATACAGCAGTCACTTGTTTTGATCATAACTTTTCAATGGTTAGTCCAAAAATATCAAACTAGGACTTTTTGGAAAGCTTAAAAAGTGCTCTACAACTTTGGCATTGTCATCACAACCTGATTAAACACTTAGCAAGGTCGAATTGTGCAAACACAACAGCTCTGTCCAGATTTGGACAGATTCAGACTTGCAGCTTCAAAAATTCACAACAAAATATTCAGACATACAAACAAAGTGATCCTAGACTTTCTGGGAAGCTAATTAAATGTTCTACAAATTATTTATAAACATCCCTGGCTGGTTTAGCATGTATCAAGGGTAAAATATACTATGAAGGCTGTGCTGTCCAAAACTGGACATATTCAGTCTTCACACTTCAAACACATGTAACTTAATCTTCAGATCACCAAAAATAGTGATCCAAGACTTTTTGGAAAGCTTGGGAAAAGTACTACATAACTTTTATAATCACCAAGAAGTGATTCCAGGTTTATTCAAATCAAACATTACAGTTTTTGAAATCTGTTCTGACAGAGGACAGAACACAGCAACCAGTTTGTAAATTTCATAACTCTTAAACCGTCAGACATTTAGTTATGAAATTTTAACACAAGAAAGATCCGAAAAGCATCTACAACTTTCTTATAACGACCATGAACAGATTGCAACATTAAATTGAGCAAACAATGCAGTTTCTGAAATCTGTACAGAATTTGGACAGATTCAGTTACTGAATTTGTAAAAAGCATAACTCCTAAACTGTCAGACCTATGGCTGTCAAATTTTAACACCAGCAAGATAATAAAGTTATCTACCACTTTTCTGTAGCACATATCTACAGAAAATACAATTTTGTTCATCAAACATACAGCACTAGCAAATCACTGTGTGCAGTCCAAAACAGCAATTATTAAATTTCAGCTCCTATATAATTCAAGAATTGCCATGTTTTAGAGACTTGAGTTATTCTAACACTTTACCATTTGTTAGAGTTAAATTAATCAAATGAGCACTAACAAGTAGACTTATAAATTTTATCCGTGTCATTATGAGCACTAGAAGTACCATATTTAATTAACAACGCATTCTCCCCGATAATCGATATCGAAGTGATGTTGACACCATAATTTGCATTTTAACTTAGACCTCACATGAGCACTAATACCTTTCATTCGCAACCATAACCATACACATTTAGACCACAACAAGCAATTCATCGCGACTACAAACTTAACCAAAGCCGTCTAAGTCGGCTAGCCAGAGTAACAATCTAGGCCGCTACACATCTTACACGTCGGCTTGCATATTATCGCAATCCGAGACAACACATATATAACAAACACTTAACGAAATAGACTCCTACTTAATATGAGTTGGCTAACGCAGTATAAGACTTAGCAAACCACTTTAGACATTGCAACTCAAAAACATGGGTTGTAGCAGATTAGTCAGCTTTTCTTAACCATTTCTCAACTTAATTTAGTTAACATATCAGTCACCTAAAATAGCATATTGTTGGGGTCTGACCTAGAGGCATTTACACATGGCGTAAAACACCATAAGACTACATTGGCTACTGAGGGACCTAAAGCACTTATGTGTATGTCTTAGCGGATTGTTTTTCAATTTTAGCAAGGACTGACTCATGAACGCTACTCGCCTCCAATAATTATTGGGCTGCGATAACGCTCGTATAAGACCTCTAATCGATCAACAAGACATTTATTTATCCAAAGGGGCATGGAATGTGATAATTGACAAAGCAAAGCGTCACATTGCCATACAACAAAAATCATGAGAACACCGATAGATACTATCCACTAATCGTTTGAAAACTTAAACTTACTTCTCGCTTGCCATTACAGCACTCCTTAATCACACAACCATCATGAGCATCCTTCACACGATCATATAATAGTGATCTAAGCGTCGTGTCACAATACATACATCTTTCCTCGTTGCGAGTATAACCACATCGCGGCATATACCCGCACACCTCAAACAAACAGCTCACGCCACCACTACTACATCACACCACGGCACTCACACACCTACGTGCACTAATTAAATCCTCGCATCCCACGTATTTCCAAACTTACTCATCACATAAAACAAGCACGACACACATGTTTACCAAAACGCGAATGCGACCTTGCCACGACATATAATCCAAACATTTTATGCCCACATCTAATCAAACACCACTATACACCACATCGACCAAAACGTAATTAGACAAACTACAAATCGCACACCTCAACAACCGCTTGTTCTTTAACCGCAAATGTGATCCCTCTAACATGTATTGCCAAAACATATTACACACATCCACATATATACATGCATTGTCTGACATCAACCAAAGCATATGTATTATAAACTATAAATCAATCAACCTGAACGGGTCGTGACTAGACGCATGGCTGTCCACATGGCTCGGTATTTCGTCGAACGGGCAAGGCACGACGTCGACCACTAGCTGCGAAAACACACAATTTGTTGGCGGCAGTTCATCGAACATCACACACATTGGAAAATAAATATCGAGAACAGCGGGGGTTTCTCACCACGGTTTTCGATGGCGTCGCGGATGGGCTGCGCAAAACAACGAGCACACGACGGGCGTCGATGGCGTGCTGCTGCAGCGCGCAGCTTGCTGCGCAGGTCGGCGATGGAGCTCACTGCGCGACGAGGGAGCGAGGTAGTAGCAGGGACGTCCGACAGCAACGCAAGGGAGGAGCTCGCTGCTGGAAATTTCTGGGCGCTCTAGACAGGGAGCTGGGCGGCCATGGAGGAATGGGCCTCGGCCATGGGCGAAAATGGAGCTGCGCAGGGACTGCTGATGCTGGGAGGAAGATGAACAGGGCACTGGAAAAAAAAATCTGGGCGTCCATGGGAGTTGCTGCCGCGCGAGAGAGTAGGAGCAGGGGGCGCCGTGCCATTGCTGACCGAGGGGAGGAAGGGGAGCACGCCATAGGAGAAGAATAGCAGGGGGAGGGATGGGCGCTGTCCCTGCTGCCAAGCCTGAAGGGGGGGGGGGCGCCCATGGGAGCTTGTCCCGCTGCGCAAGAGAAGCCTGGGAGGAGGTAGCTCGCAGGGAGGGCGTTCGGCCGTGGAGGTCCCTGTCCCTGCGCTAGCGTGCTGCTGCTATGAATAGTGAGGAAGAAGGGGAGGACGCCATGGGAGGAGAGGGAGCTCCCTGCTGCAGCCGCTCGCAGGAGGAGCCGGGAGGGCGCCGCGCCATGGGAGAGGAGGCGACGTCCATGGAAGAGGAGCCGAGCTCCTCGCTGCAGCCGTGGGAAGAAGGGCTCCCTGCCCTGGCATGCGCGCAGGAAGAAGAAGGGAGGAAAATGCTGTGGCGGCTGAAGGAAATGGAGGGGTGGGAGTGCAATGTTGCCAAAAGCAAGGGGAGAGGAACCCTATTTATAGAAGGAGCCCTAGGGTTAGGGTTCCCTTAGTGGGCCAAATGGGCCAGGCTAGAATGGGCTTGGTCCAAAATACGTAATCGGGCTGCGCTAAATTTATTTTCCAGAATAAAATGCTCTCGCGGGAGTCGTCTGTGTAAAAACAGAGCGAGCTGGAGTTTCGACGAACGGACGATTGAGCGATCAGTTCGTCCGAGAGTTTGATTTGACTTCGCTTGAAATAATTCCCTACGCGTGATTAGGGAATAAAACGTCATGAGATTTGATCGGCATTCGGATTTTTAGTCGGAGGAGGTGAATTGTGGCATTTTAAAATCGCTGTCGATACGGGGTTTTGAATTCGGTTCGGACATGAGATATTTGGCTGAGTCGAGTAAGAATTATTTAGAGGACGACATACTGAGTATCCCGTTGGAGAATACGGACCCGGATAAAATAGACGGACATTGATTGAACATCGAGAAATTGGATTCGGACACAGCGCGACCAACAACTGTCGAGCGTTTGATTAATATGAGCTTTAGACGAGATTTATAAATCGAGATTGCATTCGTGCCGAGGATAAAAGTTTTAGCAGGCTCCAAAAATTGGCCTTCTATGAGACTGAGTAACTCCGAATTCGGTGAAACGTGAATGAATAATCTAGATAATCAGGGACATATGCGAGCGAGAAATAGAAATTCTCACTGAGCATCCGAGATCAGGATAAATCTCGCGACGTAACACGAAACTGACACCTGGGGTGTCACAAAGGAAACATCATTTTTAGTTTAAAAGATGATCTATTGTTTTGAATTCTTCATATTCCTACTTAATAGCAATAGTTTGGTGGAAAGAAGATTCCTTACAACCTTAACCCATGTTTGGATAGTTCTCTCGTGCAATTCGGCTAAATTTCCCATGGTCTTTATTTTATTTTTAGAAACGATGTGGCATAATGATGTGTGATGTTTTACTTGAGTGGACATAAACACATCAATATGAGTTTAAGTTTATGTGTGTTGTGTGGCCATTGATCATCGACCAGAGGCTCGTACACCTCACCCCATTGGATTTCTGGTGGAGGCCATTACTTGGTCAAAAATCCATTGGTGTTAGCCTTCGGTATTATTGAAAATGGTCATTCATGCTATTTTGGACACAAATAGGGGTTGTGTGATCATTGATCATCGACCAGAGGCCCATAAACCTGACCCCACATATGTTTCCTGGCCATAGATCACATTCTTGGATTTTTGGTGGAGACCATTTCTTGGTCAAGAATCCGTAGGTGTTGGCCATTGATCATCGACTAGAGGCTCGTACACCTCACCCCACATTTGTTTCCTTGTGATAAATCACATTCTTGGTTTTCGGGCGGAGACCATTTCTTGGCCAAAAATCTATAGGTATTATTGAAAATGGTCGTGCATGCTATTTTCGACAAAAATGGGGGTTGTGTGGCAATTGATCATCGACCAGTTTTGAGTACACCTCACCCCACATATGTTTCCTTCCCATAGTTCACATTCTTGGATTTCTGGCGAAGACTATTTCTTGGTCAAAAATCGGTAGGTGTTAGCCTTTGGTATTATTGAAAATGCTCGTTCAAGGCAATTTCTGACAAAAATGGGGTTGTGTGGCCATTCATCATCGACCAGAGGCTCGTACACCTCACCCCACTTATGTTTCCTTGCCATAGGTCACATTCTTGGATTTCTATGGAGACCATTTTCTTGGTCAAAAATCTGAAGGTGTTAGCCTTCGGTATTATTGAAAATGGTCGTTCATGGCTATTTTCGACAAAAATGGGGGTTGTGTGGCCATTGATCATTGACCAGAGGCTCGTTCACCTCACCCCCCATATGTTTCCTTGCCAAAGATCACATTCTTGGATTTTTGGTGAGACCATTTCTTGGTCAAAAATCCGTTGGTGTTAGCCTTCGGTATTATTGAAAATGGTCGTTCATGCTATTTTGGAAAAAATAGGGGTTGTGTGGCCTTTGATCATCGACCAGAGGCTCGTACACCTCACCCACATATGTTTCCTTACCGTGGATCACATTCTTGGATTTCTGGTGGAGACCATTTCTTGGTAAAAATCCTAGGTGTTAGCCTTCAGTATTATTGAAAATGATCGTTCATGGCTATTTTCGACAAAATGGGGGTTGTGGGGCCTTTGATCATCGACCAGAGGCTTATACACCAGACCCCACATATGTTTCCTTGTCATAGGTCACATTTTTAGATTTCTGGTGGAGACCATTTCTTGGTCAAAAATCCGTAGGTGCTAGCATTCGGTATTATTGAAAATGGTCGTTCATTCTATTTTCGACAAAATGGGGGTTGTGTAGCCATTGACCATCGAACCAAGGCTCGTACACCTGACCCCACATATGTTTCCTTGCCATAGGTCACATTCTTGGATTTCTGGTGGGGTCCATTTGTTGGTCAAAAATCCGTAGGTGTTAGCCTTCGGTATTGTTGAAAATGCTAGCTCTTGCTATATTGGACAAAAATGGGGGTTGTGTAGCCATTGATCATCGACCAAAGGCTCATACACCTGACCCCAGATATGTTTCCTTGCCATAGATCAAATTCTTGGATTTTTGGTGGAGATCATTTCTTGGTAAAAAACCCATTGGTGTAAGCCTTTGGTATTATTGAAAATGGTCGTTTCATGGCTATTTTCGGCAAAGATGAAGGTTGTGTGGCCATTGATCATCGACTAGAGGCTCCTACACCTCACCCCACATAGGTTTCCTTGCCATAGATCACATTCTTGGTTTTCTGGTGGAGACCATTTCTTGGCCAAAAATCTGTTGGTGTTAGCCTTCGGTATAATTGAAAATGGTCCTTCATGCTATTTTCGACAAAAATGGGAGTTGTGTGGCCATTGATCATTGACCAGAGGCTCGTACACCTCACCCCATGTATGTTTTCTTTCCATAGATCACATTCTTGGATTTCTGGTGGAGACCATTTTTTGTTCAAAAATCCGTAGGTGTTAGCCACGGGTATTATTGAAAATGGTCGTTCATGGCATTTTCGACAAAAATAGGTGTTGTGTGACCATTAATCATCGACCAGAGGCTCGTACACCTCACCCCACATATGTTTCCATGTCATAGATCACATTTTTGGATTTTTGGTCGAGACAATTTATTGGTCAAAAATTCGAAGGTGTTTGCCTTCGGTATTATTGGAAATGGTCGTTGATGCAATTTTCGACAAAAATAGGGGTCGTGTAGCCATTGACCATCGAACAGAGGCTCGTACACCTAACCCCACATATGTTTCCTTGCCATGGGTCACATTCTTGGATTTCTAGTGGTGACCACTTCTTGGTCGAGACCCGTAGGTGTTAGCCTTCGATATTATTGAAAAAGGTCGTTCTTGCAATTTTGGACAAAAATGGGGGTTGTGTGGCCATTGATTATCAACCAGAGGCTCATACACCTGACCCCACATATGTTTCCTTGCCATAGATCACATTCTTGGATTTTTGGTGGAGGCCATTTCATGGCCAAAAATCCGTTGGTGTTAGCCTCGGTATTATTGAAAATGGGGGTTTTTTAGTCGATGATCAATGGCCACACAACCCCATTTTTGTCGAAAATAGCATGAACGGCCATTTTCAATAATACCAAAGGCTAACACCTACGGATTTTTGACCTAGAAATGGTCTCCACTAGAAATCCAAGAATGTGACCTTTGGCAAGGAAACATATGTGGGGTGAGGTGTATGAACCTCTAGTCGATGATCAATGGACACACAACCCCTATTTTTGTTGAAAATAGCATGAATGACCATTTTCAATAATAGTGAAGGCTAAAACCTATGGATATTTGATCAAGAAATGGTCTCTGCCAGAAATGCAAGAATGTGATCTATGGCAAGGAAACATATGTGGTGTGTGATTTCTGAGCCTCTCGTCGTTGATCAATGGCCACACAACCCCCATTTTTGACGAAAATAGCATGAACGGCCATTTTCAATAATACCGAGGGCTAACACCTACGGATTTTTGACCAAGAAATGGCCTCCACCAGAATTCTAAGAATGTAATCTATGGCAAGGAAACATATGTGGATTGAGGTGTACGAGCCTCTAGTCCATGATTTCTAGCCACACAACGCATATTTTTGCCGAAAATTGCATCAACGACCATTTTCAATAATACCGAAGGCTAACACCTACAGATTTTTGACCAATAAATGGTCTCCACCAAAAATACAAAAATGTGATCTATGGCATAGAAACATATGTGGGATGAGGTGTACGAGTCTCTAGTCGATGATCAATGGCCACACTACCCCCATTTTTTTCAAAATAGCATAAACGACCATTTTCAATAATACCGAAGGCTAACACCTATGGATTTTTGACCAAGAAATGGTCTCCACTAGAAGTCCAAGAATGTGTTTTATGGCAATGAAATATATGTGGGGTCAGGTGTACGAGCCTCTGTTCGATGGTCAATGGCTACACAACCCCCATTTTTGTCATAAAATAGAATGAACGACCATTTTCAATAATAATGAAGGATAGCACCTATGGATTTTTGACTAAGAAATGGTCTCCACCAGAAGTCTAAGAATGTGATCTATGGTAAGGAAAATATGTGGGGTATGGTGTACGAGCCTCTGGTCAATGATCAATGGCCACACAACCCCCATTTCGTCGAAAATAGCCAAGAACGGCCATTTTCAATAATACCGAAGGCTAACGCCTACGAATTTTCGACCAAGAAATGGTCTCCACCAGAAATACAAGAATGTAATCTATGGCAAGGAAACATATGTTGGGTGAGGTGTACGAGCCTTTGGTCAATGATAAATGGCCACACAAGCCTCAGTTTGGTCGAAAATAGCATGAACAACCATTTTCAATAATACTGAAGGCTAACACCAACGGATTTTTCACTAAGAAATGGTCTCCACCAGAAATCCCAGAATGTGATCTATGGTAAGGAAACATATGTGGGGAGAGGTGTACGAGCCTCTGGTTGACGATCAAATGCCACCCAACACCTATTTTTGTTGAAAATAGCATGAACGACCATTTTCAATAATACCGAAGGCAAACACCTACGGATTTTTGACCAAGAACTGGTCTCCACCAGAAATCCAAGAATGTGATCTATGGCAAGGAACCATATGTGGGGTGAGGTGAACGAGCCTCTGGTCAATGATCAATGGCCACACAACCCCCATTTTTGTCGAAAATAGCCATGAATGACCATTTTCAATAATACCGAAGGCTAACACCTACAGATTTTTGACCAAGAAATGGTCTCCACCAGAAATCCAAGAATGTGATCTATGGCAAGGAAACATATGTGGGGTGAGGTGAACGAGCCTCTGGTCAATGATCAATGGCCACACGACCCCCATTTTTGTCGAAAATAGCCATGAACGACCATTTTCAATAATACCAAAGGCTACAGATTTTTGACCAAGAAATTGTCTCCACCAGAAATCCAAGAATGTGACCTATGGAAAGGAAACATATGTGCGGTGTGGTGTACGAGTAACTGGTCGATGATCAATGGCCACACAACTCCCATTTTGTCGAAAATAGCATGAACGACCATTTTCAATAACGAAGGCTAACACCTATGGATTTTTGACCAAGAAATGGTTTCCATCAGATATCCAAGAATGTGATCTATGGCAAAAAAACATACGTGGGGTGAAGTGTACGTGCCTCTGGTCGATAGTGCGACCATTGATCATCGACCAGAGGCACATACACTTCACCCCACGTATATTTTCTTGCCATAGATCACATTCTTGGATTTTTGATGGAAACCATTGCTTGGTCAAAAATCCATAGGTGTTAGCCTACATTATTATTGAAAATGATCGTTCATGCTATTTTCGACAAAAATGGGGGTTGTGTGGCCATTGATCATCGACCAGTTACTCGTACACCTCACCCCACATATGTTTCCTTGCCATATGTCACATTCTTGGATTTCTGGTGGAGACCATTTCTTGGTCAAAAATCTATAGCCTTTGGAATTATTGAAAATGGTTGTTCATGGCTATTTTCGACAAAAATGGGGGTCGTGTGGCAATTGATCATTGACCAGAGGCTCGTTCACCTCACCCCACATATGTTTCCTTGCCATAGATCACATTATTGGATTTCTAGTGGAGACCATTTCTTGGTCAAAAATCCGTAGGTGTTAGCCTTCGATATTATTGAAAATGGTCGTTCATTACTATTTTCGACAAAAATGGGGGTTGTGTGGCCATTTATCATTGACCAGAGGCTCGTTCACCTCACCCCACATATGGTTCCTTGCGATAAATCACATTCTTGGATTTCTGGTGGAGACCAGTTCTTGGTCAAAAATCCGTTGGTGTTTGCCTTCAGTATTATTGAATATGGTCGTTCATGCCATTTTCAACAAAAATAGGTGTTGGGTGGCCTTTGATCGTCAACCAGAGGCTCGTACACCTCTCCCCACATATGTTCCCTTGCCATCGATCACATTCTTGGATTTCTGGTGGAGACCATTCTTGGTCAAAAATCTATAGCCTTTGGAATTATTGAAAATGGTTGTTCATGGCTATTTTCAACAAAAATGGGGGTCGTGTGGCAATTGATCATTGACCAGAGGCTCGTTCACCTCACTCCACATATGTTTCCTTGCCATAGATCATATTATTGGATTTCTAGTGGACACCATTTCTTGGTCAAAAATCCGTAGGTGTTAGCCTTCGGTATTGTTGAAAATGGTCGTTCATTACTATTTTCGACAAAAATGGGGGTTGTGTGGCCATTGATCATTGACCAGAGGCTCGTTCACCTCACCCCACATATGGTTCCTTGCGATAAATCACATTCTTGGATTTCTGGTGGAGACCAGTTCTTGGTCAAAAATCCGTAG
The DNA here is from genome assembly GCA_029449295.1 of Zea luxurians. NCBI lineage: Eukaryota > Viridiplantae > Streptophyta > Magnoliopsida > Poales > Poaceae > Zea > Zea luxurians. The sequence goes on along the minus strand of JAOPSE010000032.1, from coordinate 34,510,530 downwards.
GTGTTTGCCTTCAGTATTATTGAAAATGGTCGTTCATGCTATTTTCAACAAAAATAGGTGTTGGGTGGCCTTTGATCGTCAACCAGAGGCTCGTACACCTCTCCCCACATATGTTTCCTTGCCATCGATCACATTCTTGGATTTCTGGTGGAGACCATTTCTTAGTGAAAAATCCGTTGGTGTTAGCCTTCAGTATTATTGAAAATGGTCGTTCATGCTATTTTTGACCAAAATGGGGCTTGTGTGGCCATTTATCATTGACCAAAGGCTCGTACACCTCACCCCACATATGTTTCCTTGCCATAGATTACATTCTTGTATTTTGGTGGAGACCATTTCTTGGTCGAAAATCCGTAGGCGTTAGCCTTCAGTATTATTGAAAATGGTCGTTCTTTGCTATTTTCGACAAAATGGGGGTTGTGTGGCCATTGATCATCGAGCAGAGGCTCATACACCATACCCCACATATTTTCCTTGCCATAGATCACATTCTTAGATTTCTGGTGGAGACGATTTCTTAGTCAAAAATCCATAGGTGTTATCCTTCGGTATTATTGAAAATGGCCGTTCATGCTATTTTGACAAAAATGGGGGTTGTGTGGCCATTGATCATCGACTAGAGACTCGTACACCTCATCCCACATATGTTTCTATGCCATAGATTACATTTTTGGATTTTTGGTGGAGACCATTTATTGGTCAAAAATCTGTAGGTGTTAGCCTTCAGTATTATTGTAAATGGTCGTTGATGCAATTTTCGGCAAAAATATGCGTTGTGTGGCCAATAATCATGGACCAGAGGCTCGTACACCTCAATCCACATATGTTTCCTTGCCATAGATCACATTCTTAGATTTCTGGTGGAGGCCATTTCTTGGTCAAAAATCCATAGGTGTTAGCCCTCGTTACTATTGAAAATGGTCGTTCATTATATTTTCGTCAAAATGGGGGTTGTGTGGCCATTTACCAATGACTAGAGGCTCAGAAACCACAACCCACATATGTGTCGTTGCCATAGATCACATTCTTGCATTTCTGGCAGAGACCATTTCTTGATAAAAAATCCATAGGTGTTAGCCTTCACTATTATTGAAAATGGTCATTCATGCAATTTTCAACAAAAATAGGGGTTGTGTGTCCATTGATCATCGACTAGAGGTTCATACACCTCACCCCACATATGTTTCCTTTCCATAGGTCACATTCTTGGATTTCTGGTGGAGACCATTTCTAGGTCAAAAATCCGTAGGTGTTAGCCTTCGGTATTATTGAAAATGGTCGTTCATGCTTTTTTCGACAAAAATGGGGTTGTGTGGCCATTGATCAACGACTAAAAAACCCCCATTTTCAATACTACCGAGGCTAACACCAATGGATTTTTGGCCAAGAAATGGCCTACACCAAAAATCCAAGAATGTTATCTATGGCAAGGAAACATATGTGGGGTCAAGTGTATGAGCCTCTGGCTGATAATCAATTGCCACACAGCCCCCATTTTTGTCCAAAATTGCAAGAACGACCATTTTCAATAATATCAAAGGCTAACACCTACGGATCTCGACCAAGAAGTGGTCCCCACTAGAAATCAAAGAATGTGACCTATGGCAAGGAAACATATGTGGGGTCAGGTGTACGAGCCTTTGTTCGATGGTCAATGGCTACACAACCCCATTTTTTGTCGAAAATTGCATCAACAACCATTTTCAATAATATCGAAGCCAAACACCTATGGATGTGTTAGCCTTCGGTATTATTGAAAATGGTCATCTATGGCTATTTTCGACAAAAATGGGGGTTGTGTGGCCATTGATCTTCGACCAGAGGCTCATACACCTCACTACACATATGTTTCCTTGCCATTGATCACATTCTTGGATTTATGGTGGAGACCATTTCTTGGTCAAAAATCCATAGGTATTAGCCTTCAGTGTCATTGAAAATGGTCGTTCATGGCTATTTTCGACAAAAATGGGGGTTGTGTGGCCATTGATCATCGACCAGAGGCTCGTACACTTCACCCCACATATGTCTTCTTGCCATAGATCACATTCTTGGATTTCTGGTGGAGACCATTTCTTGGTCAAAAATCCGTTGGTGTTAGCCTTCGGTATTATTGTAAATGGTCGTTCATGGCTATTTTCGACTAAAATGGGGGTTGTGTGGCCATTTATCATCGACCAGAGGCTCGTACACCTCACCCCACATATGTTTCCTTGCCATAGATCGCATTCTTGGATTTCTGGTGGACACCATTTCTTGGTCAAAAATCCGTACGTGTTAGCCTTCGGTTTTATTGAAAATGGTCATTCATGACTATTTTCGACAAAAATGGGGGTTGTGTGGCCATTGATCATCGAGCAGAGGCTCGTAAACCTCACCCCGACCATTTCTTGGTCAAAAATTCGAATGTGTTAGCCTTCAGTACTATTGAAAATGGTCGTTCATGGCTATTTTCGACCAAAATGGGTGTTGTGTGGCCATTTATCATCGACCAGAGGCTCGTACACCTCACCCCACATATGTTTCCTTGCAATAGATCACATTCTTGGATTTCTGGTGGAGACCATTTCCTTGTCAAAAATCCGTTGGAGTTAGCCTTCGGTATTATTGAAAATAGTCGTTCATGGCTATTTTCGACTAAAATGGGGGTTGTGTGGCCATTTATCATCGACCAGAGGCTCGTACACCTAACCCCACATATGTTTCCTTGCCATAGATCGCATTCTTGGATTTCTGGTGGAGACCATTTCTTGGTCAAAAATCCGTACGTGTTAGCCTTCGCTATTATTGAAAATGGTCATTCATGGCTATTTTCGACAAAAATGCGGATTGTGTGGCCATTGATCATCGACCAGAAGCTCGTAAACCTCACCCCACATATGTTTCCTTGTCATAGATCACATTCTTTGATTTCTGGTGGAGACCATTTCTTGGTCAAAAATCCGAATGTGTTAGCCTTCGGTACTATTGAAAATGGTCGTTCATGGCTATTTTCGACAAAAATGGGGGTTGTGTGGCCAGTGATATTCGACTATAGGCTCATACACCTCACTACACATATGTTTCCTTGCCATAGATCACATTCTTGGATTTATGGTGGTGACCATTTCTTGGTCAAAAATCCGTAGGTGTTAGCCTTCAGTGTCATTGAAAATGGTCGTTCATGGCTATTTTCGACAAAAATGGGGGTTGTGTGGCCATTGATCATCGACCTGAGGCTCGTACACCTCACCCACATATGTTTCCTTGCCATAGATCACATTCTTGGATTTCTGGTGGAGACCATTTCTTGGTCAAAAATCCGTAGGTGTTAGCCTTCGGTATTATTGAAAATGGTCGTTCATAGCTATTTTCGACAAAAATGGGGGTTGTGTGGCCATTGATCATCAACGAGATGGTCATAAACCTCACCCCATATATGTTTCCTTGCCATAGATTACATTCTTGGATTTCTAGTGGAGACCATTTCTTGGTCAAAAATCCGTAGGTCTTAGCCTTCGGTATTATTGAAAATGGTCGTTCATGGCTATTTTCATCAAAAATGGGGGTTGTGTGGCCATGTATCATCGACCAGAGGCTCGTACACCTCACCCCACATATGTTTCCTTGCCATAGATCACATTCTTGGATTTTTGGTGGAGACCATGTCTTGGTAAAAAATTCGTACGTGTTAGCCTTCAGTATTATTGAAAATGGTCGTTCATGGCTATTTTCGACAAAATGGGGGTTGTGTGGCCATTGATCATCGACCAGAGGCTCGTACACCTCACCCCACATATGTTTCCTTGCCATAGATCACATTCTTGGATTTCTGGTGGAGACTATTTCTTGGGCAAAAATCCGAATTTGTTAGCCTTCGGTATTATTGAAAATGGTCATTCATGGCTATTGTCGAGAAAAATGGGGGTTTTCTGGCCATTGATCTTAGACCAGAGGCTCATACACCCAACTACACATATGTTTCCTTGCCATAGATCACATTCTTGGATTTATGGTGGAGACCATTTCTTGGTCAAAAATACGTAGGTGTTAGCCTTCAGTGTCATTGAAAATGGTTGTTCATTGCTATTTTTGACAAAAATGGGGTTGTGTGGCCATTGATCATCGACCATAGGCTCGTACACTTCAACCCACATATGTTTTCTTGCCATAGATCACATTCTCGGATTTGTGGTGGAGACCATTTCTTGGTCAAAAATCCGTTGGTGTTAGCCTTCGGTATTATTGAAAATGGTCGTTCATGGCTATTTTCGACTAAAATGGGGGTTGTGTGGCCATTTGTCATCGACCAGAGGCTCGTACACCTCACCCCACATATGTTTCCTTGCCATAGATCACATTCTTGGATTTCTGGTGGAGACCATTTCTTGCTCAAAAATCCGGACGTGTTAGCCTTCGGTATTATTGAAAATGGTCATTCATGGTATTTTCGACAAAAATGGGGGTTGTGTGGCCATTGATCATTGACCAGAGGAACGTAAACCTCACCCCACATATGTTTCCTTGCCATATATCACATTCTTTGATTTCTGGTGTAGACCATTTCTTGGTCAAAAATCCGAATGTGTTAGCCTTCGGTACTATTGAAAATGGTCGTTCATGGCTATTTTCGACAAAAATGGGGGTTGTGTGGACATTGATCATTGACCAGAGGCTCGTAAACCTCACCCCACATATGTTTCCTTGCCATAGATCACATTCTTTGATTTCTGGTGGAGACCATTTCTTGGTCAAAAATCCGTACGTGTTAGCCTTCGGTATTATTGAAAATGGTCAATCATGGCTATTTTTGACAAAAATGGGGGTTGTGTGGCCATTGATCATCGACCAGAGGCTCGTCAACGTCACCCCACATATGTTTCCTTGCCATAGATCCCATTCTTTGATTTCTGGTGATGACCATTTGTTGGTCAAAAATCCGAATGTGTTAGCCTTCGGTACTATTGAAAATGGTCGTTCATGGCTATTTTCGACAAAAATGGGGGTTGTGTGGCCATTGATATTCGAACAGAGGCTCATACACCTCACTACACATATGTTTCCTTGCCATAGATAACATTTTTGGATTTATGGTGGAGACCATTTCTTTGTCAAAAATCCGTAGGTGTTAGCCTTCGGTATTATTGAAAATGGTCGTTCATGGCTATTTTCGACAAAAATGGGGGTTGTGTGCCATTGATCATCGACCAGAGGCTCATACACCTCATTCCACATATGTTTCCTTGCCATAGATCACATTATTGGATTTCTGGTGGAGACCATTTCTTGGTCAAACATCCGTAGGTGTTAGCCTTCGGTATTATTGAAAATGGTCGTTCATGGCTATTTTCGACAAAAATGGGGGTTGTGTGGCCATTGATCATCGACCAGAGGCTCATACGCCTCACCTCACATATGTTTCCTTGTCATTGATCACATTCTTGGATTTCTGGTGGAGACCATTTCTTGGTAAAAAATCGTACGTGTTAGCCTTCAGTATTATTGAAAAGGTCGTTCATGGATATTTTCGACAAAATGGGGGTTGTGTGGCTATTGATCATCGACCAGAGGCTCGTACACCTCACCCCACATATGTTTCCTTGCCATATATCACATTATTGGATTTCTGGTGGAGACCATTTCTTGGGCAAAAATCCCAATGTGTTAGCCTTCGGTATTATTGAAAAGGGTCATTCATGGCTATTTTCGACAAAAATGGGGGTTGTGTGGCCATTGATCTTCGACCAGAGGCTCATACACCCCACTACACATATGTTTCCTTGCCATAGATCACATTCTTGGATTTATGGTGGAGACCATTTCTTGGTCAAAAATCCGTAGGTGTTAGCCGTCAGTGTCATTGAAAATGGTCGTTCATGGCTATTTTCGACAAAAAATGGGGGTTGTGTGGCCATTGATCATCGACCAGAGGCTCGTAAACCTCACCCCACATATGTTTCCTTGCCATAGATCACATTCTTGGATTTCTGGTGGAGACCATTTCTTGGTCAAAAACTCCGAATGTGTTAGCCTTTGGTACTATTGAAAATGGTCGTTTATGGCTATTTTTGACAAAAATGGGGGTTGTGTGGCCATTGATATTCGACTAGAGGCTCATACACCTCACTACACATATGTTTCCTAGCCATAGATCACATTCTTGTATTTATGGTGGAGACCATTTCTTGGTCAAAAATCCATAGGTGTTAGCCTTCTGTGTCATTGAAAATGGTCGTTCATGGCTATTTTCGACAAAAATGGGGGTTGTGTGGCCATTGATCATCGACCAGAGGCTCGTACACCTCACCCCACATATGTTTCCTTGCCATAGATCATATTCTTAAATTTCTGGTGGAGACCATTTCTTGGTCAAAAATCCGTAGGTGTTAGCCTCCGGTATTATTGAAAATGGTTGTTCATGGCTATTTTCGACAAAAACGGGGGTTGTGTGGCCATTGATCGTCGACCAGAGGCTCATACACCTCACCCCACATATGTTTCCTTGCCATAGATCACATTCTTGGATTACTGGTGGAGAATATTTCTTGGGCAAAAATCCGAATTTGTTAGCCTTCGGTATTATTGAAAATGGTCATTCATGGCTATTTTCGAGAAAAATGGGGGTTTTGTGGCCATTGATCTTAGACCAGAGGCTCATACACACAACTACACATATGTTTCCTTGCCATAGATCACATTCTTGGATTTATGGTGGAGACCATTTCTTGGTCAAAAATACGTAGGTGTTAGCCTTCAGTGTCATTGAAAATGGTTGTTCATTGCTATTTTTGACAAAAATGGGGGTTGTGTGGCCATTGATCATCGACCATAGGCTCGTACACTTCAACCCACATATGTTTTCTTGCCATAGATCACATTCTCGGATTTGTGGTGGAGACCATTTCTTGGTCAAAAATCCGTTGGTGTTAGCCATCGGTATTATTGAAAATGGTCGTTCATGGCTATTTTCGACTAAAATGGGGGTTGTGTGGCCATTTGTCATCGACCAGAGGCTCGTACACCTCACCCCACATATGTTTCCTTGCCATAGATCACATTCTTGGATTTCTGGTGGAGACCATTTCTTGCTCAAAAATCCAGACGTGTTAGCCTTCGGTATTATTGAAAATGGTCATTCATGGTATTTTCGACAAAAATGGGGGTTGTGTGGCCATTGATCATTGACCAGAGGAACGTAAACCTCACCCCACATATGTTTCCTTGCCATATATCACATTCTTTGATTTCTGGTGTAGACCATTTCTTGGTCAAAAATCCGAATGTGTTAGCCTTCGGTACTATTGAAAATGGTCGTTCATGGCTATTTTCGACAAAAATGGGGGTTGTGTGGACATTGATCATTGACCAGAGGCTCGTAAACCTCACCCCACATATGTTTCCTTGCCATAGATCACATTCTTTGATTTCTGGTGGAGACCATTTCTTGGTCAAAAATCCGTACGTGTTAGCCTTCGGTATTATTGAAAATGGTCATTCATGGCTATTTTTGACAAAAATGGGGGTTGTGTGGCCATTGATCATCGACCAGAGGCTCGTCAACCTCACCCCACATATGTTTCCTTGCCATAGATCCCATTCTTTGATTTCTGGTGGAGACCATTTGTTGGTCAAAAATCCGAATGTGTTAGCCTTCGGTACTATTGAAAATGGTCGTTCATGGCTATTTTCGACAAAAATGGGGGTTGTGTGGCCATTGATATTCGAACAGAGGCTCATACACCTCACTACACATATGTTTCCTTGCCATAGATAACATTTTTGGATTTATGGTGGAGACCATTTCTTTGTCAAAAATCCGTAGGTGTTAGCCTTCGGTATTATTGAAAATGGTCGTTCATGGCTATTTTCGACAAAAATGGGGGTTGTGTGCCATTGATCATCGACCAGAGGCTCATACACCTCATTCCACATATGTTTCATTGCCATAGATCACATTATTGGATTTCTGGTGGAGACCATTTCTTGGTCAAACATCCGTAGGTGTTAGCCTTCGGTATTATTGAAAATGGTCGTTCATGGCTATTTTCGACAAAAATGGGGGTTGTGTGGCCATTGATCATCGACCAGAGGCTCATACGCCTCACCTCACATATGTTTCCTTGTCATTGATCACATTCTTGGATTTCTGGTGGAGACCATTTCTTGGTAAAAAATCGTACGTGTTAGCCTTCAGTATTATTGAAAAGGTCGTTCATGGATATTTTCGACAAAATGGGGGTTGTGTGGCTATTGATCATCGACCAGAGGCTCGTACACCTCACCCCACATATGTTTCCTTGCCATATATCACATTCTTGGATTTCTGGTGGAGACCATTTCTTGGGCAAAAATCCCAATGTGTTAGCCTTCGGTATTATTGAAAAGGGTCATTCATGGCTATTTTCGACAAAAATGGGGGTTGTGTGGCCATTGATCTTCGACCAGAGGCTCATACACCCCACTACACATATGTTTCCTTGCCATAGATCACATTCTTGGATTTATGGTGGAGACCATTTCTTGGTCAAAAATCCGTAGGTGTTAGCCGTCAGTGTCATTGAAAATGGTCGTTCATGGCTATTTTCGACAAAAAAGGGGGTTGTGTGGCCATTGATCATCAACCAGAGCTTCGTACACTTCACTCCACATATGTTTTCTTGCCATAGATCACATTCTTGCATTTCTGGTGGAGACCATTTCTTGGTCAAAAATCAGTTGGTGTTAGCCTTCGGTATTATTGAAAATGGTCGTTCATGGCATTTTCGACTAAAATGGGGGTTGTGTGGCCTATTATCATCGACCAGAGGGTCGTACACCACACCCCATATATGTTTCCTTGCCATAGATCACATTCTTGGATTTCTGGTGGAGACCATTTCTTGGTCAAAAATCCATACGTGTTAGCCTTCGGTATTATTGAAAATGGTCATTCATGGTATTTTCGACAAAAATGGGGGTTGTGTGGCTATTAATCATCTACCAGAGGATCGTAAACCTCACCCCACATATGATTCTTTGCCATAGATCACATTCTTTGATTTCTGGTGAAGACCATTTCTTGGTCAAAAATCCGAATGTGTTAGCCTTCGGTACTATTGAAAATGGTCGTTCATGGCTATTTTCGACAAAAAATGGGGGTTGTGTGGCCATTGATCATCGACCAGAGGCTCGTAAACCTCACCCCACATATGTTTCCTTGCCATAGATCACATTCTTTGATTTCTGGTGGAGACCATTTCTTGGTCAAAAACTCCGAATGTGTTAGCCTTTGGTACTATTGAAAATGGTCGTTTATGGCTATTTTTGACAAAAATGGGGGTTGTGTGGCCATTGATATTCGACTAGAGGCTCATACACCTCACTACACATATGTTTCCTAGCCATAGATCACATTCTTGTATTTATGGTGGAGACCATTTCTTGGTCAAAAATCCATAGGTGTTAGCCTTCTGTGTCATTGAAAATGGTCGTTCATGGCTATTTTCGACAAAAATGGGGGTTGTGTGGCCATTGCTCATCGACCAGAGGCTCGTACACCTCACCCCACATATGTTTCCTTGCCATAGATCATATTCTTGGATTTCTGGTGGAGACCATTTCTTGGTCAAAAATCCGTAGGTGTTAGCCTTCGGTATTATTGAAAATGGTTGTTCATGGCTATTTTCGACAAAAACGGGGGTTGTGTGGCCATTGATCATCGACCAGAGGCTCATACACCTCACCCCACATATGTTTCCTTGCCATAGATCACATTCTTGGATTACTGGTGGAGACCATTTCTTGGTCAAAAATCCGTAGGCGTTAGACTTCGGTATTATTGAAAATGGTCGTTCATGGCTATTTTCATCAAAAATGGGGGTTGTGTGGCCATTTATCATCGACCAGAGGCTCGTACACCTCACCCTACATATGTTTCCTTGCCATAGAACACATTCTTGGATTTCTGGTGGAGACCATTTCTTGGTCAAAAATTCGTACGTGTTAGCCTTCGGTATCATTGAAAATGGTCGTTCATGGCTATTTTCGACAAAATGGGGGATGTGTGGCAACTGATCATCGACCAGAGGCTCGTACACCTCACCCACATATGTTTCCTTGCCATAGATCACATTCTTGGATTTCTAGTGGAGACCATTTCTAGGGCAAAAATCCGAATGTGTTACCCTTCGGTATTATTGAAAATGGTCATTCATCGCTATTTTTGACAAAAATGGGGGTTGTGTGGCCATTGATCATCAACCAGAGGCTCGTACACCTCACCCACATATGTTTCCTTGCCATAGATCATATTCTTGGATTTCTGGTGGAGACCATTCCTTGGTCAAAAATCCGTAGGTGTTAGCCTTAGGTATTATTGAAAATGGTTGTTCAAGGCTATTTTCGACAAAAACAGGGGTTATGTGGCAATTGATCATCGACCAGAGGCTCATACACCTCACCCCACATATGTTTCCTTGCCATAGATCACATTCTTGGATTACTGGTGGAGACCATTTCTTGGTCAAAAATCCGTAGGCGTTAGCCTTCGGTATTATTGAAAATGGTTGTTCATGGCTATTTTCATCAAAAATGGGGGTTGTGTGGCCATTTATCATCGACTAGGGGCTCGTACACCTCACCCTACATATGTTTCCTTGCCATAGAACACATTCTTGGATTTCTGGTGGAGACCATTTCTTGGTCAAAAATTCGTACGTGTTAGCCTTCGGTATTATTGAAAATGGTCGTTCATGGCTATTTTCGACAAAATGGGGGATGTGTGGCAATTGATCATCGTCCAGAGGCTCGTACACCTCACCCCACATATGTTTCCTTGCCATAGATCATATTCTTAGATTTCTGGTGGAGACCATTTCTAGGGCAAAAATCCGAATGTGTTAGCCTTCGGTATTATTGAAAATGGTCATTCATCACTATTTTCGACAAAAATGGGGGTTGTGTGGCCATTGATCTTCGACCAAAGGCTCATACACCCCACTACACATATGTTTCCTTTCCATAGATCACATTCTTGGATTTATGGTGGAGACCATTTCTTGGTCAAAAATTCGTAGGTGTTAGCCTTCAGTGTCATTGAAAACAGTCGTTCATGGCTATTTTCGACAAAAATGGGTGTGGCCATTGATCATCGAGCAGAGGCTCGTACACTTCACCCCACATATGTTTTCTTGCCATAGATCACATTCTTGGATTTTTGGTGGAGACCATTTCTTGGTCAAAAATCCGTTGGTGTTAGCCTTCAGTATTATTGAAAATGGTCGTTCATGGCTATTTTCGACTAAAATGGGGGTTGTGTGGCCATTTATCATCGACCAGGGGCTCATACACCTCACCTCACATATGTTTCTTTGCCATAGATCACATCCTTGGATTTCTGGTGGAGACCATTTCTTGGTCAAAAATCCGTAGGTGTCAGCCTTTGGTATTATTGAAAATGGTCATTCATGGCTATTTTCGACAAAAATGGGGTTGTGTGGCCATTGATCATCGACCAGAGGATCGTAAACCTCACCCCACATATGTTTCCTTGCCGTAGATCACATTCTTTGATTTCTGGTGGAGACCATTTCTTGGTCAAAAACCGAATGTGTTAGCCTTCGGTACTATTGAAAATGGTCGTTCATGGCTATTTTTGACAAAAATGGGGGTTGTGTGGCCATTGATATTCAACCAGAGGCTCATACACCTCACCCCACATATGTTTCCTTGCCATAGATCACATTCTTGGATTTCTGGTGGAGACCATTTCTTGGTCAAAAATCTGTCGGTGCTAGCCTTCAGTGTCATTGAAAATGGTGGTTCATGGCTATTTTCGACAAAAATGGGGGTTGTGTGGTCATTGATCATCGACCAGAGGCTCGTACACCACACCCCACATATGTTTCCTTGCCATAGATCACATACTTGGATCTCTGGTGGAGACCATTTCTTGGGCAAAATTCCGAATGTGTTAGCCTTCGGTATTATTGAAAATGGTCATTCATGGCTATTTTTGACAAAAATGGGGGTTGTGTGGCCATTGATCTTTGACCAGAGGTGTTGGGGACCTTCGGCATCCGAAGGTCCTCAAAAACAGGATTTAATAGTATTTCTGGAGTATAATGTGTGAACAGGTATCTTCGGACTCAAGTCGGCATCACAGTAGACCAGAATAATACGAAGGTTGGTGCAGCGCCGAAGGTGTAAGCAGGAAAGCTTCGGCGTGACAGCGGAAGGTGAAACCGACTTAAAGATGAAAAGGCTATTTAGACCTCGACAGATTACTATAGAATTATTATCAAGTGTAAAGGGCATGAATGTAATTTTGTATGGGTTGTGTCCCGCGCCTATAAATAGGTGAACAGTACCCCCGTACTGGACACGCTGACTTGGCATTCGCTTTTTGCGTCACGCTTGTACTATCATCTCCTTCCAGTTGAAGGTACACTTGTAATTCAACGATATTTCTGTTTATGCTTAATAATAATACATAATTGTTCATGTTGTCATTTATATTCCTTACATTTCATCCTTCGTCATTATATAATGAATTTATGAAGGTTTATCCTTCATAACCTTCGTCCGAAAACCATTATACCCTAAGGGAAATAATGTTTCGAAGGACGAAGGACTTTAACGATTAACATTTTCTATGTTGCCTTGTTCTTAACTCATAGCATTTGAGAACAAGTCTCCAACATTGGCGCCCACCTCCGGTGAACTCACTTCCACTCTTTGAAGTTTTTTGAACACCTTCGGCGATCATAAATCTTCGTTATGGCGCCAAAGAAAGCTTCAGCGACTGGGCTGCAGCTCTGCAACCACTGGACCACAATCAGGAGACAGTCTCCCTGCGGGAGGCCCGAAGCCAGAAAAGGAAGGCTGTCAGTCCGACACCACCAGAGGACGAGATAGATCAAGAAATCAGAGATATGGAGATGCTTCATCAACAAGTACAGAGGAAGAAAGAAAAGATGGCCAGGCTAGCTGAACTGCAGAGGCAGATAGACGAAGCCTCTGAAGAAGTTCGTCATCTTGCTCAGGATGAGCAACACCGAAGGCCTCAGCATCAAGACCTTCATCAGGAGGGTTTTCCCAACGAAGATGACTGGTATGACAATCTCCATCATGGGAATTTTGTTTTTGATGATGCTTCTCCTCTGTCCGCTGAGCTGCAGGCTACACCTTGGCCTCCGTCCTACAAGCCACCTCAGCTTCCCGTATTCGATGGCCACTCGGACCCGAAGCAGTTTTTTATGAGCTACGAAGCAACAGTATCTTCGTATGGTGGCAATGCTTCAGTCATGGCCAAATCTTTCGTTATGGCTGTCAGGAGTGTTGCTCAAACCTGGTATTCCTCCCTTCGACCAGGAACGATCACTTCATGGCAGAAGGTGAAGGACTTGTTGTTAACTAGCTTCCAAGGGTTTCAGACGAAGCCGGTCACTGCTCAGGCTCTGTTCCAGTGCACCCAGGATCACGAAGAATACCTACAGGCGTATGTCCGAAGGTTCTTGCGTCTGAGGGCACAGGCACCAACGATGCCCAATGAAATTGTCATTGAGGCCATGATCAAGGGGCTTCGGCCAGGACCGTCAGCTCAGTACTTCGCTAGGAAGCCCCCTCAAACTTTGGAGAAGCTGCTCCAGAAGATGGACGAGTACATTCGGGCCGATAATGATTTTCGCCAAAGAAGGGAGGAGGCCTTCAGGTTTTCTGAAATGACCAGGGGCTTCGGAGGGAGGTTCTACCCGAGGCATGTTAGATCAATTCATAACTCTACACAAAATGATGATAGAGGGAGCCAACAGCAAAGGCCACAATGTTCCTCACAGGCTTCGGGGCAACAGCAAGGCTCCTTCCGACCACCAGCTCCAAGGGGCAGAGGCGCCAGGGGCTTCGGAGGAAGATTTGGTGATCAACCGAGAAGAATCTTTTGCTTATTCTGTGGTGAGAACAAAGGTCATACCACCAGGATGTGCAATGTTACCATCCAGAAGCAAAAAGAAATAGCCGAAGCGGCAGCACAGCAGGCTCAGCCGAAGCAGGTCATGCACACTGCTTCGTATCATTCGCCTTACATCCCAGAGTATGTAGGCAATCACCCTGCAGTTTCTGTTGCTTCGGCGAGTCAACCTCAGGCTTCCTGGCAACAACCTCCGCCTCCACCACCGCTGCAACAAGGCCAGCAGCCAGAAGGGAGCCAATATGCTCCACACCAAAGGGACTTCAGAGAGCAGTCCGAAGCTCGCACAGTTAACAGCACTGTGCCAGAGTCAAAGCACATCTATTGACAAATATCCTACCTTAATAGCAATCTTTTTCATTTAGTTTTATTTTTCTGTAATAAAGGACATTGTTCAGGTTTCATGTAAATAGTTTCGTCGATTCCCACAAAGAAAATATATTTTCTTCACAGGCTTAAATTGTTGAAAGACTTGTGACAGCAAAGAGGACCTTCGAAATATTGAAAATTCTTCGAAGTAACAAAAAGTCGTTCTAAGGAACGCAGAGTAAGTTTGCCGAAGTCACAAAAAGCCGCTGCAGAGGGAGCACAGTGTAAGTTTTCTGCTCCAAAGTTGTTCCAAAGGGAATGCAGAGCATACAGCGAAAAGTCAACGCTGATACCGCCTAAGTAAAAGGCGAAGCGCGAAAAGTCAACGCGAATACCGCTGAAAGTAAAAGGCGAAGAAGCTCCTAAGGGAGGCTTACAGCGAAAAATAAACGCTGATTCCGCTAAAGTAAAAGGCGAAGAAGCTCCTAAGGGAGGCTTGTAAAAAATTGTGTGTTTTATCGCAGGGATGCGTGTGCATCTTCGGACGCATCGCATCACATAACATAACATCATCGCATCATTTCGCATAGCATAAGCATCATACATCATGTTGCATATGACACAAGAGGTGGACACAATATCAATCTACAGAAGAACGTTTTGAAGAAAGGGAAAAATCATAATGTCACAAGGAGATACATTATCGATCTTTGGAGGTGTAGCTTCGGAAAATATTTTCACGAAGCCTGGATATTATTCATCAGAACGCTGGATATTGTTGAAAAATTCTTCTTCACGAAGCATGAAAAGAAGGGAAGGTGTTTTTTCGTCAAAGACTCAAAAGCGGTACGTGTAAAGTTTCATGCATCGTAAAGAATTAAGCAAGAAAAACAGGTATATTACATTCAGGGTTACAAAATGTTACAATATATATTACATTTCAGAAGTTTTTACAATAATACTTAATCCTCTCTCAAGACGACTTCTGCAGCCTCGTTTAGAAGTCGATTGACGACTTCGTCCATAATAGCTTCAGCCATCTTTTTTATTTCGTCGTCTCCTTTCGGCTGAGTGTCCGAAGGGGCTTTAGCAGAATCTGAAGCAGAACAGGATATGGCTACATTGCTATGACAAATTGCAAACGAATCATAAAACCTAAAATTACAGCACAATAAAAACTATTAGATAATACCTAATTGACCTTCGGGTTCTGCGCTCTTCTCAGCAGCCTCAGCTACTTCTCTAGCATCGTGAATGCCCTTTTCGCTTCTTTGAATAATCTCTCGGGCCATTTCTCGGCCACCATTATCCCAGATATCGGTGAAAAATTTTCCACCAACCATGCTAGCCTCGGCCGATGGATCCCTTGCATCTTCGAAGGAAAAAGCACCTTCGGATTGCGCTAGAATCTTTACATGTTCGCAGCCTTTTTTCTCTAGAATAGTGGCAATTCCTCTGGCACCCGAGAAGGCACATATATCTCCACGGCTATTTAAAATTTCTTCGAAGGCTTCAGCTTCGTGGTCGATCCATTCGATGGGACCTTCGGGATTGCCTCTCGTAAAGTTTTCCTCACTTGAGAATGCGCCGACCTTGGCGAAGCTAGCCTTTAGCTTCTTAACACATTCTATAGATTTGTTATAGCATCTCTTTTTGGACGACCAAAGCTCTTCAACAGTTCCTTCTAGGTGATCTGCCCATTGGTCGCTGAGTTCTCGCTTTGTTTCTTCAAGTATACGTTCTTCCTTGGCTCTGGCCAGTTGTTTCCGAAGATCTTCAAGTTCGCGTTTATGAGCTTCAGCTTGACCTTTAAAAACAGCTTCGTCTTCCTTTATTTTATTTATCAATGAGTATAATATTTTATCTTTCTCGAGACCTTCGTTCCTCAGTTCAATTACTTCGGAACGAAGGTTGCTCAGGGCTATAGTACACCCTTCGTCTTCAGCATTTTTCTGTGCCCTGAGGGCATTGCTAAGTATCAGGCCCTGCAAAGAGAAATATGTGTGTGTCAATAGGTTCAAACAAACGAAAAATTTTGGTCTCAACAAAAAATGCAAAGATTCCATTTGTTGCACCTTCAAGCTATTATACGCCAGGCTGTCGGCCAAATCATTTTTCGATAGCACTGAGAGCCCGTCTTCCAGTGTTGGGAATCCGAAGCTCTTGCTCATCTCCCGACAGACAGAAATCTCTTTGCTGTCAGGGAGACAATACAAAAAGTCTTCTTCTCCACTGCCATTGAATATTAATGCCCCCTTCGGATACTTCAGTTTTTGGGCGTAAAGTTGGGCCTCTTGTTTTTCTTTTTCTGATAGTTGTTTCCCCGAAGCATGGCGAATAATATAATCAAGGACTTTGGGAGATGCTTCGGGGGCAGCAGCACTGATTTCTTCAACAAAAGTTGGCTCTGCAATTTTTTCTTCCTCGAATTCCAGGGATTTTATTTTCGTGGGTTCTGAGGACCCAGCTTCGGCTTCAGTTTCTTGTTCTCGAGCTTTAGTATCAGAGATTTCAGTTTTTTCTTCGGGGATGACAGCAGTCTCCTTCGGAGGTGTGTTTGAAGATTGAATTGTCTCCAGAACATCTAGCACGTTGACCATTCTCTTCCTTTTCGGGGTCACTGCTGGCACCTTTTGGTTTTTACTGCTTCAATATTTGTTGCAGGACTCAAAACTTCTGATGTTTTTGATCCCTCAGTTGCTTCTTTCACTGTGGACGGCGCTTCGACCTTCTCTTTCGTTTCTGATAACAAAATCTTTGATTGTTCCAATTCTATTTTTGTCGGCACTTCGGCCGTTTCTGGGACTTCTGGCAGCAGGGTTGGCTCGGTTGGTTTTTCAGCTTCGGTGGCCGAAGAGGTTTCTCCGGTAAATTCAGGCACCGAAGCTGGTTCAATATAGCGCGGCCGATGTGTGAGGACCTTTATCTTTTTTCTTTTCGGTTCTGGCTCGCTAGGAGCAGTTGCAACTTCTTCTTTTGCAGAGGTTGGGTTTTTTCTCTTTTGCCTTCGAATGGGATAGCAATAGTCAGGGTAGACAAACCCGATTGCATCAAATACCCGATTTAGCCTCTTCTTTTTTCGGCCTCCGAAGGCTGCTGACATTGCAGTGTCTTCGGCCTTCGAATAAGCCCCAAGCAGTTCATCACTTAAATTTTCAATGCTTTTTAACCAGTCATCATCTGGCTCAACGAATTTATCTCCAAATTTAAAAGTGTACTTCAATCTGATAAGTCCACCTTCGTCGGCCTCTTTTATGGTTTCCTGTGGCATTTCCCATTTCTCCGCAAGCGGCCATACCCTGAAGGCAATATGCTCTTGTACTAAGTCTCTCGTTCCAATAAAAGAACAGTTAACGCCGAAGGCCCTCTGGCATTCTTCGGCAGCTTCATTCATTTCAACCTTCGGCCTCCGAAGGCCGAAGCTTTGCCAAATAGGGCGCATGATTATACCTTTGATATCTTCTCGTACTGTCAGATCATTCTTCACATAAAACCATTCTGTCATCCAGTCTCCGGGCCATCTCTTCCGAAAGGTTGGCACGGAGCAGCTTGACCCGGACCGGGAAACGAAACTGTAGCAGCCAAAATTATTGTGATACTGTTCCTTACCCCAAGGTTTTGTTTCATATGATAATTCATGTATATTGCAGAAGCTTTTTGCGTCAGGCTTCAGACCTTGGCTTCTCACGGCCCACACGAAGATATTCAGCCTTATAATTGCCTCGGGGGTAAGTTGATGGAGATAGACTTCGAATATTTTCAGCACCTCTACAACGAAGCTGCTCAAAGGAAATCGCAGTCCAGCTTTCAAAAAACTTCGGTATACTACGACTTCATTCTCTTCATGGTGTGGGCAAGTTTTTTCCCCTTCGTCGGCCCTCACAATGGACAAATCCCGAAAATACCTTCCTCTCATGTTGACAAGATGATTCTCTTTGATAGTTGATTTACCATAAACTGAATGGCTTGGTCGCCAGGGACGATCTTCGGAGTCTTCACCACCACTGTCCACATCATAGCTGTCACTGTCACCAGTATCTTCAGACAAACCTTCCAGAATCTCCTTGGTAATTTTTTCTGTGTTGGTCTTTGACATCGCTATGAGAAACCCCAAGTTTTTCTCTTCGTCGAGGCTCAGCTTCATCTCAGCAGCAGTCTTCTTATCTTCAGACATCTTCGGAGACACTAAAAAACTATTTTCAAAGCCGAAGCTTCAAAACTAAAAGCTTAGCAAATCGTAGTGCACAAGAGCTAAAAATTGAGTGAGCGGGAGCAGTTGGCCAGAGAGCGTGTCAAATGAGTTTGCGGTATGGCCCTATTTATACGCCAAGTGCGTTGAAAATTGAAAGACCCCGCTTGTCAGTGAATGTTGCTATTCTAGCAAAGGGAAGGTGTTTTTTCGGACCTTCGGCGTAAAGCCTTCGTCCATGTCGCAATCTAAATTTATTATTTTAAACAAATTATTATTGCGAGGGGCTACTGTTGGGGACCTTCGGCATCCGAAGGTCCTCAAAAACAGGATTTAATAGTATTTCTGGAGTATAATGTGTGAACAGGTATCTTCGGACTCAAGTCGGCATCACAGTAGACCAGAATAATACGAAGGTTGGTGCAGCGCCGAAGGTGTAAGCAGGAAAGCTTCGGCGTGACAGCGGAAGGTGAAACCGACTTAAAGATGAAAAGGCTATTTAGACCTCGACAGATTACTATAGAATTATTATCAAGTGTAAAGGGCATGAATGTAATTTTGTATGGGTTGTGTCTCGCGCCTATAAATAGGTGAACAGTACCCCCGTACTGGACACGCTGACTTGGCATTCGCTTTTTGCGTCACGCTTGTACTATCATCTCCTTCCAGTTGAAGGTACACTTGTAATTCAACAATATTTCTGTTTATGCTTAATAATAATACATAATTGTTCATGTTGTCATTTATATTCCTTACATTTCATCCTTCGTCATTATATAATGAATTTATGAAGGTTTATCCTTCATAACCTTCGTCCGAAAACCATTATACCCTAAGGGAAATAATGTTTCGAAGGACGAAGGACTTTAACGATTAACATTTTCTATGTTGCCTTGTTCTTAACTCATAGCATTTGAGAACAAGTCTCCAACAAGAGGCTCATACACCTCACTACACATATGTTTCCTTGCCATAGATCACATTATTGGATTTATGGTGGAGACCATTTCTTGGTCAAAAATCCTTAGGTGTTAGCCTTCAGTGTCATTGAAAATGGTCGTTCATGGCTATTTTTGACAAAAATGGGGGTTGTGTGGCCATTGATCATCGACCAGAGGCTCGTACACTTCACCCCACATATGTTTTCTTGCCATAGATCACATTCTTGGATTTCTGGTGGAGACCATTTCTTGGTCAAAAATCCGTACGTGTTAGCCTTCGGTATTATTGAAAATAGTCATTCATGGATATTTTCGACAAAAATGGGGGTTGTGTGGCCATTGATCATCAACCAGAGCTCGTAAACCTCACCCCACATATGTTTTCTTGCCATAGATCACATTCTTTGATTTCTGGTGGAGACCATTTCTTGGTCAAAAATCCGAATATGTTAGCCTTCGGTACTATTGAAAATGGTCGTTCATTGCTATTTTCGACAAAAATGGGGGTTGTGTGGCCATTGATATTCGACCAGAGGCTCATACACCTCACTGCACATATGTTTACTTGCCATAGATCACATTCTTGGATTTATGGTGGAGACCATTTCTTTGTCAAAAATCCGTAGGTGTTAGCCTTCGGTATTATTGAAAATGGTCGTTCATGGCTATTTTTGACAAAAATGGGGGTTGTGGGGCCATTGATCATCGACCAGAGGCTCGTACACCTCACCTCACATATGTTTCCTTGCCATAGATCACATTATCGGATTTCTGGTGGAGACCATTTCTTGGTCGAAAATCCATACGTGTTAGCCTTCGGTATTATTGAAAATGGTCGTTGATCACTATTTTCGACAAAAATGGGCGTTGTGTGGCCATTGATCATTGGCCAGAGGCCCATACACCTCACCCCACATATGTTTCCTTGCCATAGATCACATGCTTGGATTTATGGTGGAGACCATTTCTTGGTCAAAAATCCGTAGGTGTTAGCCTTCCGTGTCATTGAAAATGGTCGTTCATGGCTATTTTCGACAAAAATGGGGGTTGTGTGGCCATTGATCATCGACCAGAGGCTCGTACACTTTACCCCACATATGTTTCTTGCCATTGATCACATTCTTGGATTTCTGGTGGAGACCATTTCTTGGTAAAAAATCTGTACGTGTTAGCCTTCGGTATTATTGAAAATGGTCATTCATGACTATTTTCGACAAAAATGGGGGTTGTGTGGCCATTGATCATTGACCAGAGGCTCATAAACCTCACCCCATATATGTTTCCTTGCCATAGATCACATTCTTTGATTTCTGGTGGAGACCATTTTTTAGTCAAAAATCCGAATGTGTTAGCCTTCGGTACTATTGAAAATGGTCGTTCATGGCTATCTTCGACAAAAATAAGGGTTGTGTGGCCATTGATATTCGACCAGAGGCTCATACACCTCACTACAAATATGTTTCCTTGCCATAGATCACATTCTTGGATTTATGGTGGAGACCATTTCTTGGTAAAAAATCTGTGAGTGTTAGCCTTCAACGTCATTGAAAATGGTCGTTCATGGCTATTTTCGACAAAAATGGGGGTTGTGTGGCCATTGATCATCGACCAGAGGCTCGTACACCTCACCCCACATATGTTTCCTTGCCATAGGTCACATTCTTGGATTTTTAGTGGAGACCATTTCTTGGGCAAAAATCTGAATGTGTTAGCGTTCGGTATTATTGAAAATGGTCATTCATGGCTATTTTAGAGAAAAATGGGGGTTGTTTGGCCATTGATCTTCGACCAGAGGCTCATACACCTCACTACACATATGTTTCCTTGCCATAGATCACATTCTTGGATTTATGGTGGAGACCATTTTTTGGTCAAAATTATGGAGGTGTTAGCCTTCAGTGTCATTGAAAATGGTCGTTCATGGCTATTTTCGACAAAAATGGGGGTTGTGTGGCCATTGATCATCGACCAGAGGCTCGTACACCTCACCCCACATATGTTTCCTTGCCATAGATCACATTCTTGGATTTCTGGTGGAGACCATTTCTTGGTCAAAAATCCATACGTGTTAGCCTTCTGTATTATTGAAAATGGTCGTTGATCGCTATTTTAGACAAAAATGGGCGTTGTGTGGCCATTGATCATCGACCAGAGGCCCATACACCTCACCCCACATATGTTTCCTTGCCATAGATCACATTCTTGGATTTATGGTGGAGACCAATTCTTGGTCAAAAATCCGTAGGTGTTAGCCTTCCGGGTCATTGAAAATGGTCGTTCATGGCTATTTTCGTCTAAAATGGGGGTTGTGTGGCCATTGATCATCGACCAGAGGCTCGTACACTTTACCCCACATATGTTTTCTTGTCGTTGATCACATTCTTGGATTTCTGGTGGAGACCATTTCTTGGTCAAGAATCCGTTGGTGTTAGCCTTCGGTATTATTGAAAATGGTCGTTCATGGCTATTTTCGTCTAAAATGGGGGTTGTGTGGCCATTTATCATCGACCAGAGGCTTGTACACCTCACCCCACATGTGTTTCCTTGCCATAGATCACATTCTTGGATTTCTGGTGGAGACCATTTCTTGGTCAAAAATCCGTACATGTTAGCCTTCAGTATTATTGAAAATGGTCATTCATGGCGATTTTCGACAAAAATGGGGGTTGTGTGGCCATTGATCATCGACCAGAGGCTCATAAACCTCACCCCACATATGTTTCCTTGCCATAGATCACATTCTTTGATTTCTGGTGGAGACCATTTCTTGGTCAAAAATCCGAATGTGTTAGCCTTCGGTACTATTGAAAATGGTCGTTCATGGCTATTTCGACTAAAATAAGTGTTGTGTGGCCATTGATATTCGACCAGAGGCTCATACACCTCACTACACATATGTTTCCTTGCCATAGATCACATTCTTGGATTTATGGTGGAGACCATTTCTTGGTCAAAAATCCGTGAGTGTTAGCCTTCAGTGTCATTGAAAATGGTCGTTCATGGCTATTTTCGACAAAAATGGGGGTTGTGTGGCCATTGATCATCGACCAGAGACTCGTACACCTCACCCCACATATGTTTCCTTGCCATAGATCACATTCATGGATTTCTGGTGGAGACCATTTCTTGGGCAAAAATCTGAATGTGTTAGCCTTCGGTATTATTGAAAATGGTCATTCATGGCTATTTTCGACAAAAATGGGTGTTGTGGCCATTGATCTTCGACCAGAGCCTCATACACCTCACTACACATATGTTTCCTTGCCATAGATTACATTCTTGGATTTATAGTGGAGACCATTTCTTGGTCAAAATTCCGTAGGTGTTAGCCTTCATTGTCATTGAAAATGGTCGTTCATGGCTATTTTCGACAAAAATGGGGGTTGTGTGGCCATTGATCATCGACTAGAGGCTCATACACCTCACCCCACATATGTTTCCTTGCCATAGATCACATTTTGGATTTCTGGTGGAGAACATTTCTTGGTAAAAAATCCGTAGGTGTTAGCCTTCGGTATTATTGAAAATAGTCGTTCATGGCTATTTTTGACAAAAATGGGGGTTGTGTGGCCATTGATCATCGACCAGAGGCTCATACACCTCACCCCACGTATGTTTCCTTGCCATAGATCACATTCTTGGATTTCTGGTGGAGACCATTTCTTGGTCAAAAATCCGTAGGTGTTAGCCTTCGGTATTATTGAAAATGGTCGTTCATGGCTATTTTCATAAAAAATGTGGGTTGTGTGGCCATTTATCATCGACCAGAGGCTCGTACACCTCACCTCACATATGTTTCCCTGCCATATATCACATTCTTCGATTTATGGTGGAGACCATTTCTTGGTCAAAAATCCGTAGGTGTTAGCCTTCCGTTTCATTGAAAATGGTCGTTCATGGCTATTTTCGACAAAAATGGGTGTTATGTGGCCATTGATCATCGACCAGAGGCTCTGTTGGGGGCCTTCGGCTTCCGAAGGTCCTCAAAAACGTGATTTGACAATGTTTTCCAAGTATGCGAGCAGGTATCTTCGGAATCAGGTGGCGGGTATACAAAAGCATGGTCAAGACGAAGCTTGACTGAAATGGAAGACGATCATGACGAAGGATGAAACGATCACGAAGTTATGTGCAGAGGAGCTTCGGCATGATAGCAGAAAGGAGAAACCGACTTAAAGATGAAAAGCCAAATCAGCCCTCGAAGAATTACTATAGAGTTATTGATAAAAGTAAAGGGCATTAATGTAATTTTACACGGGCTACGTCCCGTGCCTATAAATAGATGAACATTACTCCTGTACTGTTCACGCTGACTTGGCATTGGCATCACGCTTGTACCCTTACTTTCCTTCAAGCCGAAGGTACATTTGTAATTTGCCATCGTTTATACAAGTAAAATGAATAGAAATAAATTAATAATAATGTTTAAAGTAATTATGTTATTTTCTGCATTTTATGCATAAATCTTTTCTTATCTTTTATTATGATTATGAAGGTATGACCTTCATAACCTTCGTCCGAAATTCATTATGCCCAAGGGGAAATAATGTTTCGAAGGACGAAGGGCTTTGATATTTAACATTCTATGTTGCCTTGTTCTTAAGCCGAAGCATTTGAGAACAAGTCCCCAACAGGCTCGTACACTTTACCCCACATATGTTTTCTTGCCATTGATCACATTCTTGGATTTCTGGTGGAGACCATTTCTTGGTCAAGAATCCGTTGGTGTTAGCCTTCGGTATTATTAAAATGGTCGTTCATGGCTATTTTCGTCTAAAATGGGGGTTGTGTGGCCATTTATCAATGACCAGAGGCTCGTACACCTCACCCCACGTATGTTTCCTTGCATAGATCACATTCTCGGATTTCTAGTGGAGACCATTTCTTGGTCAAAAATCCATACGTGTTAGCCTTCTATATTATTGAAAATGGTAGTTGATCGCTATTTTCGACAAAAATGGGCGTTGTGTGGCCATTGATCATCGACCAGAGGCCCATACACATCACCCCACATATATTTCCTTGCCATAGATCACATTCTTGGATTTATGGTGGAGACCATTTCTTGGTCAAAAATCCGTAGGTGTTAGCCTTCAGTGTCATTGAAAATGGTCGTTCAAGGCTATTTCCGACAAAAATGGGGGTTGTGTGGCCAATGATCATCGACCAGAGGCTCGTACACTTCACCCCACATAGGTTTTCTTGCCATAGATCACATTCTTGGATTTTTGGTGGAGACCATTTCTTAGTCAAAAATCCGTTGGTGTTAGCCTTCGGTATTATTGAAAATGGTCGTTCATGGCTATTTTCGACTAAAATGAGGGTTGTGTGGCCATTTATCATCGACCAGAGGCTCGTACACCTCACCCCACATATGTTTCCTTGCCATAGATCACATTCTTAGATTTCTTGTGGAGACCATTTATTGGTCAAAAATCTGTACGTGTTAGCCTTCAGTATTATTGAAAATGATCATTCATGGCTATTTTCGACAAAAATGCAGGTTGTGTGGCCATTGATCATCGACCAGAGGCTCGTAAACCTCACCCCACATATGTTTCCTTGCCATAGATCACATTCTTTGATTTCTGGTGAAGACCATTTCTTGGTCAAAAATCTGAATATTTTAGCCATCGGTACTATTGAAAATGGTCGTTCATGGCTATTTTCGACAAAAATGGGGGTTGTGTGGCCATTGATATTCGACCAAAGGCTCATACACCTCACTACACATGTTTCCTTTCCATAGATCACATTCTTGGATTTATTGTGGAGACCATTTCTTGGTCAAAAATCCGTAGGTGTTAGCCTTCAGTGTCATTAAAAATGGTCGTTCATGGCTATTTTCGACAAAAATTAGGGTTGTGTGGCCATTGATCGTCGACCAGAGGCTCATACACCTCACCCCACATATGTTTCCTTGCCGTAGATCACATTCTTGGATTTCTGGTGGAGACCATTTCTTGGTCAAAAATCCGTAGGTGTTAGCCTTCAGTATTATTGAAAATGGTCGTTCATGGCTATTTTCGACAAAAATAAGGGTTGTGTGGCCATTGATCATCGACCAGAGGCTCATACACCTCACCCCACATATGTTTCCTTGCCATAGATCACATTCTTGGATTTCTGGTGGAGACCATTTCTTGGTCAAAAATCCGTAGGTGTTAGCCTCTAGTATTATTGAAAATGGTCGCTCATGGCTATTTTCATAAAAATGGGGGTGTGTGGCCATTTATCATCGACTAGAGGGTCATAAACCTCACCCCACATATGTTTCCTTGCCATAGATCACATTCTTGAGTTTCTGGTGGAGACCATTTCTTGGTCAAAAACTCGTACGTGTTAGCCTTCGGTATTAATGAAAATGGTCGTTCATGGCTATTTTTGACAAAATAGAGGTTCTGTGGCCATTGATCATCGACCAGAGGCTCATACACTTCACCCCACATATGTTTCCTTGACATAGATCACATTCTTGGATTTCTGGTGGTGACCATTTCTTGGGCAAAAATCCGAATGTGTTAGCCTTCGGTATTATTGAAAATTGTCATTCATGGCTATTTTCGACAAAAATGGGGGTTGTGTGGCCATTGATCTTTGACCAGAGGCTCATACACCTCACTACACATATGTTTCCTTGCCATAGATCACATTCTTGGATTTATGGTGGAGACCATTTCTTGGTCAAAAATCCGTAGGTGTTAGCCTTCAGTGTCATTGAAAATTGTCGTTCATGGCTATTTCCGACAAAAATGGGGGTTGTTTGGCCATTGATCATCGACCAGAGGCTCGTACACTTCACCCCACATAGGTTTTCTTGCCATAGATCTCATTCTTGGATTTCTGGTGGAGACCATTTCTTAGTCAAAAATCCGTTGGTGTTAGCCTTCGGTATTATTGAAAATGGTCGTTCATGGCTATTTTCGACTAAAATGGGGGTTGTGTGGCCATTTATCATCGACCGGAGGCTCGTACACCTCACCCCACATATGTTTCCTTGCCATAGATCACATTCTTAGATTTCTTGTGGAGACCATTTATTGGTCAAAAATCTGTACGTGTTAGCCTTCAGTATTATTGAAAATGGTCATTCATGGCTATTTTCGACAAAAATGGAGGTTGTGTGGCCATTGATCATCGACCAGAGGCTCGTAAACCTCACCCCACATATGTTTCCTTGCCATAGATCACATTCTTTGATTTCTGGTGGAGACCATTTCTTGGTCAAAAATCTGAATATTTTAGCCTTCGGTACTATCGAAAATGGTCGTTCATGGCTATTTTCGACAAAAATGGGGGTTGTGTGGCCATTGATATTCGACCAAAGGCTCATACACCTCACTACACATGTTTCCTTTCCATAGATCACATTCTTGGATTTATGGTGGAGACCATTTCTTGGTCAAAAATCCGTAGGTGTTAGTGTTCAGTGTCATTGAAAATGGTCGTTCATTGCTATTTTCGACAAAAATGGGGTTTGTGTGGCCATTGATCATCGACCAGAGGCTCGTACACTTCACCCCACATATGTTTTCTTGCCATAGATCACATTCTTGGATTTCTGGTGGGGACCATTTCTTGGTCAAAAATCCGTTGGTGTTAGCCTTCGGTATTATTGAAAATGGTCGTTCATGGCTATTTTCGACAAAAATGGGGGTTGTGTGGCCATTTATCATCGACCAGAGGCTCGTACACCTCACCCCACATATGTTTCCTTGCCATAGATCACATTCTTGGATTTCTGGTGGAGACCATTTCTTGGTCAAAAATTCGTACGTGTTAGCCTTTGGTATTATTGAAAATGGTCGCTCATGGCTATTTTCGACAAAATGGGGGTTGTGTGGCCATTGACCATCGACCAGAGGCTCGTACACCTCACCCCACATATGTTTCCTTGCCATATATCACATTCTTGGATTTCTGGTGGAGACCATTTCTTGGGAAAAAATCCGAATGTGTTAGCCTTCAGTATTTTTGAAAATGGTCATTCATGGCTATTTTCGACAAAAATGGGGGTTGTGTGGCCATTGATCTTTGACCAGAGGCTCATACACCTCACTACACATATGTATCCTTGCCATAGATCAAATTCTTGGATTTACAGTGGAGACCATTTCTTGGTCAAAAATCCATAGGTGTTAGCCTTCAGTGTCATTGAAAATGGTCGTTCATGGCTATTTTCGACAAAAATGGGGGTTGTGTGGCCATTGATCATCGACCAGAGGCTCGTACACTTCACCCCACATATGTTTTCTTGCCATATATCACATTCTTGGATTTCTGGTGGAGACCATTTCTTGGTCAAAAATCTGTTGGTGTTAGCCTTCGGTATTATTGAAAATGGTCGTTCATGGCTATTTTCGACTGAAATGGGGGCTGTGTGGCTATTTATCATCAACCAGAGGCTCATACACCTCACCCCACATATGTTTCCTAGCCATAGATCACATTCTTGGATATCTAGTGGAGACCATTTCTTGGTCAAAAATCTGTACGTGTTAGCCTTCGGTATTATTGAAAATGGTCATTCATGGCTATCTTCGACAAAAATGGGGGTTGTGTGGCTATTGATCATCGACCAAAGGCTCGTACACCTCTCCCCACATATGTTTCCTTGCCATAGATCACATTCTTTGATTTCTGGTGGAGACCATTTCTTGGTCAAAAATCCTAGGTGTTAGCCTTCAGTGTCATTGAAAATGGTCGTTCATGGCTATTTTTGACAAAAAATAGGGTTGTGTGGCCATTGATCGTCGACCAGAGGCTCATACACCTCACCCCACATATGTTTCCTTGCCGTAGATCACATTCTTGGATTTCTGGTGGAGACCATTTCTTCATCAAAAATCCGTAGGTGTTAGCCTTCGGTATTATTGAAAATGGTCGTTCATGGCTATTTTCGACAAAAAATGGGGGTTGTGTGGCCATTGATCATCGACCAGAGGCTCATACACCTCACCCCACATATGTTTCCTTGCCATAGATCACATTCTTGGATTTCTGGTGGAGACTATTTCTTGGTCAAAAATCCGTAGGTGTTAGCCTCTAGTATTATTTAAAATGGTCGCTCATGGCAATTTTCATAAAAAATGGGGGTTGTGTGGCCATTTATCATCGACTAGAGGCTCATAAACCTCACCCCACATATGTTTCCTTGCCATAGATCACATTCTTGGATTTCTGGTGGAGACCATTTCTTGGTCAAAAACTCGTACGTGTTAGCCTTTGGTATTATTGAAAATGGTCGTTCATGGCTATTTTCGGCAAAATGGGTGTTGTGTGGCCATTGATCATCGACCAGAGGCTCGTACACCCCACCCCACATATGTTTCCTTGCCATAGATCACATTCTTGGATTTCTGGTGGAGACCATTTCTTGGGCAAAAATCCGAATGTCCTTTGGTATTTTTGAAAATGGTCATTCATGGCTATTTTCGACAAAAATGGCGGTTGTGTGGCCATTGATCTTCGACCAGAGGCTCATACACCTCACTACACATATGTTTCCTTGCCATAGATCACATTCTTGGATTTATGGTGGAGACCATTTCTTGGTCAAAAATCCATAGGTGTTAGCCTTCAGTGTCATTGAAAATGGTCGTTCATGGCTATTTTCGACAAAAATTAGGGTTGTGTGGCCATTGATCGTCGACCAGAGGCTCATACACGTCACCCCACATATGTTTCCTTGTCGTAGATCACATTCTTGGATTTCTGGTGGAGACCATTTCTTGGTCAAAAATTCGTAGGTGTTAGCCTTCGGTATTATTGAAATTGGTCGTTCATGGCTATTTTCGACAAAAATGGGGGTTGTGTGGCCATTGATCATCGACCAGAGGCTTATACACCTCACCCCACATATATTTCCTTGCCATAGATCACATTCTTGGATTTCTGGTGGAGACCATTTCTTGGTCAAAAATCCGTAGGTCTTAGCCTCTAGTATTATTGAAAATGGTCGCTCATGGCTATTTTCATAAAAAATGGGGGTTGTGTGGCCATTTATCATCGACTAGAGGCTCATAAACCTCACCCCACATATGTTTCCTTGCCATAGATCACATTCTTGGATTTCTGGTGGAGACCATTTCTTGGTCAAAAACTCGTACGTGTTAGCCTTCGATATTATTGAAAATGGTCGTTCATGGCTATTTTCGGCAAAATGGGGGTTGTGTGGCCATTGATCATCGACCAGAGGCTCGTACACCTCACCCCACATATGTTTCCTTGCCATAGATCACATTCTTGGATTTCTGGTGGAGACCATTTCTTGGGCAAAATCCGAATGTCCTTTGATATTTTTGAAAATGGTCATTCATGGCTATTTTCGACAAAAATGGGGGTTGTGTGGCCATTGATCATCGACCAGAGGCTCATACACCTCACTACACATATGTTTCCTTGCCATAGATCACATTCTTGGATTTATGGTGGAGACCATTTCTTGGTCAAAAATCCGTAGGTGTTAGCCTTCAGTGTCATTGAAAATGGTCGTTCATGGTTATTTTCGACAAAAATTAGGGTTGTGTGGCCATTGATCGTCGACCAGAGGCTCATACACCTCACCCCACATATGTTTCCTTGCCGTAGATCACATTCTTGGATTTCTGGTTGAGACAATTTCTTGGTCAAAAATCCGTAGGTGTTAGCCTTCGGTATTATTGAAAATGGTCGTTCATGGCTATTTTCGACAAAAATGGGGGTTGTGTGGCCATTGATCATCGACCAGAGGCTCATACACCTCACCCCACATATGTTTCCTTGACATAGATCACATTCTTGGATTTCTGGTGGAGACCATTTCTTGGTCAAAAATCCGTAGGTGTTAGCCTCTAGTATTATTGAAAATGGTCGCTCATGGCTATTTTCATAAAAAATGGGGGTTGTGTGGCCATTTATCATCGACTAGAGGCTCATAAACCTCACCCCACATATGTTTCCTTGCCATAGATCACATTCTTGGATTTCTGGTGGAGACCATTTCTTGGTCAAAAACTCGTACGTGTTAGCCTTCGGTATTATTGAAAATGGTCGTTCATGGCTATTTTCGGCAAAATGGGGGTTGTGTGGCCATTGATCATCGACCAGAGGCTCGTACACCTCACCCCACATATGTTTCCTTGCCATAGATCACATTCTTGGATTTCTGGTGGAGACCATTTCTTGGGCAAAAATCCGAATGTGTTAGCCTTTGGTATTTTTGAAAATGGTCATTTATGGCTATTTTCGACAAAAATGGGGGTTGTGTGGCCATTGATCTTCGACCAGAGGCTCATACACCTCACTACACATATGTTTCCTTTCCATAGATCACATCCTTGGATTTATGGTGGAGACCATTTCTTGGTCAAAAATCTGTAGGTGTTAGCCTTCAGTGTCATTGAAAATGGTCGTTCATGGCTATTTTCGACAAAAATTAGTGTTGTGTGGCCATTGATCGTCGACCAGAGGCTCATACACCTCACCCCACATATGTTTCCTTGTTGTAGATCATATTCTTGGATTTCTGGTGGAGACCATTTCTTGGTCAAAAATCCGTAGGTGTTAGCCTTCGGTATTATTGAAAATGATCGTTCATGGCTATTTTCGACAAAAATGGGGGTTGTGTGGCCATTGATCATCGACCAGAGGCTCATACACCTCACCCCACATATGTTTCCTTGCATAGATCACATTCTTAGATTTCTGGTGGAGACCATTTCTTGGTCAAAAATCCGTAGGTGTTAGCCTCTAGTATTATTGAAAATGGTCGCTCATGGCTATTTTCATAAAAAATGGGGGTTGTGTGGCCATTTATCATCGACTAGAGGCTCATAAACCTCATCCCACATATGTTTCCTTGCCATAGATCACATTCTTGGATTTCTGGTGGAGACCATTTCTTGGTCAAAAACTCGTACGTGTTAGCCTTCGGTATTATTGAAAATGGTCGTTCATGGCTATTTTCGGCAAAATGGGGGTTGTGTGGCCATTGATCATCGACCAGAGGCTCATACACCTCACCCCACATATGTTTCCTTGCCATAGATCACATTCTTGGATTTCTGGTGGAGACCATTTCTTGGGCAAAAATCCGAATGTGTTAGCCTTTGGTATTTTTGAAAATGGTCATTCATGGCTATTTTCGACAAAAATGGGGGTTGTGTGGCTATTGATCTTCGACCAGAAGCTCATACACCTCACTACACATATGTTTCCTTGCCATAGATCACATTCTTGGATTTATGGTGGAGACCATTTCTTGGTCAAAAATCCGTAGGTGTTAGCCTTCAGTGTCATTGAAAATGGTCGTTCATGGCTATTTTCGACAAAAAATAGGGTTGTGTGGCCATTGATCGTGGACCAGAGGCTCATACACCTCATCCCACATATGTTTCCTTGTCGTAGATCACATTCTTGGATTTCTAGTGGAGACCATTTCTTGGTCAAAAATCCGTTGGTGTTAGCCTTCGGTATTATTGAAAATGGTCGTTCATGGCTATTTTCGACAAAAATGGGGGTTGTGTGGCCATTGATCATCGACCAGAGGCTCATACACCTCACCCCACATATGTTTCCTTGCCATAGATCACATTCTTGGATTTCTGGTGGAGACCATTTCTTGGTCAAAAATCCGTAGGTGTTAGCCTCTAGTATTATTGAAAATGGTCGCTCATGGCAATTTTCATAAAAAATGGGGGTTGTGTGGCCATTTATCATCGACTAGAGGCTCATAAACCTCACCCCACATATGTTTCCTTGCCATAGATCACATTCTTGGATTTCTGGTGGAGACCATTTCTTGGTCAAAAACTCGTACGTGTTAGCCTTCGGTATTATTGAAAATGGTCGTTCATGGCTATTTTCGGCAAAATGGGGGTTGTGTGGCCATTGATCATCGACCAGAGGCTCGTACACCTCACCCCACATATGTTTCCTTGCCATAGATCACATTCTTGGATTTCTGGTGGAGACCATTTCTTGGGAAAAATCCGAATGTGTTAGCCTTTGGTATTTTTGAAAATGGTCATTATATTCATGGCTATTTTCGACAAAAATGGGGGTTGTGTGGCCATTGATCTTCGACCAGAGGCTCATACACCTCACTACACATATGTTTCCTTTCCATAGATCACATTCTTGGATTTATGGTGGAGACCATTTCTTGGTCAAAAATCCGTTGGTGTTAGCCTTTAGTGTCATTGAAAATGGTCGTTCATGGCTATTTTCGACAAAAATTAGGGTTGTGTGGCCATTGATCGTCGACCAGAGGCTCATACACCTCACCCCACATATGTTTCCTTGCCATAGATCACATTCTTGGATTTCTGGTGGAGACCATTTCTTGGTCAAAAATCCGTAGGTGTTAGCCTCTAGTATTATTGAAAATGGTCGCTCATGGTTATTTTCATAAAAAAATGGGGGTTGTGTGGCCATTTATCATCGACTAGAGGCTCATAAACCTCACCCCACATATGTTTCCTTGCCATAGATCACATTCTTGGATTTCTGGTGGAGACCATTTCTTGGTCAAAAAATCGTACGTGTTAGCCTTCGGTATTATTGAAAATGGTCGTTCATGGCTATTTTCGGCAAAATGGGGGTTGTGTGGCCATTGATCATTGACCAGAGGCTCGTGCACCTCACCCCACATATGTTTCCTTGCCATAGATCACATTCTTGGATTTCTGGTGGAGACCATTTCTTGGGCAAAAATCCAAATGTGTTAGCCTTTGGTATTTTTGAAAATGGTCATTCATGGTTATTTTCGACAAAAATGGGGGTTGTGTGGCCATTGATCTTCGACCAGAGGCTCATACACCTCAATACACATATGTTTCCTTGCCATAGATCACATTCTTAGATTTATGGTGGAGACCATTTCTTGGTCAAAAATCCGTAGGTGTTAGCCTTCAGTGTCATTGAAAATGGTCGTAAATGGCTATTTTCGACAAAAATTAGGGTTGTGTGGCCATTGATCTTCGACCAGAGGCTCATACACCTCACCCCACATATGTTTCCTTGCCATAGATCACATTCTTGGATTTCTGGTGGAGACCATTTCTTGGTCAAAAATCCGTAGGTGTTAGCCTTCGGTATTATTGAAAATGGTCGTTAATGGCTATTATCGACAAAAATGGGGGTTGTGTGGCCATTGATCATCGACCAGAGCACCTCACCCCACATATGTTTCCTTGCCATAGATCACATTCTTGGATTTCTAGTGGAGAACATTTCTTGGTCAAAAATCCGTAGGTCTTAGCCTCTAGTATTATTGAAAATGGTCGCTCATGGCTATTTTCTTAAAAAATGGGGGTTGTGTGGCCATTTATCATCGACTAGAGGCTCATAAACCTCACCCCACATATGTTTCCTTGCCATAGATCACATTCTTGGATTTCTGGTGGAGACCATTTCTTGGTCAAAAACTCGTACGTGTTAGCCTTCGGTATTATTGAAAATGGTCGTTCATGGCTATTTTCGGCAAAATGGGGGTTGTGTGGCCACTGATCATCGACCAGAGGCTCGTACACCTCACCCCACATATGTTTCCTTGCCATAGATCACATTCTTGGATTTCTGGTGGAGACCATTTCTTGGGCAAAAATCCGAATGTGTTAGCCTTTGGTATTTTTGAAAATGGTCATTATATTCATGGCTATTTTCGACAAAAATGGGGGTTGTGTGGCCATTGATCTTCGACTAGAGGCTCATACACCTCACTACACATATGTTTCCTTACCATAGATCACATTCTTGGATTTATGGTGGACACCATTTCTTGGTCAAAAATCCGTAGGTGTTAGCCTTCAGTGTCATTGAAAATGGTCGTTCATGGCTATTTTTGACAAAAATTAGGGTTGTGTGGCCATTGATCGTCGACCAGATGCTCATACACCTCACCTCACATATGTTTCCTTGCCGTAGATCACATTCTTAGATTTCTGGTGGTGACCATTTCTTGGTCAAAAATCCGTAGGTGTTAGCCTTCGGTATTATTGAAAATGGTCGTTCATGGCTATTTTCGACAAAAATGGGGGTTGTGTGGCCATTGATCATCGATCAGAGGCTCATACACCTCACCCCACATATGTTTCCTTGCCATAGATCACATTCTTGGATTTCTGGTGGAGACCATTTCTTGGACAAAAATCCGTAGGTGTTAGCCTCTAGTATTATTGAAAATGGTCGCTCATGGCTATTTTCATAAAAAATGGGGGTTGTGTGGCCATTTATCATCGACTAGAGGCTCATAAACCTCACCCCACATATGTTTCCTTGCCATAGATCACATTCTTGGATTTCTGGTGGAGACCATTTCTTGGTCAAAAACTCGTACGTGTTAGCCTTCGGTATTATTGAAAATGGTCGTTCATGGCTATTTTCGGCAAAATGGGGGTTGTGTGGCCATTGATCATCGACCAGAGGCTCGTACACCTCACCCCACATATGTTTCCTTGCCATAGATCACATTCTTGGATTTCTGGTGGAGACCATTTCTTGGGCAAAAATCCGAATGTGTTAGCCTTTGGTATTTTTGAAAATGGTCATTTATGGCTATTTTCGACAAAAATGGGGGTTGTGTGGCCATTGATCTTCGACCAGAGGCTCATACACCTCACTACACATATGTTTCCTTTCCATAGATCACATCCTTGGATTTATGGTGGAGACCATTTCTTGGTCAAAAATCCGTAGGTGTTAGCCTTCAGTGTCATTGAAAATGGTCGTTCATGGCTATTTTCGACAAAAATTAGTGTTGTGTGGCCATTGATCGTCGACCAGATGCTCATACACCTCACCCCACATATGTTTCCTTGTTGTAGATCATATTCTTGGATTTCTGGTGGAGACCATTTCTTGGTCAAAAATCCGTAGGTGTTAGCCTTCGGTATTATTGAAAATGATCGTTCATGGCTATTTTCGACAAAAATGGGGGTTGTGTGGCCATTGATCATCGACCAGAGGCTCATACACCTCACCCCACATATGTTTCCTTGCATAGATCACATTCTTAGATTTCTGGTGGAGACCATTTCTTGGTCAAAAATCCGTAGGTGTTAGCCTCTAGTATTATTGAAAATGGTCGCTCATGGCTATTTTCATAAAAAATGGGGGTTGTGTGGCCATTTATCATCGACTAGAGGCTCATAAACCTCATCCCACATATGTTTCCTTGCCATAGATCACATTCTTGGATTTCTGGTGGAGACCATTTCTTGGTCAAAAACTCGTACGTGTTAGCCTTCGGTATTATTGAAAATGGTCGTTCATGGCTATTTTCGGCAAAATGGGGGTTGTGTGGCCATTGATCATCGACCAGAGGCTCATACACCTCACCCCACATATGTTTCCTTGCCATAGATCACATTCTTGGATTTCTGGTGGAGACCATTTCTTGGGCAAAAATCCGAATGTGTTAGCCTTTGGTATTTTTGAAAATGGTCATTCATGGCTATTTTCGACAAAAATGGGGGTTGTGTGGCTATTGATCTTCGACCAGAAGCTCATACACCTCACTACACATATGTTTCCTTGCCATAGATCACATTCTTGGATTTATGGTGGAGACCATTTCTTGGTCAAAAATCCGTAGGTGTTAGCCTTCAGTGTCATTGAAAATGGTCGTTCATGGCTATTTTCGACAAAAAATAGGGTTGTGTGGCCATTGATCGTGGACCAGAGGCTCATACACCTCATCCCACATATGTTTCCTTGTCGTAGATCACATTCTTGGATTTCTAGTGGAGACCATTTCTTGGTCAAAAATCCGTTGGTGTTAGCCTTCGGTATTATTGAAAATGGTCGTTCATGGCTATTTTCGACAAAAATGGGGGTTGTGTGGCCATTGATCATCGACCAGAGGCTCATACACCTCACCCCACATATGTTTCCTTGCCATAGATCACATTCTTGGATTTCTGGTGGAGACCATTTCTTGGTCAAAAATCCGTAGGTGTTAGCCTCTAGTATTATTGAAAATGGTCGCTCATGGCAATTTTCATAAAAAATGGGGGTTGTGTGGCCATTTATCATCGACTAGAGGCTCATAAACCTCACCCCACATATGTTTCCTTGCCATAGATCACATTCTTGGATTTCTGGTGGAGACCATTTCTTGGTCAAAAACTCGTACGTGTTAGCCTTCGGTATTATTGAAAATGGTCGTTCATGGCTATTTTCGGCAAAATGGGGGTTGTGTGGCCATTGATCATCGACCAGAGGCTCGTACACCTCACCCCACATATGTTTCCTTGCCATAGATCACATTCTTGGATTTCTGGTGGAGACCATTTCTTGGGAAAAATCCGAATGTGTTAGCCTTTGGTATTTTTGAAAATGGTCATTATATTCATGGCTATTTTCGACAAAAATGGGGGTTGTGTGGCCATTGATCTTCGACCAGAGGCTCATACACGTCACTACACATATGTTTCCTTTCCATAGATCACATTCTTGGATTTATGGTGGAGACCATTTCTTGGTCAAAAATCCGTTGGTGTTAGCCTTTAGTGTCATTGAAAATGGTCGTTCATGGCTATTTTCGACAAAAATTAGGGTTGTGTGGCCATTGATCGTCGACCAGTGGCTCATACACCTCACCCCACATATGTTTCCTTGCCATAGATCACATTCTTGGATTTCTGGTGGAGACCATTTCTTGGTCAAAAATCCGTAGGTGTTAGCCTCTAGTATTATTGAAAATGGTCGCTCATGGTTATTTTCATAAAAAAATGGGGGTTGTGTGGCCATTTATCATCGACTAGAGGCTCATAAACCTCACCCCACATATGTTTCCTTGCCATAGATCACATTCTTGGATTTCTGGTGGAGACCATTTCTTGGTCAAAAAATCGTACGTGTTAGCCTTCGGTATTATTGAAAATGGTCGTTCATGGCTATTTTCGGCAAAATGGGGGTTGTGTGGCCATTGATCATTGACCAGAGGCTCGTGCACCTCACCCCACATATGTTTCCTTGCCATAGATCACATTCTTGGATTTCTGGTGGAGACCATTTCTTGGGCAAAAATCCAAATGTGTTAGCCTTTGGTATTTTTGAAAATGGTCATTCATGGTTATTTTCGACAAAAATGGGGGTTGTGTGGCCATTGATCTTCGACCAGAGGCTCATACACCTCAATACACATATGTTTCCTTGCCATAGATCACATTCTTAGATTTATGGTGGAGACCATTTCTTGGTCAAAAATCCGTAGGTGTTAGCCTTCAGTGTCATTGAAAATGGTCGTAAATGGCTATTTTCGACAAAAATTAGGGTTGTGTGGCCATTGATCTTCGACCAGAGGCTCATACACCTCACCCCACATATGTTTCCTTGCCATAGATCACATTCTTGGATTTCTGGTGGAGACCATTTCTTGGTCAAAAATCCGTAGGTGTTAGCCTTCGGTATTATTGAAAATGGTCGTTAATGGCTATTATCGACAAAAATGGGGGTTGTGTGGCCATTGATCATCGACCAGAGCACCTCACCCCACATATGTTTCCTTGCCATAGATCACATTCTTGGATTTCTAGTGGAGAACATTTCTTGGTCAAAAATCCGTAGGTCTTAGCCTCTAGTATTATTGAAAATGGTCGCTCATGGCTATTTTCTTAAAAAATGGGGGTTGTGTGGCCATTTATCATCGACTAGAGGCTCATAAACCTCACCCCACATATGTTTCCTTGCCATAGATCACATTCTTGGATTTCTGGTGGAGACCATTTCTTGGTCAAAAACTCGTACGTGTTAGCCTTCGGTATTATTGAAAATGGTCGTTCATGGCTATTTTCGGCAAAATGGGGGTTGTGTGGCCATTGATCATCGACCAGAGGCTCGTACACCTCACCCCACATATGTTTCCTTGCCATAGATCACATTCTTGGATTTCTGGTGGAGACCATTTCTTGGGCAAAAATCCGAATGTGTTAGCCTTTGGTATTTTTGAAAATGGTCATTATATTCATGGCTATTTTCGACAAAAATGGGGGTTGTGTGGCCATTGATCTTCGACTAGAGGCTCATACACCTCACTACACATATGTTTCCTTACCATAGATCACATTCTTGGATTTATGGTGGACACCATTTCTTGGTCAAAAATCCGTAGGTGTTAGCCTTCAGTGTCATTGAAAATGGTCGTTCATGGCTATTTTTGACAAAAATTAGGGTTGTGTGGCCATTGATCGTCGACCAGATGCTCATACACCTCACCTCACATATGTTTCCTTGCCGTAGATCACATTCTTAGATTTCTGGTGGTGACCATTTCTTGGTCAAAAATCCGTAGGTGTTAGCCTTCGGTATTATTGAAAATGGTCGTTCATGGCTATTTTCGACAAAAATGGGGGTTGTGTGGCCATTGATCATCGATCAGAGGCTCATACACCTCACCCCACATATGTTTCCTTGCCATAGATCACATTCTTGGATTTCTGGTGGAGACCATTTCTTGGACAAAAATCCGTAGGTGTTAGCCTCTAGTATTATTGAAAATGGTCGCTCATGGCTATTTTCATAAAAAATGGGGGTTGTGTGGCCATTTATCATCGACTAGAGGCTCATAAACCTCACCCCACATATGTTTCCTTGCCATAGATCACATTCTTGGATTTCTGGTGGAGACCATTTCTTGGTCAAAAACTCGTACGTGTTAGCCTTCGGTATTATTGAAAATGGTCGTTCATGGCTATTTTCGGCAAAATGGGGGTTGTGTGGCCATTGATCATCGACCAGAGGCTCGTACACCTCACCCCACATATGTTTCCTTGCCATAGATCACATTCTTGTATTTCTGGTGGAGACCATTTCTTGGGCAAAAATCCGAATGTGTTAGCCTTTGGTATTTTTGAAAATGGTCATTCATGGCTATTTTCGACAAAAATGGGGGTTGTGTGGCCATTGATCTTCGACCAGAGGCTCATACACCTCACTACATATATGTTTCTTTGCCATAGATCACATTCTTGGATTTATGGTGGAGACCATTTCTTGGTCAGAAATCCATAGGTGTTAGCCTTTAGTGTCACTGAAAATGGTCGTTCATGGCTATTTTCGACAAAAATGGGGGTTGTGTGGCCATTGATCATCGACCAGAGGCTCGTACACTTCACCCCACATATGTTTTCTTTCCATAGATCACATTCTTGGATTTCTGGAGGAGACCATTCCTTGGTCAAAAATCTGTTGGTGTTAGCCTTCAGTATTATTGAAAATGGTCGTTCATGGCTATTTTCGACTAAAATGGGGGTTGTGTGGCCATTTATCATCGACCAGAGGCTCGTGCAATTCACCCCACATATGTTTCCTTGCCATAGATCACATTCTTGGATTTCTGGTGGAGACCATTTCTTGGTCAAAAATCCGTACGTGTTAGCCTTCGGTATTATTGAATATGGTCATTCATGGCTATTTTCAACAAAAATGGGGGTTGTGTGGCCAATGATCATCGACCAAAGGCTCGTACACCTCACCCGACATATGTTTCCTTGCCATAGATCACATTCTTGGATTTTCGGTGGAGACCATTTCTTGGTAAAAAATCTGTACGTGTTAGCCTTCAGTATTATTGAAAATGGTCATTCATGGCTATTTTCGACAAAAATGGGGGTTGTGTGGCCATTGATCATCGACCAGAGGCTCGTAAACCTCACCCCACATATGTTTCCTTGCCATAGATAACATTCTTTGATTTCTGGTGGAGACCATTTCTTGGTCAAAAATCTGAATGTTTTAGCCTTCGGTACTATTGAAAATGGTCGTTCATGGCTATTTTCGACAAAAATGGGGGTTGTCTGGCCATTGATATTCGACCAAAGGCTCATACACCTCACTACACATATGTTTCCTTGCCATAGATCACATTCTTGGATTTATTGTGGAGACCATTTCTTGGTCAAAAATCCGTAGGTGTTAGCCTTCAGTGTCATTGAAAATGGTCGTTCATGGCTATTTTCGACAAAAATGGGGTTTGTGTGGCCATTGATCATCGACTAGAGGCTCGTACACTTCACCCCACATATGTTTTCTTGCCAGAGATCACATTCTAGGATTTTTGGTGGAGACCATTTCTTGGTCAAAAATCCGTTGGTGTTAGCCTTCGGTATTATTGAAAATGGTCGTTCATGGCTATTTTCGACTAAAATGGGGGTTGTGTGGCCATTTATCATTGACCAGAGGCTCATACACCTCACCCCACAT
Organism: Zea luxurians; assembly: GCA_029449295.1. Taxonomy (NCBI): domain Eukaryota; kingdom Viridiplantae; phylum Streptophyta; class Magnoliopsida; order Poales; family Poaceae; genus Zea; species Zea luxurians. Next base: position 34,469,981 of record JAOPSE010000032.1, on the reverse strand, counting down.
ATGTTTCCTTGCCATAGATCACATTCTTGGATTTCTGGTGGAGACCATTTCTTGTTCAAAAATCCGTACGTGTTAACCTTCGGTATTATTGAAAATGGTCATTCATGGCTATTTTCGACAAAAATGGGGGTTGTGTGGCCAATGATCATCAACAAGAGGCTCGTAAACCTCACCCCACATATGTTTCCTTGCCATAGATCACATTCTTTGATTTCTGGTGGAGACCATTTTTTGGTCAAAAATCCGAATGTGTTAGCCTTCGGTACTATTGAAAATGGTCGTTCATGGCTATTTTCGACAAAAATGGGGGTTGTGTGGCCATTGATATTCGACCAGAGGCTCATAGACCTCACTACACATATGTTTCCTTGCCATAGATCACATTCTTGGATTTATGGTGGAGACCATTTCTTGGTCAAAAATCCGTAGGTGTTAGCCTTAAGTGTCATTGAAAATGGTTGTTCATGGCTATTTTCGACAAAAATAGGGGTTGTGGGGCCATTGATCATTGACCAGAGGCTCGTACACCTCACCCCACATATGTTTCCTTGCCATAGATCTTATTCTTGGATTTCTAGTGGAGACCATTTCTTGGTCAAAAATCCGTAGGTGTTAGCCTTCAGTATTATTGAAAATGGTCGTTGATGGCTATTTTCGGCAAAATGGGGGTTGTGTGGCCATTGATCATCGACCAGAGGCTCGTACACCTCACCCCACATATGTTTCCTTGCCATGGATCACATTCTTGGATTTCTGGTGGAGACCATTTCTTGGGAAAAAATCCGAATGTGCTAGCCTTTGGTATTTTTGAAAATGGTCATTCATGGCTGTTTTCGACAAAAATGGGGGTTGTGTGGCCATTGATCTTCGACCAGAGGCTCATACACCTCACTACACATATGTTTCCTCGCCATAGATCACATTCTTGGATTTATGGTGGAGACCATTTCTTGGTCAGAAATCCATAGGTGTTAGCCTTTAGTGTAATTGAAAATGGTCGTTCATGGTTATTTTCGACAAAAATGGGGGTTGTGTGGCCATTGATCATCGACCATAGGCTCGTACACTTCACCCCACATATGTTTTCTTGCCATATATCACATTCTTGGATTTCTGGAGGAGACCATTTCTTGGTCAAAAATCTGTTGGTGTTAGCCTTCGGTATTGTTGAAAATGGTCGTTCATGGCTATTTTCGACTAAAATGGGGGTTGTGTGGCCATTTATCATCGACCGGAGGCTCGTACAATTCACCCCACATATGTTTCCTTGCCATAGATCACATTCTTGGATTTCTGGTGGAGACCATTTCTTGGTCAAAAATCCGTACGTGTTAGCCTTCGGTATTACTGAAAATGGTCATTCATGGCTATTTTCGACACAAATTGGGGTTGTGTGGCCATTGATCTTCGACTAGAGGCTCATACACCTCACTACACATATGTTTCCTTGCCATAGATCACATTCTTGGATTTATGGTGGAGACCATTTCTTGGTCAAAAATCCATAGGTGTTAGCCTTCAGTGTCATTGAAAATGGTCGTTCATGGCTATTTTCGACAAAAATGGGGGTTGTGTGGCCATTGATCATCAACCAGAGGCTCGTACACTTCACCCCACATATGTTTTCTTGCCATAGATCAGAATCTTGGATTTTTCGTGGAGACCATTTGTTGGTCAAAAATTCGTAGGTGTTAGCCTTCAGTGTCATTGAAAATGGTCATTCATGGCTATTTTCGACAAAAATGGGGGTTGTGTCGCCATTGATCATCGACCAGAGGATCGTACACCTCACCCCACATAAGTTTCCTTGCCATATATCACATTCTTGGATTTCTGGTGGAGACCATTTCTTGGTCAAAAATCCGTAGGTGTTAGCCTTCGGTATTATTGAAAATGGTCGTTCATGGCTACTTTCGACAAAAATGGGGGTTGTGTGGCAATTGACCATCGACAAAAGGCTCATACACCTCACCCACATGTGTTTCCTTGCCATAGACCACATTCTTGGATTTCTGGTGGTGACCATTTCTTGGTCAAAAATCCGTAGGTGTTAGCCTTCGGTATTCTTGAAAATGGTCGTTCATGGCTATTTTTGACAAAAATGGGGGTTGTGTGGCCATTGATCATCGACCAAAGGCTCATACACCTCACCCCACATATGTTTCCTTGCCATAGACCACATTCTTGGATTTCTGGTGGAGACCATTTGTTGGTCAAAAATCCGTAGGTGTTAGCTTTCGGTATTATTGAAAATGGTCGTTCATGGCTATTTTCATCAAAAATGGGGGTTGTGTGGCCATTTATCATCGACCAGAGGCTCATACACCTCACCCCACATATGTTTCCTTGCCATAGAGCACACTCTTGGATTTCTGGTGGAGACCATTTCTTGGTCAAAAATTCGTACGTGTTAGCCTTCGGTATTTTTGAAAATGGTCGTTCATGGCTATTTTCGACAAAAATGGGGGTTGTGTGGCCATTGATATTCGACCAGAGGCTCATAGACCTCACTACACATATGTTTCCTTGCCATAGATCACATTCTTGGATTTATGGTGGAGACCATTTCTTGGTCAAAAATCCGTAGGTGTTAGCCTTAAGTGTCATTGAAAATGGTTGTTCATGGCTATTTTCGACAAAAATAGGGGTTTTGTGGCCATTGATCATTGACCAGAGGCTCGTACACCTCACCCCACATATGTTTCCTTTCCATAGATCATATTCTAGGATTTCTAGTGGAGACCATTTCTTGGTCAAAAATCCATAGGTGTTAGCCTTCGGTATTATTGAAAATGGTCGTTCATGGCTATTTTCGACAAAAATGGGGGTTGTGTGGCCATTGATCATCAACCAGAGGCTCATACACCTCACCCCACATATGTTTCCTTGCCATAGATCACATTCTTGGATTTATGGTGGAGACCATTTCTTGGTCAAAAATCCATAGGTGTTAGCCTTCAGTGTCATTGAAAATGGTCGTTCATGGCTATTTTCGACAAAAATGGGGGTTGTGTGGCCATTGATCATCAACCGGAGGCTCGTACACTTCACCCCACATATGTTTTCTTGCCATAGATCAGAATCTTGTATTTTTCGTGGAGACCATTTGTTGGTCAAAAATTCGTAGGTGTTAGCCTTCAGTGTCATTGAAAATGGTCATTCATGGCTATTTTCGACAAAAAATGGGGGTTGTGTCGCCATTGATCATCGACCAGAGGATCGTACACCTCACCCCACATAAGTTTCCTTGCCATATATCACATTCTTGGATTTCTGGTGGAGACCATTTCTTGGTCAAAAATCCGTAGGTGTTAGCCTTCGGTATTATTGAAAATGGTCGTTCATGGCTATTTTTGACAAAAATGGGGGTTGTGTGGCCATTGATCATCGACCAAAGGCTCATACACCTCACCCCACACATGTTTCCTTGCCATAGACCACATTCTTGGATTTCTGGTGGAGACCATTTGTTGGTCAAAAATCCGTAGGTGTTAGCTTTCGGTATTATTGAAAATGGTCGTTCATGGCTATTTTCATCAAAAATGGGGGTTGTGTGGCCATTTATCATCGACCAGAGGCTCATACACCTCACCCCACATATGTTTCCTTGCCATAGAGCACACTCTTGGATTTCTGGTGGAGACCATTTCTTGGTCAAAAATTCGTACGTGTTAGCCTTCGGTATTTTTGAAAATGGTCGTTCATGGCTATTTTCGACAAAAATGGGGGTTGTGTGGCCATTGATATTCGACGAGAGGCTCATAGACCTCACTACACATATGTTTCCTTGCCATAGATCACATTCTTGGATTTATGGTGGAGACCATTTCTTGGTCAAAAATCCGTAGGTGTTAGCCTTAAGTGTCATTGAAAATGGTTGTTCATGGCTATTTTCGACAAAAATAGGGGTTTTGTGGCCATTGATCATTGACCAGAGGCTCGTACACCTCACCCCACATATGTTTCCTTGCCATAGATCATATTCTAGGATTTCTAGTGGAGACCATTTCTTGGTCAAAAATCCATAGGTGTTAGCCTTCGGTATTATTGAAAATGGTCGTTCATGGCTATTTTCGACAAAAATGGGGGTTGTGTGGCCATTGATCATCAACCAGAGGCTCATACACCTCACCCCACATATGTTTCCTTGCCATAGATCACATTCTTGGATTTATGGTGGAGACCATTTCTTGGTCAAAAATCCATAGGTGTTAGCCTTCAGTGTCATTGAAAATGGTCGTTCATGGCTATTTTCGACAAAAATGGGGGTTGTGTGGCCATTGATCATCAACCGGAGGCTCGTACACTTCACCCCACATATGTTTTCTTGCCATAGATCAGAATCTTGGATTTTTCGTGGAGACCATTTGTTGGTCAAAAATTCGTAGGTGTTAGCCTTCAGTGTCATTGAAAATGGTCATTCATGGCTATTTTCGACAAAAAATGGGGGTTGTGTCGCCATTGATCATCGACCAGAGGATCGTACACCTCACCCCACATAAGTTTCCTTGCCATATATCACATTCTTGGATTTCTGGTGGAGACCATTTCTTGGTCAAAAATCCGTAGGTGTTAGCCTTCGGTATTATTGAAAATGGTCGTTCATGGCTACTTTCGACAAAAATGGGGGTTGTGTGGCAATTGACCATCGACAAAAGTCTCATACACCTCACCCACATGTGTTTCCTTGCCATAGACCACATTCTTGGATTTCTGGTGGTGACCATTTCTTGGTCAAAAATCCGTAGGTGTTAGCCTTCGGTATTATTGAAAATGGTCGTTCATGGCTATTTTTGACAAAAATGGGGGTTGTGTGGCCATTGATCATCGACCAAAGGCTCATACACCTCACCCCACATATGTTTCCTTGCCATAGACCACATTCTTGGATTTCTGGTGGAGACCATTTGTTGGTCAAAAATCCGTTGGTGTTAGCTTTCGGTATTATTGAAAATGGTCGTTCATGGCTATTTTCATCAAAAATGGGGGTTGTGTGGCCATTTATCATCGACCAGAGGCTCATACACCTCACCCCACATATGTTTCCTTGCCATAGAGCACACTCTTGGATTTCTGGTGGAGACCATTTCTTGGTCAAAAATTCGTACGTGTTAGCCTTCGGTATTATTGAAAATGGTCGTTCATGGCTATTTTCGACAAAAATGGGGGTTGTGTGGCCATTGATATTCGACCAGAGGCTCATAGACCACACTACACATATGTTTCCTTGCCATAGATCACATTCTTGGATTTATGGTGGAGACCATTTCTTGGTCAAAAATCCGTAGGTGTTAGCCTTAAGTGTCATTGAAAATGGTTGTTCATGGCTATTTTCGAGAAAAATAGGGGTTTTGTGGCCATTGATCATCGACCAGAGGCTCGTACACCTCACCCCACATATGTTTCCTTGCCATAGATCATATTCTAGGATTTCTAGTGGAGACCATTTCTTGGTCAAAAATCCGTAGGTGTTAGCCTTCGGTATTATTGAAAATGGTCGTTCATGGCTATTTTCGACAAAAATGGGGGTTGTGTGGCCATTGATCATCAACCAGAGGCTCATACACCTCACCCCACATATGTTTCCTTGCCATAGATCACATTCTTGGATTTCTGGTGGAGACCATTTCTTGGTAAAAATCCGTAGGTGTTAGCCTTCGGTATTATTGAAAATGGTCATTCATGGCTATTTTCGACAAAAATGGGGGTTGTGTGGCCAATGATCATCAACCAGAGGCTCGTAAACCTCACCCCACATATGTTTCCTTCCCATAGAGCACACTCTTTGATTTCTGGTGGAGACCATTTTTTGGTCAAAAATCCGAATGTGTTAGCCTTCGGTACTATTGAAAATGGTCGTTCATGGCTATTTTCGACAAAAATGGGGGTTGTGTGGCCATTGATATTCGACCAGAGGCTCATAGACCTCACTGCACATATATTTCCTTGCCATAGATCACATTCTTGGATTTATGGTGGAGACCATTTCTTGGTCAAAAATCCGTAGGTGTTAGCCTTAAGTGTCATTGAAAATGGTTGTTCAAGGCTATTTTCGACAAAAATAGGGGTTGTGTTGTCATTGATCATCGACCAGAGGCTCGTACACCTCACCCCACATATGTTTCCTTGCCATAGATCATATTCTTGGATTTCTAGTGGAGACCATTTCTTGGTCAAAAATTCGTAGGCGTTAGCCTTCGATATTATTGAAAATGGTCGTTCATGGCTATTTTCGACAAAAATGGGGGTTATGTGGCCATTGATCATCAACCAGAGCCTCATACACCTCACCCCACATATGTTTCCTTACCATAGATCACATTCTTAGATTTTTGGTGGAGACCATTTCTTGGTAAAAAATCCGTAGGTGTTAGCCTCTAATATTATTGAAAATGGTCGTTCATGGCAATTTTCATCAAAAATGGGGGTTGTGTGGCCATTTATCATCGACCAGAGGCTCGTACACCTCACCCCATATAAGTTTCCTTGCCATAGATCACATTCTTGGATTTCTGGTGGAGACCATTTCTTGGTCAAAAATTCGTACGTGTTAGCCTTCGGTATTATTGAAAATGGTCATTCATGGCTATTTTCGACAAAATGGGGGTTGTGTGGCCATTGATCATCGACCAGAGCCACGTACACCTCACCCCACATATGTTTCCTTGCCATAGATCACATTCTTGGATTTCTGGTGCAGACCATTTCTTGGGCAAAAATCTGAATGTGTTAGCCTTCGGTATTCTTGAAAATGGTCATTCATGGCTATTTTCGACAAAATGGGGGTTGTGTGGCCATTGATCTTCGACCAGAGGCTCATACACCTCACTACACATATGTTTCCTTGCCATAGATCAAATTCTTGGATTTATGGTGGAGACCATTTCTTGGTCAAAAATCTATAGGTGTTAGCCTTCAGTGTCATTGAAAATGGTTGTTCATGGCTATTTTCGACAAAAATGGGGGTTGTGTGGCCATTGATCATCGACCAGAGGCTCGTGCACTTCACCCCACATATGTTTTCTTTCCATAGATCACATTCTTGGATTTCTGGTGGAGACCATTTCTTGGTCAAAAATCTGTTGGTGTTAGCCTTCGGTATTATTGAAAATGGTCGTTCATGGCTATTTTCGAGTAAAATGGGGGTTGTGTGGCCATTTATCATCAACCAGAGGCTCATACACCTCACCCCACATATGTTTCCTTGCAATAGATCACATTCTTGGATATCTGGTGGAGACCATTTCTTGGTCAAAAATCCGTACGTGTTAGCCTTCGGTATTATTGAAAATGGTCATTCATGGCTATTTTCGACAAAAATGGGGGTCATGTGGCCATTTATCATCGACCAAAGGCTCGTACACCTCACCCCACATTCTTTGATTTCTGGTGGAGACCATTTCTTGGTCAAAAATCCGTAGGTGTTAGCCTTCAGTGTCATTGAAAATGGTCGTTCATGGCTATTTTCGACAAAAATTAGGGTTGTGTGGCCATTTATCATCGACCAGAGGCTCGTACACCTAAACCCACATATGTTTCCTTGCCGTAGATCACATTCTTGGATTTATGGTGGAGACCATTTTTTGGTCAAAAATCCGTAGTTGTTAGCCTTCAGTGTCATTGAAAATTGTCGTTCATGGCTATTTTCGACAAAAATTAGGGTTGTGTGGCCATTGATCATCGACCAGAGGCTCGTACAACTCACCCCACATATGTTTCCTTGCCGTATATCACATTCTTGGATTTCTGGTGGAGACCATTTCTTGGTCAAAAATCCATAGGTGTTAGCCTTCGGTGTTATTGAAAATGGTCGTTCATGGCTATTTTCGACAAAAATGGGGGTTGTGTGGCCATTGATCATCGACCAGAGGCTCATACACCTCACCCCACATATGTTTCCTTGCCATAGATCACATTCTTGGATTTCTGGTGGAGACCATTTCTTAGTCAAAAATCCGTAGGTGTTAGCCTCTAGTATTATTGAAAATGGTCGCTCATGGCTATTTTCATCAAAAATGGGGGTTGTGTGGCCATCTATCATCGACTAGAGGCTCGTAAACCTCACCCCACATATGTTTCCTTGCCATAGATCACATTCTTGGATTTCTGGTGGAGACCATTTCTTGGTAAAAAATTCGTACGTGTTAGCCTTCGGTATTATTGAAAATGTTCGTTGATGGCTATTTTCGGCAAAATGGGGGTTGTGTGGCCATTGATCATCGACTAGAGGCTCGTACACCTCACCCCACATATGTTTCCTTGCCATAGATCACATTCTTGGATTTCTGGTGGAGACAATTTCTTGGGAAAAAATCCGAATGTGTTAGCCTTTGGTATTTTTGAAAATGGTCATTCATGGCTATTTTCGACAAAAATGGGGGTTGTGTGGCCATTGATCTTCGACCAGAGGCTCATACACCTCACTACACATATGTTTCCTTGCCATAGATCACATTCTTGGATTTACGATGGAGATCTTTTCTTGGTCAGAAATCCATAGGTGTTAGCCTTTAGTGTCATTGAAAATGGTCGTTCATGGTTATTTTCGACAAAAATGGGGGTTGTGTGGCCATTGATCATCGACCAGAGGCTCGTACACTTCACCCCACATATGTTTTCTTGCCATATATCACATTCTTGGATTTCTGGAGGAGACCAATTCTTGGTCAAAAATCTGTTGGTGTTAGCATTCGGTATTGTTGAAAATGGTCGTTCATGGCTATTTTCGACTAAAATGGGGGTTGTGTGGCCATTTATCATCGACCAGAGGCTCGTACAATTCACCCCACATATGTTTCCTTGCCATAGATCACATTCTTGGATTTCTGGTGGAGACCATTTCTTGGTCAAAAATCCGTACGTGTTAGCCTTCGGTATTATTGAAAATGGTCATTCATGGCTATTTTCGACACTAATGGGGGTTGTGTGGCCATTGATATTCGACCAGAGGCTCATACACCTCACTACACATATGTTTCCTTGCCATAGATCACATTCTTGGATTTATGGTAGAGACCATTTCTTGGTCAAAAATTCATAGGTGTTAGCCTTCAGTGTCATTGAAAATGGTCGCTCATGGCTATTTTCGACAAAAATGGGGGTTGTGTGGCCATTGATCATCGACCAGAGGCTCGTACACTTCACCCCACATATGTTTTATTCCCATAGATCAGAATCTTGGATTTCTCGTGGAGACCATTTGTTGGTCAAAAATTCGTAGGTGTTAGCCTTCAGTGTCGTTGAAAATGGTCATTCATGGCTATTTTCGACAAAAATGGTGGTTGTGTCGCCATTGATCATCGACCAGAGGATCGTACACCTCACCCCACATAAGTTTCCTTGCCATATATCACATTCTAGGATTTCTGGTGGAGACCATTTCTTGGTCAAAAATCCATAGGTGTTAGCCTTCGGTATTATTGAAAATGGTCGTTCATGGCTACTTTCGACAAAAATGGGGGTTGTGTGGCAATTGATCATCGACCAAAGGCTCATACACCTCACCCACATGTGTTTCCTTGCCATATACCACGTTCTTGGATTTCTGGTGGTGACCATTTCTTGGTCTAAAATCCGTAGGTGTTAGCCTTCGGTATTATTGAAAATGGTCGTTCATGGCTATTTTCGACAAAAATGGGGGTTGTGTGGCCATTGATCATCGACCAAAGGCTCATACACCTCACCCTACATATGTTTCCTTGCCATAGACCACATTCTTGGATTTCTGGTGGAGACCATTTGTTGGTCAAAAATCCGTAGGTGTTAGCTTTCGGTATTATTGAAAATGGTCGTTCATGGCTATTTTCATCAAAAATGGGGGTTGTGTGGCCATTTATCATCGACCAGAGGCTCGTACACCTCACCCCACATATGTTTCCTTCCCATAGATCACATTCTTGGATTTCTGGTGGAGACCACTTCTTGGTCAAAAATTCGTACGTGTTAGCCTTCGGTATAATTGAAAATGGTCGTTGATGGCTATTTTCGGCAAAATGGGGGTTGTGTGGCCATTGATCATCGACCAGAGGCTCGTACACCTCACCCCACATATGTTTCCTTGTCATAGATCACATTCTTGGATTTCTGGTGGAGTCCATTTCTTGGGAAAAAATCCGAATGTGTTAGCCTTTGGTATTTTTGAAAATGGTCATGCATGGCTATTTTCGACAAAAATGGGGGTTGTGTGGCCATTGATCTTCGACCAGAGGCTCATACACCTCACTACACATATGTTTCCTTGCCATAGATCACATTCTTGGATTTATGGTGGAGATCTTTTCTTGGTCAGAAATCCATAGGTGTTAGCCTTTAGTGTCATTGAAAATGGTCGTTCATGGTTATTTTCGACAAAAATGGGGTTGTGTGGCCATTGATCATCGACCAGAGGCTCGTACACTTCACCCCACATATGTTTTCTTGCCATATATCACATTCTTGGATTTCTGGAGGAGACCAATTCTTGGTCAAAAATCTGTTGGTGTTAGCATTCGGTATTGTTGAAAATGGTCGTTCATGGCTATTTTCGACAAAAATTAAGGTTGTGTGGCCATTGATCATCGACCAGAGGCTCGTACACCTAAACCCACATATGTTTCCTTGCTGTAGATCACATTCTTGGATTTATGGTGGAGACCATTTTTTGGTCAAAAATCCGTAGTTGTTAGCCTTCAGTGTCATTAAAAATTGTCGTTCATGGCTATTTTCGACAAAAATTAGGGTTGTGTGGCCATTGATCATCGACCAGAGACTCGTACACCTCACCCCACATATGCTTCCTTGATGTATATCACATTCTTGGATTTCTGGTGGAGACCATTTCTTGGTCAAAAGTCCATAGGTGTTAGACTTCGGTATTATTGAAAATGGTCGTTCATGGCTATTTTCGAGAAAAATGGGGGTTGTGTGGCCATTGATCATCGACCAGAGGCTCATACACCTCACCCCACATATGTTTCCTTGCCATAGATCACATTCTTGGATTTCTGGTGGAGACCATTTCTTAGTCAAAAATCCGTAGGTGTTAGCCTCTAGTATTATTGAAAATGGTCGCTCATGGCTATTTTCATCAAAAATGGGGGTTGTGTGGCCATCTATCATCGACTAGAGGCTCGTAAACTTCACCCCACATATGTTTCCTTGCCATAGATCACATTCTTGGATTTTTGGTGGAGACCATTTCTTGGTAAAAAATTCGTACGTGTTAGCCTTCGGTATTAATGAAAATGGTCGTTGATGGCTATTTTCGGCAAAATGGGGGTTGTGTGGCCATTGATCATCGACTAGAGGCTCGTACACCTCACCCCACATATGTTTCCTTGCCATAGATCACATTCTTGGATTTCTGGTGGAGTCCATTTCTTGGGAAAAAATCCGAATGTGTTAGCCTTTGGTATTTTTGAAAATGGTCATTCATGGCTATTTTCGACAAAAATGGGGGTTGTGTGGCCATTGATCTTCGACCAGAGGCTCATACACCTCACTACACATATGTTTCCTTGCCATAGATCACATTCTTGGATTTATGGTGGAGATCTTTTCTTGGTCAGAAATCCATAGGTGTTAGCCTTTAGTGTCATTGAAAATGGTCGTTCATGGTTATTTTCGACAAAAATGGGGTTGTGTGGCCATTGATCATCGACCAGAGGCTCGTACACTTCACCCCACATATGTTTTCTTGCCATATATCACATTCTTGGATTTCTGGAGGAGACCAATTCTTGGTCAAAAATCTGTTGGTGTTAGCATTCGGTATTGTTGAAAATGGTCGTTCATGGCTATTTTCGACAAAAATTAAGGTTGTGTGGCCATTGATCATCGACCAGAGGCTCGTACACCTAAACCCACATATGTTTCCTTGCTGTAGATCACATTCTTGGATTTATGGTGGAGACCATTTTTTGGTCAAAAATCCGTAGTTGTTAGCCTTCAGTGTCATTAAAAATTGTCGTTCATGGCTATTTTCGACAAAAATTAGGGTTGTGTGGCCATTGATCATCGACCAGAGACTCGTACACCTCACCTCACATATGTTTCCTTGATGTATATCACATTCTTGGATTTCTGGTGGAGACCATTTCTTGGTCAAAAGTCCATAGGTGTTAGACTTCGGTATTATTGAAAATGGTCGTTCATGGCTATTTTCGAGAAAAATGGGGGTTGTGTGGCCATTGATCATCGACCAGAGGCTCATACACCTCACCCCACATATGTTTCCTTGCCATAGATCACATTCTTGGATTTCTGGTGGAGACCATTTCTTAGTCAAAAATCCGTAGGTGTTAGCCTCTAGTATTATTGAAAATGGTCGCTCATGGCTATTTTCATCAAAAATGGGGGTTGTGTGGCCATCTATCATCGACTAGAGGCTCGTAAACTTCACCCCACATATGTTTCCTTGCCATAGATCACATTCTTGGATTTTTGGTGGAGACCATTTCTTGGTAAAAAATTCGTACGTGTTAGCCTTCGGTATTAATGAAAATGGTCGTTGATGGCTATTTTCGGCAAAATGGGGGTTGTGTGGCCATTGATCATCGACTAGAGGCTCGTACACCTCACCCCACATATGTTTCCTTGCCATAGATCACATTCTTGGATTTCTGGTGGAGACCATTTCTTGGGAAAAAATCCGAATGTGTTAGCCTTTGGTATTTTTGAAAATGGTCATTCATGGCTATTTTCGACAAAAATGGGGGTTGTGTGGCCATTGATCTTCGACCAGAGGCTCATACACCTCACTACACATATGTTTCCTTGCCATAGATCACATTCTTGGATTTATGGTGGAGATCTTTTCTTGGTCAGAAATCCATAGGTGTTAGCCTTTAGTGTCATCGAAAATGGTCGTTCATGGTTATTTTCGACAAAAATGGGGGTTGTGTGGCCATTGATCATCGACCAGAGGCTCGTACACTTCAACCCACATATGTTTTCTTGCCATATATCACATTCTTGGATTTCTGGAGGAGACCAATTCTTGGTCAAAAATATGTTGGTGTTAGCATTCGGTATTGTTGAAAATGGTCGTTCATGGCTATTTTCGACTAAAATGGGGGTTGTGTGGCCATTTATCATCGACCGGAGGCTCGTACAATTCACCCCACATATGTTTCCTTGCCATAGATCACATTCTTGGATTTCTGGTGGAGACCATTTCTTGGTCAAAAATCCGTACGTGTTAGCCTTCGGTATTATTGAAAATGGTCATTCATGGCTATTTTCGACACAAATGGGGGTTGTGTGGCCATTGATCTTCGACCAGAGGCTCATACACCTCACTACACATATGTTTCCTTGCCATAGATCACATTCTTGGATTTTTGGTAGAGACCATTTTTGGTCAAAAATTCATAGGTGTTAGCCTTCAGTGTCATTGAAAATGGTCGCTCATGGCTATTTTCGACAAAAATGGGGGTTGTGTGGCCATTGATCATCGACCAGAGGCTCGTACACTTCACCCCACATATGTTTTCTTGCCATAGATCAAAATCTTGGATTTCTCGTGGAGACCATTTGTTGGTCAAAAATTTGTAGGTGTTAGCCTTCAGTGTCATTGAAAATGGTCATTCATGGCTATTTTCGACAAAAATGGGGGTTGTGTCGCCATTGATCATCGACCAGAGGATCGTACACCTCACCCCACATAAGTTTCCTTGCCATATATCACATTCTTGGATTTCTGGTGGAGACCATTTCTTGGTCAAAAATCCATAGGTGTTAGCCTTCGGTATCATTGAAAATGGTCGTTCATGGCTACTTTCGACAAAAATGGGGGTTGTGTGGCAATTGATCATCGACCAAAGGCTCATACACCTCACCCACATGTGTTTCCTTGCCATATACCACGTTCTTGGATTTCTGGTGGTGACCATTTCTTGGTCAAAAATCCGTAGGTGTTAGCCTTCGGTATTATTGAAAATGGTCGTTCATGGCTATTTTCGACAAAAATGGGGGTTGTGTGGCCATTGATCATCGACCAAAGGCTCATACACCTCACCCCACATATGTTTTCTTGCCATAGACCACATTCTTGGATTTCTGGTGGAGACCATTTGTTGGTCAAAAATCCGTAGGTGTTAGCTTTCGGTATTATTGAAAATGGTCGTTCATGGCTATTTTCATCAAAAATGGGGGTTGTGTGGCCATTTATCATCGACCAGAGGCTCATACACCTCACCCCACATATGTTTCCTTGCCATAGATCACATTCTTGGATTTCTGGTGGAGACCATTTCTTGGTCAAAAATTCATACGTGTTAGCCTTCGGTATTATTGAAAATGGTCGTTGATGGCTATTTTCGGCAAAATGGGGGTTGTATGGCCATTGATCATCGACCAGAGGCTCGTACACCTCACCCCACATATGTTTCCTTGCCATAGATCACATTCTTGGATTTCTGGTGGAGTCCATTTCTTGGGAAAAAATCCGAATGTGTTAGCCTTTGGTATTTTTGAAAATGGTCATTCATGGCTATTTTCGACAAAAATGGGGGTTGTGTGGCCATTGATCTTCGACCAGAGGCTCATACACCTCACTACACATATGTTTCCTTGCCATAGATCACATTCTTGGATTTATGGTGGAGACCATTTCTTGGTCAGAAATCCATAGGTGTTAGCCTTTAGTGTCATTGAAAATGGTCGTTCATGGTTATTTTCGACAAAAATTGGGGTTGTGTGGCCATTGATCATCGACCAGAGGCTTGTACACTTCACCCCACATATGTTTTCTTGCCATATATCACATTCTTGGATTTCTGGAGGAGACCATTTCTTAGTCAAAAATCTGTTGGTGTTAGCATTCGGTATTGTTGAAAATGGTCGTTCATGGCTATTTTCGACTAAAATGGGGGTTGTGTGGCCATTTATCATCGACCGGAGGCTCGTACAATTCACCCCATATATGTTTCCTTGCCATAGATCACATTCTTGGATTTCTGGTGGAGACCATTTCTTGGTCAAAAATCCGTACGTGTTAGCCTTCGGTATTATTGAAAATGGTCATTCATGGCTATTTTCGACACAAATGGGGGTTGTGTGGCCATTGATCTTCGACCAGAGGCTCATACACCTCACTACACATATGTTTCCTTGCCATAGATCACATTCTTGGATTTATGGTAGAGACCATTTCTTGGTCAAAAATTCATAGGTGTTAGCCTTCAGTGTCATTGAAAATGGTCGCTCATGGCTATTTTCGACTAAAATGGGGGTTGTGTGGCCATTGATCATCGACCAGAGGCTCATACACTTCACCCCACATATGTTTTCTTGCCATAGATCAGAATCTTGGATTTCTCATGGAGACCATTTGTTGGTCAAAAATTCGTAGGTGTTAGCCTTCAGTGTCATTGAAAATGGTCATTCATGGCTATTTTCGACAAAAATGGGGGTTGTGTCGCCATTGATCATCGACCAGAGGATCGTACACCTCACCCCACATAAGTTTCCTTGCCATATATCACATTCTTGGATTTCTGGTGGAGAACATTTCTTGGTCAAAAATCCGTAGGTGTTAGCCTTCGGTATTATTGAAAATGGTCGTTCATGGCTACATTTCGACAAAAATGGGGGTTGTGTGGCAATTGATCATCGACCCAAGGCTCATACACCTCACCCACATGTGTTTCCTTGCCATAGACCACATTCTTGGATTTCTGGTGGTGACCATTTCTTGTTCAAAAATCCGTAGGTGTTAGCCTTCGGTATTATTGAAAATGGTCGTTCATGGCTATTTTCGACAAAAATGGGGGTTGTGTGGCCATTGATCATCGACCAAAGGCTCATACACCTCACCCCACATATGTTTCCTTGCCATAGACCACATTCTTGGATTTCTGGTGGAGACCATTTGTTGGTCAAAAATCCGTAGGTGTTAGCTTTCGGTATTATTGAAAATGGTCGTTCATGGCTATTTTCATCAAAAATGGGGGTTGTGTGGCCATTTATCATCGACCAGAGGCTCGTACACCTCACCCCACATATGTTTCCTTGCCATAGAGCACACTCTTGGATTTCTGGTGGAGACCATTTCTTGGTCAAAAATTCGTACGTGTTAGCCTTCGGTATTATTGAAAATGGTCGTTCATGGCTATTTTCGACAAAATGGGGGTTGTGTGGCCATTTATCTTCAACCAGAGGCTCATACACCTCACTACACATATGTTTTCTTGCCATATATCACATTCTTGGATCTATGATGGAGACCAGTTCTTGGTCAAAAATCCATAGGTGTTAGCCTTCAGTGTCATTGAAAATAGTCGTTCATGGCAATTTTCGACAAAAATGGGGGTTGTGTGGCCATTGATAATCGACCATGGGCTCGTACACCTCACCCCACATATGTTTCCTTGCCATAGATCACATTCTTGGATTTCTGGTGGAGACCATTTCTTGGTCAAAAGGTGTTAGCCTTCGGTATTATTGAAAATGGTCGTTCATGGCTATTTTCGACAAAAATGGGGGTTGTGTGGCCATTTATCATCGACCAGAGGCTCGTACACCTCACCCCACATATGTTTAATTGTCATAGATCACAATCTTGGATTTCTCGTGGAGGCCATTTCTTGGTCAAAAATCCGTACGTGTTAGCCTTCGGTATTATTGAAAATGGTCGTTCATGGCTGTTTTTGACAAAAATGGGGTTGTGTGGCCATTGATCATCGACCAGAGGCTCGTACACCTCACCCCAATATGTTTCCTTGCCATAGATCATATTCTTGGATTTCTGGTGGAGACGATTTCTTGGTCAAAAATCCGTAGGTGTTAGCCTTCGGAATTATTGAAAATGGTCGTTCATGGCTATTTTCGACAAAAATGGGGGTTGTGTGGCCATTGATCATCGATCAGAGGCTCGTACACCTCACCCCACATATGTTTCCTTGCCATAGATCACATTCTTGGATTTCTGGTGGAGATCTTCTCTTGGTCAAAAATCCGTAGGTGTTAGCCTTCGGTATTATTGTAAATGGTCGTTCATGGCTATTTTCGACCAAAATGGGGGTTGTGTGGCCATTGATCATCGAACAGAGGCTCATACACCTCACCCCACATATGTTTCCTTGCCATAGATCACATTCTTGGATTTCTGGTGGAGACCATTTCTTGGTCAAAAATCCGTACGTGTTAGCCTTCGGTATTATTGAAAATGGTCATTCATGGCTATTTTCGACACAAATGGGGGTTGTGTGGCCATTGATCTTCGACCAGAGGCTCATACACCTCACTACACATATGTTTCCTTGCCATAGATCACATTCTTGGATTTATGGTGGAGACCATTTCTTGGTCAAAAATCCATAGGTGTTAGCCTTCAGTGTCATTGAAAATGGTCGTTCATGGCTATTTTCGACAAAAATGGGGGTTGTGTGGCCATTGATCATTGACCAGAGGCTCGTACACTTCACCCCACATATGTTTTCTTCCCATAGATCACAATCTTGGATTTCTCGTGGAGACCATTTGTTGGTCAAAAATTCGTAGGTGTTAGCCTTCAGTGTCATTGAAAATGGTCATTCATGGCTATTTTCGACAAAAATGGGGGTTGTGTCGCCATCGATCATCGACCAGAGGCTCGTACACCTCACCCCACATAAGTTTCCTTGCCATAGATCACATTCTTGGATTTCTGGTGGAGACCATTTCTTGGTCAAAAATCCGTAGGTGTTAGCCTTCGGTATTATTGAAAATGGTCGTTCATGGCTATTTTCGACAAAAATGGGGGTTGTGTGGCAATTGATCATCGACCAAAGGCTCATACACCTCACCCCACATATGTTTTCTTGCCATAGACCACATTCTTGGATTTCTGGTGGAGACCATTTCTTGGTCAAAAATCCATAGGTGTTAGCCTTCAGTGTCATTGAAAGTGGTCGTTCATGGCAATTATCGACAAAAATGGGGGTTGTGTGGCCATTGATCATCGACCAGAGGCTCGTACACTTCACCCCACATATGTTTTCTTGCTATAGATCACATTCTTGGATTTCTGGTGGAGACCATTTCTTGGTCAAAAATCTGTTGGTGTTAGCCTTCGGTATTATTGAAAATGGTCGTTCATGGCTATTTTCGACTAAAATGGGGGTTGTGTGGCCATTTATCATCGACCAGAGGCTCGTACACCTCACCCCACATATGTTTACTTGCCATAGATCACATTCATGGATTTCTGGTGGTGACCATTTTTTGGTTAAAAATCCGTACGTGTTAGCCTTCGGTATTATTGAAAATGGTCATTTATGGCTATTTTCGACAAAAATGGGGGTTGTGTGGCCATTGATTATCTACCAGAGGCTCTTACACCTCACCCCACATATGTTTCCTTGCCATAGATCACATTCTTGGATTTCTGGTGGTGACCATTTCTTGGTCAAAAATCCGTAGGTGTTAGCCTTCGGTATTATTGAAAATGGTCGTTCATAGCTATTTTTGACAAAAATGGGGGTTGTGTGGCCATTGATCATCGACCAAAGGCTCATACACCTCACCCCACATATGTTTCCTTGCCATAGACCACATTCTTGGATTTCTGGTGGAGACCATTTGTTGGTCAAAAATCCGTAGGTGTTAGCCTTCGGTATTATTGAAAATGGTCGTTCATGGCTATTTTCATCAAAAATGGGGGTTGTGTGGCCATTTATCATCAACCAGAGGCTCGTACACCTCACCCCACATATGTTTCCTTGCCATAGATCACATTCTTGGATTTCTAGTGGAGAGCATTTCTTGGTCAAAAATTCGTACGTGTTAGCCTTCGGTATTATTGAAAATGGTCGTGGTCGTTCATGGCTATTTTCGACAAAATGGGGGTTGTGTGGCCATTGATCATCGACCAGAGGCTCATACACCTCACCCACATATGTTTCCTTGTCGTAGATCACATTCTTGGATTTCTGGTGGAGACCATTTCTTGGTCAAAAATCCGTACGTGTTAGCCTAAGGTATTATTGAAAATGGTCGTTCATGGCTATTTTCAACAAAATAGAGGTTATGTGGCCATTGATCATCGACCAGAGGCTCATACACCTCACCAACATATGTTTCCTTGTCGTAGATCACAATTCTTGGATTTCTGGTGGAGACCATTTGTTGGTCAAAAATCCGTAGGTGTTAGCTTTCGGTATTATTGAAAATGGTCGTTCACTGGCTATTTTCATCAAAAATGGGGGTTGTGTGGCCATTTATCATCGACCAGAGGCTCGTACACCTCACCCTACATATGTTTCCTTGCCATAGATCACATTCTTGGATTTCTGGTGGAGACCATTTCTTGGTCAAAAATCGTACGTGTTAGCCTTCGGTATTATTGAAAATGGTCGTTGATGGCTATTTTCGGCAAAATGGGGGTTGTGTGGCCATTGATCATCGACCAGAGGCTCGTACACCTCACCCCACATATGTTTCCTTGCCATAGATCACATTCTTGGATTTCTGGTGGAGTCCATTTCTTGGGAAAAAATCCGAATGTGTTAGCCTTTGGTATTTTTGAAAATGGTCATTCATGGCTATTTTCGACAAAAATGGGGGTTGTGTGGCCATTGATCTTCGACCAGAGGCTCATACACCTCACTACACATATGTTTCCTTGCCATAGATCACATTCTTGGATTTATGGTGGAGACCATTTCTTGGTCAGAAATCCATAGGTGTTAGCCTTTAGTGTCATTGAAAATGGTCGTTCATGGTTATTTTCGACAAAAATTGGGGTTGTGTGGCCATTGATCATCGACCAGAGGCTTGTACACTTCACCCCACATATGTTTTCTTGCCATATATCACATTCTTGGATTTCTGGAGGAGACCATTTCTTAGTCAAAAATCTGTTGGTGTTAGCATTCGGTATTGTTGAAAATGGTCGTTCATGGCTATTTTCGACTAAAATGGGGGTTGTGTGGCCATTTATCATCGACCGGAGGCTCGTACAATTCACCCCACATATGTTTCCTTGCCATAGATCACATTCTTGGATTTCTGGTGGAGGACCATTTCTTGGTCAAAAATCCGTACGTGTTAGCCTTCGGTATTATTGAAAATGGTCATTCATGGCTATTTTCGACACAAATGGGGGTTGTGTGGCCATTGATCTTCGACCAGAGGCTCATACACCTCACTACACATATGTTTCCTTGCCATAGATCACATTCTTGGATTTATGGTAGAGACCATTTCTTGGTCAAAAATTCATAGGTGTTAGCCTTCAGTGTCATTGAAAATGGTCGCTCATGGCTATTTTCGACTAAAATGGGGGTTGTGTGGCCATTGATCATCGACCAGAGGCTCATACACTTCACCCCACATATGTTTTCTTGCCATAGATCAGAATCTTGGATTTCTCATGGAGACCATTTGTTGGTCAAAAATTCGTAGGTGTTAGCCTTCAGTGTCATTGAAAATGGTCATTCATGGCTATTTTCGACAAAAATGGGGGTTGTGTCGCCATTGATCATCGACCAGAGGATCGTACACCTCACCCCACATAAGTTTCCTTGCCATATATCACATTCTTGGATTTCTGGTGGAGAACATTTCTTGGTCAAAAATCCGTAGGTGTTAGCCTTCGGTATTATTGAAAATGGTCGTTCATGGCTACTTTCGACAAAAATGGGGGTTGTGTGGCAATTGATCATCGACCCAAGGCTCATACACCTCACCCACATGTGTTTCCTTGCCATAGACCACATTCTTGGATTTCTGGTGGTGACCATTTCTTGGTCAAAAATCCGTAGGTGTTAGCCTTCGGTATTATTGAAAATGGTCGTTCATGGCTATTTTCGACAAAAATGGGGGTTGTGTGGCCATTGATCATCGACCAAAGGCTCATACACCTCACCCCACATATGTTTCCTTGCCATAGACCACATTCTTGGATTTCTGGTGGAGACCATTTGTTGGTCAAAAATCCGTAGGTGTTAGCTTTCGGTATTATTGAAAATGGTCGTTCATGGCTATTTTCATCAAAAATGGGGGTTGTGTGGCCATTTATCATCGACCAGAGGCTCGTACACCTCACCCCACATATGTTTCCTTGCCATAGAGCACACTCTTGGATTTCTGGTGGAGACCATTTCTTGGTCAAAAATTCGTACGTGTTAGCCTTCGGTATTATTGAAAATGGTCGTTCATGGCTATTTTCGACAAAATGGGGGTTGTGTGGCCATTTATCTTCAACCAGAGGCTCATACACCTCACTACACATATGTTTTCTTGCCATATATCACATTCTTGGATCTATGATGGAGACCATTTCTTGGTCAAAAATCCGTACAGTGTTAGCCTTCGGTATTATCGAAAATGGTCGTTCATGGCTATTTTTGTCAAAATAGAGGTTCTATGGCCATTGATCATCGACCAGAGGCTCATACACCTCACCCCACAAATGTTTCCTTGACATAGATCACATTTTTGGATTTCTGGTGGAGACCATTTCTTGGGAAAAAATCTGAATGTGTTAGCCTTCGGTATTATTGAAAATGGTCATTCATGGCTATTTTCGACAAAAATGGGGGTTGTATGGCCATTTATCTTCGACTAGAGGCTCATACACCTCACTACACATATGTTTTCTTGCCATAGATCACATTCTTGGATCTATGGTGGAGACCAGTTCTTGGTCAAAAATCCATAGGTGTTAGCCTTCAGTGTCATTGAAAATAGTCGTTCATGGCAATTTTCGACAAAAATGGGGGTTGTGTGGCCATTGATAATCGACCATGGGCTCGTACACCTCACCCCACATATGTTTCCTTGCCATAGATCACATTCTTGGATTTCTGGTGGAGACCATTTCTTGGTCAAAAATCCGTAGGTGTTAGCCTTCGGTATTATTGAAAATGGTCGTTCATGGCTATTTTCGACAAAAATGGGGGTTGTGTGGCCATTTATCATCGACCAGAGGCTCGTACACCTCACCCCACATATGTTTAATTGTCATAGATCACAATCTTGGATTTCTCGTGGAGGCCATTTCTTGGTCAAAAATCCGTACGTGTTAGCCTTCGGTATTATTGAAAATGGTCGTTCATGGCTGTTTTTGACAAAAATGGGGTTGTGTGGCCATTGATCATCGACCAGAGGCTCGTACACCTCACCCCAATATGTTTCCTTGCCATAGATCATATTCTTGGATTTCTGGTGGAGACGATTTCTTGGTCAAAAATCCTGTAGGTGTTAGCCTTCGGAATTATTGAAAATGGTCGTTCATGGCTATTTTCGACAAAAATGGGGGTTGTGTGGCCATTGATCATCGATCAGAGGCTCGTACACCTCACCCCACATATGTTTCCTTTGCCATAGATCACATTCTTGGATTTCTGGTGGAGATCTTCTCTTGGTCAAAAATCCGTAGGTGTTAGCCTTCGGTATTATTGTAAATGGTCGTTCATGGCTATTTTCGACCAAAATGGGGGTTGTGTGGCCATTGATCATCGAACAGAGGCTCATACACCTCACCCCACATATGTTTCCTTGCCATAGATCACATTCTTGGATTTCTGGTGGAGACCATTTCTTGGTCAAAAATCCGTACGTGTTAGCCTTCGGTATTATTGAAAATGGTCATTCATGGCTATTTTCGACACAAATGGGGGTTGTGTGGCCATTGATCTTCGACCAGAGGCTCATACACCTCACTTACACATATGTTTCCTTGCCATAGATCACATTCTTGGATTTATGGTGGAGACCATTTCTTGGTCAAAAATCCATAGGTGTTAGCCTTCAGTGTCATTGAAAATGGTCGTTCATGGCTATTTTCGACAAAAATGGGGGTTGTGTGGCCATTGATCATTGACCAGAGGCTCGTACACTTCACCCCACATATGTTTTCTTCCCATAGATCACAATCTTGGATTTCTCGTGGAGACCATTTGTTGGTCACAAATTCGTAGGTGTTAGCCTTCAGTGTCATTGAAAATGGTCATTCATGGATATTTTCGACAAAAATGGGGGTTGTGTCGCCATCGATCATCGACCAGAGGCTCGTACACCTCACCCCACATAAGTTTCCTTGCCATAGATCACATTCTTGGATTTCTGGTGGAGACCATTTCTTGGTAAAAAATCCGTAGGTGTTAGCCTTCGGTATTATTGAAAATGGTCGTTCATGGCTATTTTCGACAAAAATGGGGGTTGTGTGGCAATTGATCAGTCGACCAAAGGCTCATACACCTCACCCCACATATGTTTTCTTGCCATAGACCACATTCTTGGATTTCTGGTGGAGACCATTTCTTGGTCAAAAATCCATAGGTGTTAGCCTTCAGTGTCATTGAAAGTGGTCGTTCATGGCAATTATCGACAAAAATGGGGGTTGTGTGGCCATTGATCATCGACCAGAGGCTCGTACACTTCACCCCACATATGTTTTCTTGCTATAGATCACATTCTTGGATTTCTGGTGGAGACCATTTCTTGGTCAAAAATCTGTTGGTGTTAGCCTTCGGTATTATTGAAAATGGTCGTTCATGGCTATTTTCGACTAAAATGGGGGTTGTGTGGCCATTTATCATCGACCAGAGGCTCGTACACCTCACCCCACATATGTTTACTTGCCATAGATCACATTCATGGATTTCTGGTGGTGACCATTTTTTGGTTAAAAATCCGTACGTGTTAGCCTTCGGTATTATTGAAAATGGTCATTTATGGCTATTTTCGACAAAAATGGGG
Organism: Zea luxurians; assembly: GCA_029449295.1. NCBI lineage: Eukaryota > Viridiplantae > Streptophyta > Magnoliopsida > Poales > Poaceae > Zea > Zea luxurians. Next base: position 34,446,317 of record JAOPSE010000032.1, on the reverse strand, counting down.
GTTGTGTGGCCATTGATTATCTACCTAGAGGCTCTTACACCTCACCCCACATATGTTTCCTTGCCATTGATCACATTCTTGGATTTCTGGTGGTGACCATTTCTTGGTCAAAAATCCGTAGGTGTTAGCCTTCGGTATTATTGAAAATGGTCGTTCATAGCTATTTTTGACAAAAATGGGGGTTGTGTGGCCATTGATCATCGACCAATTGTTTGACAGAAATCCAAGAATGTGAGCTATGGCAAGGAAACATTTGTCGGGTGAGGTGTATGAGCCTCTGGTCGATTATCAATGGCCACACAACCCCCATTTCTGTCGAAAATAGCCATGAACGACTATTTTCAATGACACTGAAGGCTAACACCTACGGATTTTTGACCAAGAACTGGTCTCCACCATAGATCCAAGAATGTGATATATGGCAAGAAAACATATGTGTAGTGAGGTGTAAGAGCCTCTGGTTGAAGATAAATGGCCACACAACCCCCATTTTTGTCGAAAATAGCCATGAATGACCATTTTCAATAATACCGAAGGCTAACACCTACGGATTATAGACCAAGAAATGGTCTACACCAGAAATCCAAGAATGTGATCTATGGCAAGGAAACATATGTGGGGTGAGGTGTATGAGCCTCTGGTCGATGATCAATGGCCACAAAACCTCTATTTTGTCGAAAATAGCCATGAACGACCATTTTCAATGACACTGAAGGCTAACACCTATGGATTTTTGACCAAGAAATGGTCTCCACCATAAATCCAAGAATGTGATATATGGCAAGGAAACATATGTGTAGTGAGGTGTATGAGCCTCTGGTCGATGATCAATGGCCACAGAACCTCTATTTTGTCGAAAATAGCCATGAATCGACCATTTTCAATGACACTGTAGGCTAACACCTATGGATTTTTGACCAAGAAATGGTCTCCACCATAAATCCAAGAATGTGATATATGGCAAGGAAACATGTGTAGTGAGGTGTATGAGCCTCTGGTCGAAGATCAATGGCGAAGCAACCCCCATTTTTATCGATAAAAGCCATGAATGACCATTTTCAAAAATACCGAAGGCTAACACATTCGGATTTTTGCCCAAGAAATGGTCTCCACCAGAAATCCAAGAATGTGATCTATGGCAAGGAAACATATGTGGGGTGAGGTGTACAAGCCTCTGGTCGATGATCAATGGCCACACAACCCCCATTTTGTCGAAAATAGCCATGAACGACCATTTTCAATAATACTGAAGGCTAACACGTACGAATTTTTGACCAAGAAATGGTCTCCACTAGAAATCCAAGAATGTGATCTACTGGCAAGAAACATATGTGGGGTGAGGTGTACGAGCCTTTGGTCGATGATAAATGGCCATACAACCCCCATTTTTTATCAAAATAGCCATGAACGACAATTTTCAAGAATACCAGAGGCTAACACCTACAGATTTTTGACCAAGAAATGGTCTCCACCAGAAATCCAAGAATGTGATCTATGGCAAGGAAAAATATGTAGGCTGAGGTGTATGAGCCTCTGGTCGATGATCAATAGCCACACAACCCTAATTTTTGTCGAAAATAGCCATGAACGACCATTTTCAATGACACTGAAGGCTAACACCTATGTTTTTTTGACCAAGAAATGGTCTCCACCAGAAATCAAAGAATGTGGGGTGAGGTGTACGAGCCCTTTGGTCGATGATCGATGGCCACATGACCCCCATTTTTGTCGAAAATAGCCATGAATGACCATTTTCAATAATACCGAAGGCTAACACGTACAGATTTTTGACCAAGAAATGGTCTCCACCAGATATCCAAGAATGTGATCTATGGCAAGGAAACATATGTGGGGTGAGGTGTATGAGCCTCTGGTCGATGATAAATGGCCACACAACCCCCATTTTAGTCGAAAATAGCCATGAACGACCATTTTCAATAATACCGAAGGCTAACAACAACAGATTTTTGACCAAGAAATGGTCTCCACCGAAAATTCCACCAGAAATCCAAGAATGTGATCTATGGCAAGAAAACATATGTGGGGTGAAGTGTACGAGCCTCTGGTCGATGATCAATGGCCACACAACCCCCATTTTTGTCGAAAATAGCCATCAACGACCATTTTCAATGACACTGAAGGCTAACACCTATGGATTTTTGACCAAGAAATGGTCTCCACCATAAATCCAAGAATTTGATATATGGCAAGGAAACATATGTGTAGTGAGGTGTATGAGCCTCTGGTCGAAGATCAATGGCCACACAACCCCCATTTTTGTCGAAAATAGCCATGAATGACCATTTTCAAGAATACCGAAGGCTAACACATTCGGATTTTTGCCCAAGAAATGGTCTCCAGCAGAAATCCAAGAATGTGATCTATGGCAAGGAAACATATGTGGGGTGAGGTGTACGAGGCTCTGGTCGATGATCAATGGCCACACAACCCCCATTTTGTCGAAAATAGCCATGAACGACCATTTTCAATAATACCGAAGGCTAACACGTACGAATTTTTGACCAAGAAATGGTCTCCACCAGAAATCCAAGAATGTGATCTATGGCAAGGAAACTTATGTGGGGTGAGGTGTACGAGCCTCTGGTCGATGATAAATGGCCACACAACCCCCATTTTTGATGAAAATAGCCATGAACGACCATTTTCAATAATACTAGAGGCTAACACCTACGGATTTTTCACCAAGAAATGGTCTCCACCAGAAATCCAAGAATGTGATCTATAGCAAGGAAACATATGTGGGGTGAGGTGTATGAGCCTCTGGTTGATGATCAATAGCCACACAACCCCCATTTTTGTCGAAAATAGCCATGAACGACCATTTTCAATAATACCGAAGGCTAACACCTACAGATTTTTGACCAAGAAATGGTCTCCACTAGAAATCCAAGAATATGATCTATGGCAAGGAAACATATGTGGGGTGAGGTGTACGAGCCTCTGGTCGATGATCAATGGCCACACAACCCCTATTTTTGTCGAAAATAGCCATGAATGACCATTTTCAATAACACTTAAGGCTAACACCTACGGATTTTTGACCAAGAAATGGTCTCCATCATAAATCCAAGAATGTGATCTATGGCAAGGAAACATATGTGTAGTGAGGTCTATGAGCCTCAGGTCGAATATCAATGGCCACACAACTCCCATTTTTGTCGAAAATAGCCATGAACGACCATTTTCAATAGTACTGAAGGCTAACACATTCGGATTTTTGACCAAAAAATGGTCTCCACCAGAAATCAAAGAATGTGATCTATGGCAAGGAAACATATGTCGGGTGAGGTTTACGAGACTCTTGTTGATGATCATTGGCCACACAACCCCCATTTTTGTCGAAAATAGCCATGAATGACCATTTTCAATAATACCGAAGGCTAACACGTACGGATTTTTGAACAAGAAATGGTCTCCACCAGAAATCCAAGAATGTGATCTATGGCAAGGAAACATATGTGGGGTGAGGTGTATGAGCCTCTGGTCAATGATAAATGGCCACACAACCCCCATTTTAGTCAAAAATAGCCATGAACGACCATTTTCAATAATACCGAAGGCTAACACCAACGGATTTTTGACCAAGAAATGGTCTCCACCAAAAATCATAGAATGTGATCTCTGGCAAGAAAACATATGTGGGGTGAAGTGTACGAGCCTCTGGTCGATGATCAATGGCCACACAAACCCCATTTTTGTCGAAAATAGCCATGAACGACCATTTTCAATGACACTGAAGGCTAACACCTACGGATTTTTGACCAAGAAATGGTCTCCACAATAAATCCAAGAATGTGATCTATGGCAAGGAAACATATGTGTAGTGAGATGTATGAGCCTTTGGTCGAATATCAATGGCCACACAACCCCCATTTTTGTCGAAAATAGCCATGAACGACCATTTTCAATAGTACCGAACGCTAAAACATTCAGATTTTTGACCAAGAAATGGTCTCCACCAGAAATCAAAGAATGTGATCTATGGCAAGGAAACATATGTGGGGTGTGGTTTACGAGCCTCTGGTCGATGATCAATGGCCACACAACCCCCATTTTTGTCGAAAATAGCCATGAATGACCATTTTCAATAAAACTGAAGGCTAACACGTACAGATTTTTGGCCAAGAAATGGTCTCCACTGGAAATCCAAGAATGTGATCTATGGCAAGGAAACATATGTGGGGTGAGGTGTACGAGCCTTTGGTCGATGATCATTGGCCACACAACCCCCATTTTTGTCGAAAATAGCCATGAGTGACCATATTCAATAATATCGAAGGCTAACACGTACCGATTTTTGACCAAGAAATGGTCTCCACCAGAAATCCAAGAATGTGATCTATGGCAAGGAAACATATGTGGGGTGAATTGCACGAGCCTCTGGTCGATGATAAATGGCCACACAACCCCCATTTTAGTCGAAAATAGCCATGAACGACCATTTTCAATAATACTGAAGGCTAACACCAACAGATTTTTGACCAAGGAATGGTCTCCTCCAGAAATCCAAGAATGTGATCTATGGAAAGAAAACATATGTGGGGTGAAGTGTACGAGCCTCTGGTCGATGATCAATGGCCACACAACCCCCATTTTTGTCGAAAATAGCCATGAACGACCATTTTCAATGACACTAAAGGCTAACACCTATGGATTTCTGACCAAGAAATGGTCTCCACCATAAATCCAAGAATGTGATCTATGGCAAGGAAACATATGTGTAGTGAGGTGTATGAGCCTCTGGTCGAAGATCAATGGCCACACAACCCCCATTTTTGTCGAAAATAGCCATGAATCACCATTTTTAAAAATACCAAAGGCTAACACATTCGGATTTTTGCCTAAGAAATGGTCTCCACCAGAAATCCAAGAATGTGATCTATGGCAAGGAAACATATGTGGGGTGAGGTGTACGAGCCTCTGGTTGATGATCAATGGCCACACAACCCCCATTTTGCCGAAAATAGCCATGAACGACCATTTTCAATAATACCGAAGGCTAACACCTACGGATTTTTGACCAAGAAATGGTCTCCACCAGAAATCCAAGAATGTGATCGACGACAAGGAAACATATGTGGGGTGAGGTGTATGAGCCTCTGGTCGACGATCAATGGCCACACAACCCTAATTTTTGTCAAAAATAGCCATGAACGACCATTTTCAATGACACTGAAGGCTAACACCTACGGATTTTTTACCAAGAAATGGTCTCCACCATAAATCCAAGAATGTGATCTATGGCAAGGAAACATATGTGTAGTGAGGTGTATGAGCCTCTGGTCGAAGATCAATGGCCACACAACCCCCATTTTTGTCGAAAATAGCCATGAATGACCATTTTCAATAATACCGAAGGCTAACACGTACGGATTTTTGACCAAGAAATGGTCTCCACCAGAAATCCAAGAATGTGATCTATGGCAAGGAAACATATGTGGGGTGAATTGTACGAGCCTCCGGTCGATGATAAATGGCCACACAACCCCCATTTTAGTCGAAAATAGCCATGAACGACCATTTTCAACAATACCGAATGCTAACACCAACAGATTTTTGACCAAGAATTGGTCTCCTCCAGAAATCCAAGAATGTGATATATGGCAAGAAAACATATGTGGGGTGAAGTGTACGAGCCTCTGGTCGATGATCAATGGCCACACAACCCCCATTTTTGTCGAAAATAACCATGAACAACCATTTTCAATGACACTAAAGGCTAACACCTATGGATTTCTGACCAAGAAATGGTCTCCACCATAAATCCAAGAATGTGATCTATGGCAAGGAAACATATGTGTAGTGAGGTGTATGAGCCTCTGGTCGAAGATCAATGGCCACACAACCCCCATTTTTGTCGAAAATAGCCATGAATGACCATTTTCAAAAATACCAAAGGCTAACACATTCGGATTTTTTCCCAAGAAATGGTCTCCACCAGAAATCCAAGAATGTGATCTATGGCAAGGAAACATATGTGGGGTGAGGTTTATGAGCCTCTAGTCGATGATAAATGGCCACACAACCCCCATTTTTTATGAAAATAGCCATGAGCGACCATTTTCAATAATACTAGAGGCTAAGAACTACGGATTTTTTACCAAGAAATGGTCTCCACCAGAAATCCAAGGATGTGATCTATGGCAAGGAAACATATGTGGGGTGAGGTGTATGAGCCTATAGTCGATGATCAATGGCCACACAACCCCCATTTTTGTCGAAAATAGCCATGAACGACCATTTTCAATAATACCGAAGGCTAACACCTACGGATTTTTTACTAAGAAATGGTCTCCACCAGAAATCCAAGAATGTGATCTACGGCAAGGAAACATATGTGGGGTGAGGTGTACGAGCCTCTGGTCGACGATCAATGGCCACACAACTCTAATTTTTGTCGAAAATAGCCATGAACGACCATTTTCAATGACACTGACGGCTAACACTTACGGATTTTTGACCAAGAAATGGTCTCCACCATAAATCCAAGAATGTGATCTATGGCAAGGAAACATATGTGTAGTGAGGAGTATGAGCCTCTGGTCGAAGATCAATGGCCACACAACCCCCATTTTTGTCGAAAATAGCCATGAATGACCATTTCAAAAATACCAAAGGCTAACACATTCGGATTTTTGCCCAAGAAATGGTCTCCACCAGAAATCCAAGAATGTGATCTATGGCAAGGAAACATATGTGGTCGATGATCAATGGCCACACAACCCCCATTTTGCCAAAAATAGCCATGAACGACCATTTTCAATAATACCGAAGGCTAACACGTACGAGTTTTTAACCAAGAAATGGTCTCCACCAGAAATCCAAGAATGTGATCTATGGCAAGGAAACATATGTGGGGTGAGGTTTATGAGCCTCTAGTCGATGATAAATGGCCACACAACCCCCATTTTTTATGAAAATAGCCATGAGCGACCATTTTCAATAATACTAGAGGCTAACACCTACGGATTTTTGACCAAGAAATGGTCTCCACCAGAAATCCAAGAATGTGATCTATGGCAAGGAAACATATGTGGGGTGAGGTGTATGAGCCTCTGGTCGATGATCAATGGCCACACAACCCCCATTTTTGTCGAAAATAGCCATGAACGACCATTTTCAATAATACCGAAGGCTAACACCTTCGGATTTTTGACCAAGAAATGGTCTCCACCAGAAATCCAAGAATGTGATCTACGGCAAGGAAACATATGTGGGGTGAGGTGTATGAGCCTCTGGTTGACGATCAATGGCCACACAACCCTAATTTTTGTCAAAACTAGCCATGAACGACCATTTTCAATGACACTGAAGGCTAACTCCTACGGATTTTTGACCAAGAAATGGTCTCCACCATAAATCCAAGAATGTGATCTATGGCAAGGAAACATATGTGTAGTGAGGTGTATGAGCCTCTGGTCGAAGATCAATGGCCACACAACCCCCATTTTTGTCGAAAATAGCCATGAGTGACCATTTTCAAAAATACCAAAGGCTAACACATTCGGATTTTTGCCCAAGAAATGGTCTCCACCAGAAATCCAAGAATGTGATCTATGGCAAGGAAACATATGTGGTCGATGATCAATGGCCACACAACCCCCATTTTGCCGAAAATAGCCATGAACGACCATTTTCAATAATACCGAAGGCTAACACGTACGAGTTTTTAACCAAGAAATGGTCTCCACCAGAAATCCAAGAATGTGATCTATGGCAAGGAAACATATGTGGGGTGAGGTTTATGAGCCTCTAGTCGATGATAAATGGCCACACAACCCCCATTTTTTATGAAAATAGCCATGAGCGACCATCTTCAATAATACTAGAGGCTAACACCTACGGATTTTTGACCAAGAAATGGTCTCCACCAGAAATCCAAGAATGTGATCTATGGCAAGGAAACATATGTGGGGTGAGGTGTATGAGCCTCTGGTCGATGATCAATGGCCACACAACCCCCATTTTTGTCGAAAATAGCCATGAACGACCATTTTCAATAATACCGAAGGCTAACACCTACGAATTTTTGACCAAGAAATGGTCTCCACCAGGAATCCAAGAATGTGATCTACGGCAAGGAAACAAATGTGGGGTGAGGTGTATGAGCCTCTGGTTGACGATCAATGGCCACACAACCCTATTTTTTGTCAAAACTAGCCATGAACGACCATTTTCAATGACACTGAAGGCTAACTCCTACGGATTTTTGACCAAGAAATGGTCTCCACCATAAATCCAAGAATGTGATCTATGGCAAGGAAACATATGTGTAGTGAGGTGTATGAGCCTCTGGTCGAAGATCAATGGCCACACAACCCCCATTTTCAAAAATACCAAAGGCTAACACATTCGGATTTTTGCCCAAGGAATGGTCTCCACCAGAAATCCAAGAATGTGATCTATGGCAAGGAAACATATGTGGGGTGAGGTGTACGAGCCTCTGGTCGATGATCAATGGCCACACAACCCCCATTTTGCCGTAAATAGCGATGAACGACCATTTTCAATAATACCGAAGGCTAACACGTACGAGTTTTTGACCAAGAAATGGTCTCCACCAGAAATCCAAGAATGTGATCTATGGCAAGGAAACATATGTGGGGTGAGGTTTATGATCCTCTAGTCGATGATAAATGGCCACACAACCCCCATTTTTTATGAAAATAGCCATGAGTGACCATTTTCAATAATACTAGAGGCTAAGACCTACAGATTTTTGACCAAGGAATGGCCTCCACCAGAAATCCAAGAATGTGATCTATGGCAAGGAAACATATGTGGGGTGAGGTGTATGAGCCTCTAGTCAATGATCAATGGACACACAACCCCCATTTTTGACGAAAATAGCCATGAACAACCATTTTCAATAATACCGAAGGCTAACACCTACGGATTTTTGACCAAGAAATGGTCTCCACCAGAAATCCAAGAATGTGATCTACAGCAAGGAAACATATGTGGGGTGAGGTGTATGAGCCTCTGGTCGACGATCAATGGCCACACAACCCTAATTTTTGTCGAAAATAGCCATGAACGACCATTTTCAATGACACTGAAGGCTAACACCTACGGATTTTTGACCAAGAAATGGTCTCCACCATAAATCCAAGAATGTGATCTATGGCAAGGAAACATATGTGTAGTGAGGTGTATGAGCCTCTGGTCGAAGATCAATGGCCACACAACCCCCATTTTTGTCGAAAATAGCCATGAATGACCATTTTCAAAAATACCAAAGGCTAACACATTCGGATTTTTTCCCAAGAAATGGTCTCCACCAAAAATCCAAGAATGTGATCTATGGCAAGGAAACATATGTGGGGTGAGGTGTACGAGCCTCTGGTCGATGATCAATGGCCACACAACCCCCATTTTGCCGAAAATAGCCATGAACGACCATTTTCAATAATACCGAAGGCTAACACGTACGAGTTTTTGACCAAGAAATGGTCGCCTCCAGAAATCCAAGAATGTGATCTATGGCAAGGAAACATATGTGGGGTGAGGTTTATGAGCCTCTAGTCGATGATAAATGGCCACACAACCCCCATTTTTTATGAAAATAGCCATGAGCAACCATTTTCAATAATACTAGAGGCTAAGACCTACGGATTTTTGACCAAGAAATGGTCTCCACCAGAAATCCAAGAATGTGATCTATGGCAAGGAAACATATGTGGGGTGAGGTGTATGAGCCTCTGGTCGATGATCAATGGCCACACAACCCCCATTTTTGTCGAAAATAGCCATGAATGACCATTTTCAATAATACCGAAGGCTAACACGTACGAGTTTTTGACCAAGAAATGGTCTCCACCAGAAATCCAATAATGTGATCTATGGCAAGGAAACATATGTGGGGTGAGGTTTATGAGCCTCTAGTCGATGATAAATGGCCACACAACCCCCATTTTTTATGAAAATAGCCATGAGCGACCATTTTCAATAATACTAGAGGCTAACACCTACGGATTTTTGACCAAGAAATGGTCTCCACCAGAAATCCAAGAATGTGATCTATGGCAAGGAAACATATGTGGGGTGACGTGTATGAGCCTCTGGTCGATGATCAATGGCCACACAACCCCCATTTTTGTCGAAAATAGCCTTAAACGACCATTTTCAAAAATACCAAAGGCTAACACATTCGGAGTTTTTGACCAAGAAATGGTCTCCACCAGAAATCAAAGAATGTGATCTATCGCAAGGAAACATATGTGGGGTGAGGTTTATGAGCCTCTAGTCGATGATAAATGGCCACACAACCCCCATTTTTTATGAAAATTGCCATTAGCGACCATTTTCAATAATACTAAAGGCTAACACCTACGGATTTTTGACCAAGAAATGGTCTCCACCATAAATCCAAGAATGTGATCTATGGCAAGGAAACATATGTGTAGTGAGGTGTATGAGCCTCTGGTCGAAGATCAATGGCCACACAACCCCCATTTTCAAAAATACCAAAGGCTAACACATTCGGATTTTTGCCCAAGGAATGGTCTCCACCAGAAATCCAAGAATGTGATCTATGGCAAGGAAACATATGTGGGGTGAGGTGTACGAGCCTCTGGTCGATGATCAATGGCCACACAACCCCCATTTTGCCGTAAATAGCGATGAACGACCATTTTCAATAATACCGAAGGCTAACACGTACGAGTTTTTGACCAAGAAATGGTCTCCACCAGAAATCCAAGAATGTGATCTATGGCAAGGAAACATATGTGGGGTGAGGTTTATGATCCTCTAGTCGATGATAAATGGCCACACAACCCCCATTTTTTATGAAAATAGCCATGAGTGACCATTTTCAATAATACTAGAGGCTAAGACCTACAGATTTTTGACCAAGGAATGGCCTCCACCAGAAATCCAAGAATGTGATCTATGGCAAGGAAACATATGTGGGGTGAGGTGTATGAGCCTCTAGTCAATGATCAATGGACACACAACCCCCATTTTTGACGAAAATAGCCATGAACAACCATTTTCAATAATACCGAAGGCTAACACCTACGGATTTTTGACCAAGAAATGGTCTCCACCAGAAATCCAAGAATGTGATCTACAGCAAGGAAACATATGTGGGGTGAGGTGTATGAGCCTCTGGTCGACGATCAATGGCCACACAACCCTAATTTTTGTCGAAAATAGCCATGAACGACCATTTTCAATGACACTGAAGGCTAACACCTACGGATTTTTGACCAAGAAATGGTCTCCACCATAAATCCAAGAATGTGATCTATGGCAAGGAAACATATGTGTAGTGAGGTGTATGAGCCTCTGGTCGAAGATCAATGGCCACACAACCCCCATTTTTGTCGAAAATAGCCATGAATGACCATTTTCAAAAATACCAAAGGCTAACACATTCGGATTTTTTCCCAAGAAATGGTCTCCACCAAAAATCCAAGAATGTGATCTATGGCAAGGAAACATATGTGGGGTGAGGTGTACGAGCCTCTGGTCGATGATCAATGGCCACACAACCCCCATTTTGCCGAAAATAGCCATGAACGACCATTTTCAATAATACCGAAGGCTAACACGTACGAGTTTTTGACCAAGAAATGGTCGCCTCCAGAAATCCAAGAATGTGATCTATGGCAAGGAAACATATGTGGGGTGAGGTTTATGAGCCTCTAGTCGATGATAAATGGCCACACAACCCCCATTTTTTATGAAAATAGCCATGAGCAACCATTTTCAATAATACTAGAGGCTAAGACCTACGGATTTTTGACCAAGAAATGGTCTCCACCAGAAATCCAAGAATGTGATCTATGGCAAGGAAACATATGTGGGGTGAGGTGTATGAGCCTCTGGTCGATGATCAATGGCCACACAACCCCCATTTTTGTCGAAAATAGCCATGAATGACCATTTTCAATAATACCGAAGGCTAACACGTACGAGTTTTTGACCAAGAAATGGTCTCCACCAGAAATCCAATAATGTGATCTATGGCAAGGAAACATATGTGGGGTGAGGTTTATGAGCCTCTAGTCGATGATAAATGGCCACACAACCCCCATTTTTTATGAAAATAGCCATGAGCGACCATTTTCAATAATACTAGAGGCTAACACCTACGGATTTTTGACCAAGAAATGGTCTCCACCAGAAATCCAAGAATGTGATCTATGGCAAGGAAACATATGTGGGGTGACGTGTATGAGCCTCTGGTCGATGATCAATGGCCACACAACCCCCATTTTTGTCGAAAATAGCCTTAAACGACCATTTTCAAAAATACCAAAGGCTAACACATTCGGAGTTTTTGACCAAGAAATGGTCTCCACCAGAAATCAAAGAATGTGATCTATCGCAAGGAAACATATGTGGGGTGAGGTTTATGAGCCTCTAGTCGATGATAAATGGCCACACAACCCCCATTTTTTATGAAAATTGCCATTAGCGACCATTTTCAATAATACTAAAGGCTAACACCTACGGATTTTTCACCAAGAAATGGTCTCCACCAGAAATCCAAGAATGTGATCTATGGCAAGGAAACATATGTGGGGTGAGGTGTATGAGCCTCTGGTCGATGATCAATGGCCACACAACCCCCATTTTTGTCGAAAATAGCCTTGAACGACCATTTTCAAAAATACCGAAGGCTAACACCTACGAATTTTTTACGAAGAAATGGTCTCCACCAGAAATCCAAGAATGTGATCTACGGCAAGGAAACATATGTGGGGTGAGGTGTATGAGCCTCTGGTCGACGATCAATGGCCACACAACCCTATTTTTTGTCGAAAGTAGCCATGAACGACCATTTTCAATGACACTGAAGGCTAACACCTACGGATTTTTGACCAAGAAATGATCTCCACCATAAATCCAAGAATGTGATCTATGGCAAGGAAACATATGTGTAGTGAGGTGTATGAGCCTCTGGTCCAATATCAATGGCCACACAACCCCCATTTTTCTCGAAAATAGCCATGAATGACCATTTTCAAAAATACCAAAGGCTAACACATTCGGATTTTTGCCCAAGGAATGGTCTCCACCAGAAATCCAAGAATGTGATCTATGGCAAGGAAACATATGTGGGGTGAGGTGTACGAGCCTCTGGTCGATGATCAATGGCCACACAACCCCCATTTTGCCGTAAATAGCGATGAACGACCATTTTCAATAATACCGAAGGCTAACACGTACGAGTTTTTGACCAAGAAATGGTCTCCACCAGAAATCCAAGAATGTGATCTATGGCAAGGAAACATATGTGGGTGAGGTTTATGATCCTCTAGTCGATGATAAATGGCCACACAACCCCCATTTTTTATGAAAATAGCCATGAGTGACCATTTTCAATAATACTAGAGGCTAAGACCTACAGATTTTTGACCAAGGAATGGTCTCCACCAGAAATCCAAGAATGTGATCTATGGCAAGGAAACATATGTGGGGTGAGGTGTATGAGCCTCTAGTCAATGATCAATGGACACACAACCCCCATTTTTGACGAAAATAGCCATGAACAACCATTTTCAATAATACCGAAGGCTAACACCTACGGATTTTTGACCAAGAAATGGTCTCCACCAGAAATCCAAGAATGTGATCTACAGCAAGGAAACATATGTGGGGTGAGGTGTATGAGCCTCTGGTCGACGATCAATGGCCACACAACCCTAATTTTTGTCGAAAATAGCCATGAACGACCATTTTCAATGACACTGAAGGCTAACACCTACGGATTTTTGACCAAGAAATGGTCTCCACCATAAATCCAAGAATGTGATCTATGGCAAGGAAACATATGTGTAGTGAGGTGTATGAGCCTCTGGTCAAAGATCAATGGCCACACAACCCCCATTTTTGTCGAAAATAGCCATGAATGACCATTTTCAAAAATACCAAAGGCTAACACATTCGGATTTTTTCCCAAGAAATGGTCTCCACCAAAAATCCAAGAATGTGATCTATGGCAAGGAAACATATGTGGGGTGAGGTGTACGAGCCTCTGGTCGATGATCAATGGCCACACAACCCCCATTTTGCCGAAAATAGCCATGAACGACCATTTTCAATAATACCGAAGGCTAACACGTACGAGTTTTTGACCAAGAAATGGTCGCCTCCAGAAATCCAAGAATGTGATCTATGGCAAGGAAACATATGTGGGGTGAGGTTTATGAGCCTCTAGTCGATGATAAATGGCCACACAACCCCCATTTTTTATGAAAATAGCCATGAGCGACCATTTTCAATAATACTAGAGGCTAAGACCTACGGATTTTTGACCAAGAAATGGTCTCCACCAGAAATCCAAGAATGTGATCTATGGCAAGGAAACATATGTGGGGTGAGGTGTATGAGCCTTTGGTCGATGATCAATGGCCACACAACCCCCATTTTTTCGAAAATAGCCATGAATGACCATTTTCAATAATACCGAAGGCTAACACCTACGGATTTTTGACCAAGAAATGGTCTCCACCAAAAATCCAAGAATGTGATCTACGGCAAGGAAACATATGTGGGGTGAGGTGTATGAGCCTCTGGCCGACGATCAATGGCCACACAACCCTAATTTTTGTCGAAAATAGCCATGAACGACCATTTTCAATGACACTGAAGGCTAACACCTACGGATTTTTGACCAAGAAATGGTTTCCACCATAAATCCAAGAATGTGATCTATGGCAAGGAAACATATGTGTAGTGAGGTGTATGAGCCTCTGGTCGAAGATCAATGGCCACACAACCTCCATTTTTGTCGAAAATAGCCATGAATGACCATTTTCAAAAATACCAAAAGACATTCGGATTTTTGCCCAAGAAATGGTCTCCACTAGAAATCCAAGAATGTGATCTATGGCAAGGAAACATATGTGGGGTGAGGTGTACGAGCCTCTGGTCGATGATCAATGGCCACACAACCCCCATTTTGCCGAAAATAGCCATGAACGACCATTTTCAATAATACCGAAGGCTAACACGTACGAGTTTTTGACCAAGAAATGGTCTCCACCAGAAATCCAAGAATGTGATCTATGGCAAGGAAACATATGTGGGGTGAGGTTTATGAGCCTCTAGTCGATGATAAATGGCCACACAACCCCCATTTTTTATGAAAATAGCCATGAGCGACCATTTTCAATAATACTAGAGGCTAACACCTACGGATTTTTGACCAAGAAATGGTCTCCACCAGAAAACCAAGAATGTGATCTATGGCAAGGAAACATATGTGGGGTGAGGTGTATGAGCCTCTGGTCGATGATCAATGGCCACACAACCCCCATTTTTGTCGAAAATAGCCTTAAACGACCATTTCCAATAGTACCAAAGGCTAACACATTCGGAGTTTTTGACCAAGAAATGGTCTCCACCAGAAATCAAAGAATGTGATCTATCACAAGGAAACATATGTGGGGTGAGGTTTATGAGCCTCTAGTCGATGATAAATGGCCACACAACCCCCATTTTTTATGAAAATTGCCATTAGCGACCATTTTCAATAATACTAAAGGCTAACACCTACGGATTTTTCACCAAGAAATGGTCTCCACCAGAAATCCAAGAATGTGATCTATGGCAAGGAAACATATGTGGGGTGAGGTGTATGAGCCTCTGGTCGATGATCAATGGCCACACAACCCCCATTTTTGTCGAAAATAGCCTTGAACGACCATTTTCAAAAATACCGAAGGCTAACACCTACGGATTTTTTACGAAGAAATGGTCTCCACCAGAAATCCAAGAATGTGATCTACGGCAAGGAAACATATGTGGGGTGAGGTGTATGAGCCTCTGGTCGACGATCAATGGCCACACAACCCTATTTTTTGTCGAAAGTAGCCATGAACGACCATTTTCAATGACACTGAAGGCTAACACCTTCGGATTTTTGACCAAGAAATGGTCTCCACCATAAATCCAAGAATGTGATCTATGGCAAGGAAACATATGTGTAGTGAGGTGTATGAGCCTCTGGTCCAATATCAATGGCCACACAACCCCCATTTTTCTCGAAAATAGCCATGAACGACCATTTTCAATAGTTCCGAAGGCTAACATATTCGGACTTTTGACCAAGAAATGGTCACCACCAGATATCCAAGAATGTGATCTATGGCAAGGAAACATATGTGGGGTGAGGTGTATGAGCCTCTGGTCGATGATAAATGGCCACACAACCCCCATTTAATTCAAAAATAGCCATGAACGACCATTTTCAATAATACCGAAGGCTAACACCAACAAATTTTTGACCAAAAAATGGTCTCCACCAGAAATCCAAGAATGTGATCTATGGCAAGAAAACATATGTGGGGTGAAGTGTACGAGCCTCTGGTCGATGATCAATGGCCACACAACCCCCATTTTTGTCGAAAATAGCCATGAACGACCATTTTCAATGACACTGAAAGCTAACACCTATGGATTTTTGACCAAAAAATGGTCTCCACCATAAATCCAAGAATTTGATCTATGGCAAGGAAACATATGTGTAGTGAGGTGTATGAGCCTCTGGTCGAAGATCAATGGCCATAGAACCCCCATTTTTGTCGAAAATAGCCATGATTGACCATTTTCAAAAATACCGAAGGCTAACACATTCGGATTTTTGCCCAAGAAATGGTCTCCACCAGAAATCCAAGAATGTGATATATGGCAAGGAAACATATGTTGGGTGAGGTGTACGAGCCTCTGGTCGATGATCAATGGCCACACAACCCCCATTGTGTCGAAAATAGCCATGAACGACCATTTTCAATAATATCGAAGGCTAACACGTACGAATTTTTGACCAAGAAATGGTCTCCACCAGAAATCCAAGAATGTGATCTATGGCAAGGAAACATATGTGGGGTGAGGTGTACGAGCCTCTGGTCGATGATAAATAGCCACACAACCCCCATTTTTGTCGAAAATAGCCATGAACGACCATTTTCAATAATACCGAAGGCTAACACCAACGGATTTTTGACCAAGAAATGGTCCCCACCAGAAATCCAATAATGTGATCTATGGCAAGAAAAGATATGTGGGGTGAAGTGTACGAGCCTCTGGTCGATGATCAATGGCCACACAAACCCCATTTTTGTCGAAAATAGCCATGAACGACCATTTTCAATGACACTGAACGCTAAGACCTACGGTTTTTTGACCAAGAAATGGTCTCCACCATAAATCCAAGAATGTGATCTATGGAAAGGAAACATGTATAGTCAGGTGTATGAGCCTTTGGTCGAATATCAATGGCCACACAACCCCCATTTTTGTCGAAAATAGCCAAGAACGACCATTTTCAATAGTACCGAAGGCTAAAATATTCAGATTTTTGACCAAGAAATGGTCTCCACCAGAAATCAAAGAATGTGATCTATGGCAAGGAAACATATGTGGGGTGAGGTTTACGAGCCTCTGGTCGATGATCAAGGGCCACACAACCCCCATTTTTGTCGAAAATAGCCATGAATGACCATTTTCAATAATACTAAAGGCTAACACGTACAGATTTTTGACCAATAAATGGTCTCCACCAGAAATCCAATAATGTGATCTATGGCAAGGAAACATATGTGGGGTGAGGTGTACGAGCCTCTGGTCGATGATCAATGGCCACACAACCCCCATTTTTGTCGGAAATAGCCATGAACGACCATTTTCAATGACACTGAAGACTAACACCTACGGATTTTTGACCAAGAAATGGTCTCCACCATAAATCCAAGAATGTCATCTATGGCAAGGAAACATATGTGTAGTGAGGTGTATGAGCCTCTGGTCAAAGATCAATGGCCACATAACCCCCATTTTTGTCGAAAATAGCCATGAACGACCATTTTCAAAAATACCGAAGGCTAACACCTACGTATTTTTGACCAAGAAATGGTCTCCACCATAAATCCAAGAATGTGATCTATGGCAAGGAAACATATGTGGGGTGAGGTGTATGGGCCTCTGGTCGATGATCAATGGCCACACAACGCCCATTTTTTGTCGAAAATAGCGATCAACGACCATTTTCAATAATATAGAAGGCTAACACGTATGGATTTTTGACCAAGAAATGTTTTCCACCAGAAATCCGAGAATGAGATCTATGCAAGGAAACATATGTGGGGTGCGGTGCACGAGCCTCTGGTCGATGATAAATGGCCACACAACCCCCCATTTTAGTCGAAAATAGCCATGAACGACCATTTTCAATAATACCGAAGGCTAACACCTACGGATTTTTGACTAAGAAATGGTCTCCACCATAAATCCAAGAATGTGATCTATGGCAAGAAAACCTATGTGGGGTGAAGTGTACGAGCCTCTGGTCGATGATCAATGGCCACACAACCCCCATTTTTGTCGGAAATAGCCATGAACGACCATTTTCAATGACACTGAAGACTAACACCTACGGATTTTTGACCAAGAAATGGTCTCCACCATAAATCCAAGAATGTCATCTATGGCAAGGAAACATATGTGTAGTGAGGTGTATGAGCCTCTGGTCAAAGATCAATGCCCACATAACCCCCATTTTTGTCGAAAATAGCCATGAACGACCATTTTCAATAATATCGAAGGCTAACACCTACGTATTTTTGACCAAGAAATGGTCTCCACCATAAATCCAAGAATGTGATCTATGGCAAGGAAACATATGTGGGGTGAGGTGTATGGGCCTCTGGTCGATGATCAATGGCCACACAACGCCCATTTTTGTCGAAAATAGCGATCAACGACCATTTTCAATAATATAGAAGGCTAACACGTATGGATTTTTGACCAAGAAATGTTCTCCACCAGAAATCCGAGAATGTGATCTTTGCAAGGAAACATATGTGGGGTGCGGTGCACGAGCCTCTGGTCGATGATAAATGGCCACACAAACCCTATTTTAGACGAAAATAGCCATGAATGACCATTTTCAATAATACCGAAGGCTAACACCCACGGATTCTTGACCAAGAAATGGTCTCCACCAGAAATCCAAGAATGTGACCAATGGCAAGAAAACATATGTGGGGTAAAGTGTACGAGCCTCTGGTCGATGATCAATGGCCACACAACCCCCATTTTTGTCGAAAATAGCCATGAACGACCATTTTCAATGAAACAGAAGGCTAACACCTACGGATTTTTGACCAAGAAATGGTCTCCACCATAAATCCAAGAATGTGATCTATGGCAAGAAAACCTATGTGGGGTGAAGTGTACGAGCCTCTGGTCGATGATCAATGGCCACACAACCCCCATTTTTGTCGGAAATAGCCATGAACGACCATTTTCAATGACACTGAAGACTAACACCTACGGATTTTTGACCAAGAAATGGTCTCCACCATAAATCCAAGAATGTCATCTATGGCAAGGAAACATATGTGTAGTGAGGTGTATTAGCCTATGGTCAAAGATCAATGCCCACATAACCCCCATTTTTGTCGAAAATAGCCATGAACGACCATTTTCAATAATACCGAAGGCTAACACCTACGTATTTTTGACCAAGAAATGGTCTCCACCATAAATCCAAGAATGTGATCTATGGCAAGGAAACATATGTGGGGTGAGGTGTATGGGCCTCTGGTCGATGATCAATGGCCACACAACGCCCATTTTTGTCGAAAATAGCGATCAACGACCATTTTCAATAATATAGAAGGCTAACACGTATGGATTTTTGACCAAGAAATGTTCTCCACCAGAAATCCGAGAATGTGATCTTTGCAAGGAAACATATGTGGGGTGCGGTGCACGAGCCTCTGGTCGATGATAAATGGCCACAGAAACCCTATTTTAGACGAAAATAGCCATGAATGACCATTTTCAATAATACCGAAGGCTAACACCCACGGATTCTTGACCAAGAAATGGTCTCCACCAGAAATCCAAGAATGTGACCAATGGCAAGAAAACATATGTGGGGTAAAGTGTACGAGCCTCTGGTCGATGATCAATGGCCACACAACCCCCATTTTTGTCGAAAATAGCCATGAACGACCATTTTCAATGAAACAGAAGGCTAACACCTACGGATTTTTGACCAAGAAATGGTCTCCACCATAAATCCAAGAATGTGATATATGGCAAGGAAACATATGTGAGGTGAGGTGTACGAGCCTCTGGTCGATGATAAATGGCCACACAACCCCCATTTTTTATGAAAATAGCCATGAACGACCATTTTCAATAATACCAAAGGCTAACACCTACGGATTTTTGACCAAGAAATGGTCACCACTAGAAATCCAAGAATGTGATCTATGGCAAGGAAACATACGTGGGGTGAGGTGTATGAGCCTCTGGTCGATGATCAATGGCCACACAACCCCGATTTTTGTCGAAAATAGCCATGAACGACCATTTTCAGTAATACCGAAGGCTAACACCTACGGATTTTTGACCAAGAAATGTTTTCCACCAGAAATCCAAAATGTGATCTATGGCAAGGAAACATATGTGGGGTGAGGTGTATGAGCCTCTGGTCGATGATCTATGGCCACACAACCCCCATTTTTTTCGAAAATAGCCATGAACTAGCATTTTCAATGACACTGAAGGCTAACACCTTCGGATTTTTGACCAAGAAATGGTCTCCACCATAAATCCAAGAATGTGATCTATGGCAAGGAAACATATGTGGGGTGAGGTGTATGGGCCTCTGGCCGATGATCAATGGCCACACAACGCCCATTTTTGTCGAAAATACCGATCAACGACCATTTTCAATAATACCGAAGGCTAACACGTATGGATTTTTGACCAAAAAATGGTCTCCACCAGAAATCCGAGAATGTGATCTATGGCAAGGAAACATATGTGGGGTGAGGTGTACGAGCCTCTGGTCAATGATCAATGGCCACACAACCCCCATTTTTGTCGAAAATAGCCATGAACGACCATTTTCAATGACACTGAAGGCTAACACCTACGGAATTTTGACTAAGAAATGGTCTCCACCATAAATCCAAGAATGTGATCTATGGCAAGGAAACATATGTGTAGTGAGGTGTATGAGCCTCTGGTCGAAGATCAATGGCCACAACACCCATTTTTGTCGAAAATAGCCATGAATGACCATTTTCAATAATACCGAAGGCTAACACATTCAGATTTTTGCCCAGGAAATGGTCTCCACCAGAAATCCAAGAATGTGATCTATGGCAAGGAAACATATGTGGGGTAAGGTGTACGAGTCTCTGGTCGATGATCAATGGCCACACAACCCCCATTTTTGTCGAAAATAGCATTGAACGACCATTTTCAATGACACTGAAGGCTAACACTCACGGATTTTTGACCAAGAAATGGTCTCCACCATAAATCCAAGAATGTGATCTATGGCAAGGAAACATATGTGTAGTGAGGTGTATGAGCCTCTGGTCGAATATCAATGGCCACACAACACTTATTTTAGTCGAAATAGCCATGAACGACCATTTTCAATAGTACCGAAGGCTAACACATTCAGATTTTTGACCAAGAAATGGTCTCCACCAGAAATCAAATAATGTGATCTATGGCAAGGAAACATATGTGGGGTGAGGTTTATGATCCTCTGGTCGATGATCTATGGCCACACAACCCCCATTTTTGTAGAAAATAGCCATGAACGACCATTTTCAATGACACTGAAGGCTAACACCTTCGGATTTTTGACCAAGAAATGGTCTCCACCATAAATCCAAGAATGTGATCTATGGCAAGGAAACATATGTGGGGTGAGGTGTATGGGCCTCTGGCCGATGATCAATGGCCACACAACACCCATTTTTGTCGAAAATAGCGATCAACGACCATTTTCAATAATACCGAAGGCTAACACGTATGGATTTTTGACCAAGAAATGGTCTCCACCAGAAATCCGAGAATGTGATCTATGGCAAAGAAACATATGTGGGGTGAGGTGTACGAGCCTCTGGTCGATGATCAATGGCCACACAACCCCCATTTTTGTCGAAAATAGCCATGAACGACCATTTTCAATGACACTGAAGGCTAACACTCACGGATTTTTGACCAAGAAATGGTCTCCATCATAAATCCAAGAATGTGATCTATGGCAAGGAAACATATGTGTAGTGAGGTGTATGAGCCTCTGGTCGAATATCAATGGCCACACAACACTTATTTTAGTCGAAATAGCCATGAACGACCATTTTCAATAGTACCGAAGGCTAACACATTCAGATTTTTGACCAAGAAATGTTCTCCACCAGAAATCCAAAATGTGATCTATGGCAAGGAAACATATGTGGGGTGAGGTGTACGAGCCTCTGGTCGATGATCAATGGCCACACAACCCCCATTTTTGTCGAAAATAGCCATGAACGACCATTTTCAATGACACTGAAGGCTAACACCTATGGATTTTTGACCAAGAATTGGTCTCCACCATAAATCCAAGAATGTGATCTATGGCAAGGAAACATATGTGGGGTGAGGTGTATGGGCCTCTGGTCGATGATCAATGGCCACACAACGCCCATTTTTGTCTAAAATAGCGATCAACGACCATTTTCAATAATACAGAAGGCTAACACGTATGGATTTTTGACCAAGAAATGGTATCCACCAGAAATCCACGAATGTGATCTATGGCAAGGAAACATATGTGGGGTGAGGTGTACGAGCCTCTTGTCGACGATCAATGGCCACACAACCCCCATTTTTGTCGAAAATAGCCATGAAGGACCATTTTCAATGACACTGAAGGCTAACACCTACGGAATTTTGATCAAGAAATGGTCTCCACCGTAAATCCAAGAATGTGATCTATGGCAAGGAAACATATGTGTAGTGAGGTGTATGAGCCTCTGGTCGAAGATCAATGGCCACAACAACCATTTTTGTCGAAAATAGCCATGAATGACCATTTTCAATAATACCGAAGGCTAACACATTCAGATTTTTGCCCAGGAAATGGTCTCCACCAGAAATCGAAGAATGTGATCTATGGCAAGGAAACATATGCGGGGTAAGGTGTACGAGTCTCTGGTTGATGATCAATGGCCACACAACCCCCATTTTTGTCGAAAATAGCCATGAACGACCATTTTCAATGACACTGAAGGCTAACACTCACGGATTTTTGACCAAGAAATGGTCTCCACCATAAATCCAAGAATGTGATCTATGGCAAGGAAACATATGTGTAGTGAGGTGTATGAGCTTCTGGTCGAATATCAATGGCCACACAACACTTATTTTAGTCGAAATAGCCATGAACGACCATTTTCAATAGTACCGAAGGCTAACACATTCAGATTTTTGACCAAGAAATGGTCTCCACCAGAAATCAAAGAATGTGATCTATGGCAAGGAAACATATGTGGGGTGAGGTTTATGAGCCTCTGGTTGATGATCAATGGCCAGACAACCCCAATTTTTGTCGAAAATCGCCATGAATGACCATTTTCAATAATACCGAAGGCTAACATGTACGGATTTTTGACCAAGAAATGGTCTCCACCAGAATTCCAAGAATGTGATCTATGGCAAGGAAACATATGTGGGGTGAGATGTACAAGCATCTGGTCGATGATAAATGGCCACACAACCCCCATTTTTGTCGAAAATAGCCATGAACGACAATTTTCAATAATACCGAAGGCTAACACCAACAGATTCTTGACCAAGAAATGGTCTCCACCAGAAATCCAAGAATGTGATCAATGACAAGAATTATTATAGAGTTATTGATAAATGTAAAGGGCATTAATGTAATTCTACACGGGCTGCGTCCCGCGCCTATAAACAGATGAACAGTACTCCCGTACTGTTTAGGCTGACTTGGCATTCGCTTTTTACATCACGCTTGTACCTTTGCTTTCCGTCAATTCGAAGGTACATTTATAATTTGTTATTACAAATATGATAATGCAAATAAAAATGAGTTGATGATAATATCTGTAATATTATTCGTATTTCATGTATGAATTCTTTCTAATCATCTATCGAGCTTGCGAAGGGTTTTTCCTTTATAACCTTCGTCCGGAATTCATTATATCCGAAGGGACATAATGTTTTGAAGGACGAAGGACTTTAACATTTAACACTTTTTATGTTGCCTTGTTCTTAACTCTTAGCATTTGAGAACAAGTCCCCAACATTGGCGCCGACCTCCAGTGAAATCACGTCCATTTTTTGAGTTTTGAACACCTTCGGCAAGCATCACCTTCGTCATGCCACCGAAGAAAGCTTCAGCCACAGGGGCTGCCACTCTACAGCCGCTGGTTCCCAATCAGGATGTCCTTTCACTTAGGGAGGCCCGAAGCCAGAAGAGGAAGGCCACCAGTCCAACGCCTCCGGAGGATGACTTGGATCAAGAAATCCAAAACTTGGAGATGCTCCACCAACAGGTTCAACGAAAGAAGGAAAAGATGGCTCGTCTAGCTGACTGAAGGTCTCCGCGCAGAGAGCTTCATCAGGAGGGCTTCTACAACGAGGACGACTGGTATGAAGATTTCCATCATGGAAATATTGCTTTTGATGATGCTTCTCCTCTGTCAACAGAACTGTAGGCTACACCATGGCCCCAGTCTTACAAGCCACCCCAGCTCCCCGTGTACGACGATCATTCAGACCCGAAGCAATTCTTGATGAGCTATGAAGCAACCATATCTTCGTATGGTGGCAATACTGCAGTCATGGCAAAGTCTTTTGTCATGGCCGTCAAGAGTGTTGCACAAACCTGGTACTTCTCTCTTTGGCCAGGAACAATCACCTTATGGCAAAAGCTGAAGGACATGTTGATAACTAGCTTCCAAGGGTTTCAGACGAAGCCGGTCACTGCTCAAGCTTTATTCCAGTGCACCCAGGACCACGAAGAATACCTTTAGGCATATGTCCGAAGGTTCCTGCGTCTGAGGGCACAGGCACCAATAGTGCCCAATGAAATTGTCATTGAGGCCATGATTAAGGGACTTTGGCCGGGACCTTCAGCTCAATACTTTGCCAGGAAGCCTCCTCAAACTTTGGAGAAGCTGCTCCAGAAGATGGACGAGTATATTCGAGCTGACAATGACTTTCGCCAAAGAAGGGAGGAAGCATTCAGGTTCTCTGAAATGACCATGGGCTTCGGAGGAAGATTCCATCCGAGGCACGTCAGGTCAATTCACAATTCTACTCAAAGTGATGATAGAGGGAGTCAACAGCAAAGGCCACAGTACTCCTCGCAAGCTTTGGGGCAGCAGCAAAGTTCTTTCCGACCACCAGCGCCAAGGGGCAGAGGCGCCAGGGGCTTCAGGGGAAGATTTGGGGATCAACCAAGAAAAATTTACTGCTTATTCTGTGGTGAAGACAAGGGCCATACCACCTAGGATGTGCCATGTTACCATCCAGAAGCAAAAGGAGATAGCAGAAGCTGCAGCACAACAGAGTCAGCCGAAGCAGGTCATGCATACTGCTTCGTACCATTCGCCTTACATTCCAGAATATGTAGGCAATCACCAACACAACGAGGTCAGCAGCCAGAAGGGAGTCAGCACACTCACCTCCAGCGGGACTTCAGAGAAGAGTCCGAAGCTTGCACAGTCAATAGCACTGTGCGAGAGTCGAAGCACATTTACTGACAAATATCCTACCTCGATAGCAGCTTTTCGCATTTTCGCATTCAGTATTACTTTCTTTTTAATAAGGAACAATTATGGGAAGTTTAAGTGTTTTTTATCGTTTTTCAATCTCTTGTAACAGTTTTCGCTTTTTACCATAATGAAAATATATCTTCTCCATAGGCTTGAGTTGCCGAAGCATAAGAATTTATGGTGGCACGGAGGACCTTCGAATTATCAAAAATTTGTTCTAAGGAACGCAGTGCAATTTCTTCGAAGCAGCAAAAAGTCGTTCCTAAGGGAGCGCAGTGTAAGTTTTCTGCTCAAAAGTCGTTCCGAAGGGAATGCAGAGCTTACAGCGAAAAATAAACGCTGATTCCGCTGAAAGTAAAAGGCGAAGAAGCTCCTAAGGGAGGCTTACAGTGAAAAATAAACGCTGATTCCGCTGAAAGTAAATGGCGAAGAAGCTCCTAAGGGAGGCTTACAGCGAAAAATAAGCGCTGATTCCGCTGAAAGTAAAAGGCGAAGAAGCTCCTAAGGGAGGCTTACAGCGAAAAATAAACGCTGATTCCGCTGAAGTAAAAGGCGAAGAAGCTCCTAAGGGAGGCTTACAGTGAAAAATAAATGTCAACCTTCAGCAAATATCATTTTGCACAACATCACATCATTACATCATTTGCATAGCATAACATCATACATCATAGTGCATCAACAACGCAAGAAGGGGGTCTCGATATTGATATTCGAAGATTTTTTTGAAGAAATAGTGACAAGGCACAAAAATAGCCATTGAAAAGTTATACCTTCGTCAAACTCTGAAATGGAAGGATCTATTGATTATTGATTTTACGAGGATTGATTACTGATTTTTTCGAAGCATGAAAAGAAGGGCAGGTGTTATTTCGCCGAAGGCTCAAAAACGGTATGTATATGATGTTTCATGCATCGTAAAAAATAGAATTATAAACAGCTAATATATTACATCCAAAGTTGCACAATATTACACATGATTCTCAGCAAACATTACATTCTAAATGTTTTTACAACAACATCTAATCTTCCCTTAGGACTACTTCTGCAGCTTCGTTTAGTAGCTGATCAACAACTTTATCCATTATGGCTTCGGCCATTTGTCTAATTTCGTTATCCCGCTTCGTGTGGGGGACCGGAGATAGCTCAACAGGTTCTGAGGGAAGAGAAGATACAGATATATTACTATTACAAACCATGAACAAGTTCGAAATCAAAAAATTACAACGAAGAGTCAAAAACCACTAATTAATACCTATTTGCCCTTCGGGCTCTGCGCTTTTCTCAGCGGCCTCTGCTACTTTTCTAGCATCATGGATGCCTTTTTCGCTTTTTTGAATAATTTCTTGGGCCATTTCCCGGCCACCATTGTCCCAGACGTCGGTGAAAATTTTTCCACTGACCAGGCTTGCTTCGGCCGAGGGGTCTTTTATATCTTCGGAGGATAAGGCAGTTTCGAATTGTGCCAAAAATTTCACATGCTCACAGCCTTTCCTCTCCAAAATAGTAGCAATCCCCCTGGCACCCGAAAAGGCACATATGTCTCCGCGGCTATTCAAAATTTCCTCAAAGGCCTCAGCTTCGTGACTAATCCATTCAATCGGGCCTTCGGGGTTGTCCCTTGTGAAGTTTTCTTTGCTCGAGAATGCGCCAACGCTGGCGAAGCTGGATTTTATTTTCTTAGCACATTCTATAGATTTGTCATAGCACCTTTTCTTGGATGCACGAAGCTCTTCAACGTTTCTTTCTAAATGATTTGCCCACTGATCACTAAGTTCTCGTTTCGTCTCTTCAAGTGTGCGTTCTTCTTTAGCTCTGGCTAGCTGTTTCCAAAGATCCTCAATTTCGCGCTTTTGAGCCTCAGCTTGAGCTGTTTCCAAAGCTCTTTGGCATTCTTCGGTTGTTTCATCCATCTCCACCTTCGGCCTCCGAAGGCCGAAGCGTTGCCAAATAGGGCACATAATGATACCTTTAATATCTTCTCGAGTTTTTAAATCATTCTTCACCTAAAACCATTCTGTCATCCAGTTGCCGGGCCATCTTTTCCGAAAGGTTGGCACGGGACAGCTTGACCCAAATCGGGCGCCGAAGCTGTAGCAGCCAAAATTGTTGTGATACTGCTCTTTACACCAAGGTTTCGTCTCGTACAATAACTCATGTATTTTGTAGAAACTTTTTGCATTTGGTTCTAAACCTTGGCTCCTCACGGCCCAGACGAAAATGCCCATTCTTATGATTGATTCGAGAGTAAGTTGGTGAAAGTAGACTTCAAATATCTTCAGTACTTCCACGACAAAATTGCTCAAGGGAAATCGCAGTCTAGCCTTCAAGAAGCTTCGGAAGATTACGACTTCATTCTCTTCGGGAGTAGGCACAGTCTTCTCCCCATCATCTGTCCTCACAATAGACATGTCTCGAAAATACTTTCCCTTCATGGTATCAAGATGACTCTGTTTAATGCTCGATTTTCCGAAGACTGTGTGACTTGGTCGCCACGGTCGATCTTCGGAGTCTTCACCCCCACTTTCTACATCATAACTGTCACTGTCACCAGAATCTTCAGATAAACCCTCCAAGATCTCCCTAGTGATCTTCTCCGTATTGGACTTTGCTATTGACTGAAGAAAGCCGAGATGCATCTCCTCAGAAAGGCTCAGCTTTGATTCAGCAACAACTTTCTTATCTTCAGACATCTTCGCAAACGCTGAGAAAGTGCTCCCAGAACCGAAGCTTAAAAGTCTAAAAAAGCCAAGCAATAGTTGTTGCGCACAGGCTAAAAGTCGGGTGAGCAAGAGCAGATGGCAAGAGAGCGTGCCAAATAAAATCGTGTTGAGCTTTTATTTATACACCGAGTGCGTCGAAAACTGAAGGGTCCCGCTTGTCAAAGACTGTTCCTATTCTAGCAAAGGGAAGGTGTTTTTTCGGACCTTCGGCTTAAAGCCTTCGTCCATGTCGCAATATGAATTTATCATTCCAGCAAAATTAATATTGCGAGGGGCTACTGTTGGGGGCCTTCGGCTTCCGAAGGTCCTCAAAAACATGATTTGACAATGTTTTCCAAGTGAAATATGTGAACAGGTATCTTCGGACGTCAGATTATGGGTATACAAGTGTCTGGTCAAGACGAAGCTTGAGTGGGACGGAAGGCGATCATGACGAAGGATAAGATGATCACGAAGCTATGCGCAGAAAAGCTTCGGCATGACGGCAGAAAAGAGGAACCGACTTAAAGATGAAAAGCCAAATTAGACCTCGAAGAATTATTATAGAGTTATTGATAAATGTAAAGGGCATTAATGTAATTCTACACGGGCTGCGTCCCGCGCCTATAAATAGATGAACAGTACTCCCGTACTGTTCAGGATGACTTGGCATTCGCTTTTTACATCACGCTTGTACCTTTGCTTTCCGTCAATTCGAAGGTACATTTATAATTTGTTATTACAAATATGATAATGCAAATAAAAATGAGTTGATGATAATATCTGTATTATTATTCGTATTTCATGTATGAATTCTTTCTTATCATCTATCGAGCTTGCGAAGGGTTTTTCCTTCATAACCTTCGTCTGGAATTCATTATATCCGAAGGGACATAATGTTTTGAAGGACGAAGGACTTTAACATTTAACACTTTTTATGTTGCCTTGTTCTTAACTCTTAGCATTTGAGAACAAGTCCCCAACATGAGGTGAGGTGTATGAGCCTCTGGTCGATGATCAATGGCCACACAACCCCCATTTTGTCGAAAATAGCCATGAACGACCATTTTCAATGACACTGAAGGCTAACACCTAAGGATTTTTGACCAAGAAATGTTCTCCACCATAAATCCAATAATGTGATCTATGGCAAGGAAACATATGTGTAGTGAGCTGTATGAGCCTCTAGTCAAAGATCAATGGCCACACAACCCCCATTTTTGTCAAAAATAGCCATGAATGACCATTTTCAATAATACCGAAGGCTAACACATTCAGAATTTTGCCCAAGAAATGGTCTCCACCAGAAATCCAAGAATGTGATCTATGGCAAGGAAACATATGCGGGGTGAGGTGTATGAGCCTCTGGTCGATGATCAATGGCCACACAACCCCCATTTTTGTCGAAAATAGCCAAGAACCACCATTTTCAATGACACTGAAGGCTAGCACCGACGGATTTTTGACCAAGAAATGGTCTCCACTAGAAATCCAAGAATGTGACCTATGGCAAGGAAACATATGTGGGGTGAGGTGTATGAGCCTCTGGTTGAATATCAATAGCCACACAACCCCCATTTTTGTCAAAAATAGCCATGAACGACCATTTTCAATAGTACCGAAGGCTAACACATTCGGTTTTTGACCAAGAAATGGTCTCCACTAGAAATCAAAGAATGTGATCTACGGCAAGGAAACATATGTAGAGTGAGGTTTACGATCCTCTGGTCGATGATCAGTGGCCACAGAACCCCATTTTTGTCGAAAATAGCCATGAATGATCATTTTCAATAATACCAAAGGCTGACACGTACGGATTTTTGACCAAGAAATGGTCTCCGCCAGAAATCCAAGAATGTGATCTATGGCAAGAAAACATATGTGAGGTGAGGTGTATGAGCCCCTGGTCAATGATAAATGGCCACACAACCCCCATTTTAGTCGAAAATAGCCATGAACGACCATTTTCAATAATACCGAAGGCTAACACCAACGGATTTTTAACCAAGAAATGGTCTCCACCAAAAATCCAAGAATGTGATCTATGGCAACAAAACTTATGTGGGGTGAAGTGTATGAGCCTCTGCTCAATGATCAATGGCCACAAAACCCCCATTTTTGTCGAAAATAGCCATGAACGACTATTTTCAATGACACTGAAGGCTAACACCTACGAATTTTTGACCAAGAAATGGTCTGCACCATAAATCCAAGAATGTGATCTATGGGAAGGAAACATATGTGTAGTGGGGTGTATGAGCCTTTGGTCGAAGATCAATGGCCACACAACCCCCATTTTTGTCGAAAATAGCGATGAATGACCATTTTCAATAATACCGAAGGCTAACACATTCGGATTTTTGCCCTAGAAATGGTCTCCACCAGAAATCCAAGAATGTGATCTATGGCAAGGAAACATATGTGGGGTGAGGTGTACGAGCCTCTGGTCGATGATCAATTGCCACACATCCCCCATTTTGTCGAAAATAGCCATGAACGACCATTTTCAATAATACCGAAGGCTAACACGTACGAATTTTTGACCAAGAAATGGTCTCCACCAGAAATCCAAGAATGTGTTCTATGGCAAGGAAACATATGTAGGGTGAGGTGTACGAGCCTCTGGTCGATGATAAATGGCCACACAACCCCCATTTTTGATGAAAATAGCCATGAACGACCATTTTCAATAATACCGAAGGCTAACGCCTACGGATTTTTGACCAAGAAATGGTCTCCACCACTAATCCAAGAATGTGATCTATGGCAAGGAAACATATGTGGGGTGAGGTGTATGAGCCTCTGGTCGATGATCAATGGCCACACAACCCGTTTTTTGTCGAAAATAGCCATGAACAACCATTTTCAATAATACCGAAGGCTAACACCTACGGATTTTTGACCAAGAAATGGTCTCCACCAGAAATCTAAGAATATGATCTATGGCAAGGAAACATATGTGGGGTGAGGTGTATGAGTCTCTGGTCGATGATCAATGGCCACACAACCCCCATTTTTGTCGAAAATAGCCATGAACGACCATTTTCAATGACACAGAAGGCTAACACCTATAAATTTTTGACCAAGAAATGGTCTCCACCATAAATAAAAGAATGTGATCTATGGCTAGGAAACATATGTGTAGTGAGGTGTATGAGCCTCTAGTCGAATATCAATGGCCACACAACCCCCATTTTTGTCGAAAATAGCCATAAACGACCATTTTCAATAGTACCAAAGGCTAACACATTCGGAGTATTTGACCAAGAAATGGTCTCCACCAGAAATCAAAGAATGTGATCTATGGCAAGGAAACATATGTGGGGTGAGGTTTACGAGCCACTGGTCGATGATCAATGGCCACACAACCCCCATTTTTTGTCAAAAATAGCCATGAACGACCATTTTCAATAGTACCGAAGGCTAACACATTCGGATTTTTGACCAAGAAATGGTCTCCACCAGAAATCAAAGAATGTGATCTATGGCAAAGAAACATATGTGGGGTGAGGTTTACAATCCTCTGGTAGATGATTAATGGCCACACAACCCCCATTTTTGTCGAAAATACCATGAATGACCATTTTCAATAATACCGAAGGCTAACACATATGGATTTTTGACCAAGAAATGGTCTCCTCCAGAAATCCAAGAATGTGATCTATGACAAGGACACATAAATGGGGTGAGGTGTACGAGCCTCTGGTCGATGATAAATGGCCACACAACCCCCATTTTAGTCGAAAATGCCATGAACGACCATTTTCAATAATACCGAAGGCTAACACCAACGGATTTTTGACCAAGAAATGGTCTCCACCAGAAATCCAAGAATGTGATCTATGGCAAGGAAACATATGTGGGGTGAGGTGTACGAGCCTCAGGTCGATGATAAATGGCCACACAACCCCCATTTTTGATGAAAATAGTCATGAACGACCATTTTCAATAATACCGAAGGCTAGGACCTACAGATTTTTTACCAAGAAATGGTCTCCACCAGAAATCCAAGAATGTGATCAATGACAAGGAAACATATGTGGGGTGTGGTGTATGAGCCTCTGGTCGATGATCAATGGCCACACAACCCCAATTTTTGTCGAAAATAGCCATGAACGACCATTTTCAATAATACCGAAGGCTAACACCTACGGATGTTTGACCAAGAAATGGTCTCCACCAGAAATCCAATAATGTGATCTATGGCAAGGAAACATATATGGGGTGAGGTGTACGAGCCTCTGATCGATGAGAAATGGCCACACAACCCCCATTTAGTCGAAAATGCCATGAACCACCATTTTCAATAATACCGAAGGCTAACACCAACGGATTTTTGACCAAGAAATGGTCTCCACCAGAAATCCAAGAATGTGATCTATGGCAAGAAAACATATGTGGAGTGAAGTGTACGAAGCTCTGGTTGATGACCAATGGCCACACAACCCCCTTTTTTGTCGAAAATAGCCATGAACGACCATTTTCAATGACACTGACGGCTAACACCGACGAATTTTTGACCAAGAAATGGTCTCCACCATAAATCCAAGAATGTGATCTATGGCAAGGAAACATATGTGTAGTGGGGTGTATGAGCCTCTGGTCGAAGATCAATGGCCACACAACCCCCATTTTTGTCGAAAATAGCCATGAATGACCATTTTCAATAATAGCGAAGGCTAACACCTTCGGATTTTTGCCCAAGAAATGGTCTCCACCAGAAATCCAAGAATGTGATCTATGGCAAGGAAACATATGTGGGGTGAGGTGTACGAGCCTCTGGTCGATGATCAATAGCCACACAACCCCCATTTTGTCAAAAATATCCATGAACGACCTTTTCAATAATACTGAAGGCTAACACATACGACTTTTTGACCAAGAAATGGTCTCCACCAGAAATCCAAGAATGTGATCTATGGCAAGGAAACATATGTGGGGTGAGGTGTACAAGCCTCAGGTCGATGATAAATGGCCACACAACCCCCATTTTTGATGAAAATAGTCATGAACGACCATTTTCAATAATATCGAAGGCTAAGACCTACGGATTTTTTTACCAAGAAATGGTCTCCACCAGAAATCCAAGAATGTGATCAATGACAAGGAAACATATGTGGGGTGAGGTGTATAAGCCTCTAGTCGATGATCAATGGCCACACAACCCCCATTTTTGTTGAAAATAGTCATGAACGGCCATTTTCAATAATACCGAAGGCTAACACCTACGGATGTTTGACCAAGAAATGGTCTCCACCAGAAATCCAATAATGTGATCTATGGCAAGGAAACATATATGGGGTGAGGTGTACGAGCTCTGGTCGATTGTAAATGGCCACACAACCCCCATTTTAGTCGAAAATGCCATGAACGACCATTTTCAATAATACCGAAAGCTAACACCAACGGATTTTTGACCAAGAAATGGTCTCCACCAGAAATCCAAGAATGTGATCTATGGCAACAAAACATATGTGGAGTGAAGTGTATGAAGCTCTGGTTGATGATCAGTGGCCACACAACCCCCTTTTTGTCGAAAATAGCCATGAACGACCATTTTCAATGACACTGACGGCTAACACCTACGAATTTTTGACCAAGAAATGGTCTCCACCATAAATCCAAGAATGTGATCTATGGCAAGGAAACATATGTGTAGTGGGGTGTATGAGCCTCTGGTCGAAGATCAATGGCCACACAACCCCCATTTTTGTCGAAAATAGCCATGAATGACCATTTTAAAAAATACTGAAGGCTAACACATTCGGATTTTTGCCCAAGAAATGGTCTCCACCAGAAATCCAAGAATGTGATCTATGGCAAGGAAACATATGTGGGGTGAGGTGTACGAGCCTCTGGTCGATGATCAATAGCCACACAACCCCCATTTTGTCGAAAATATCCATGAACAACCTTTTCAATAATACTGAAGGCTAACACGTACGAATTTTTGACCAAGAAATGGTCTCCACCAGAAATCCAAGAATGTGATCTATGGCAAGGAAACATATATGGGGTGAGGTGTACGAGCCTCTGGTCGATGATAAATGGCCACACAACCCCCATTTTTGATGAAAATAGTCATGAACGACCATTTTCAATAATACCGAAGGCTAAGACCTACGGATTTTTTACCAAGAAATGGTCTCCACCAGCAATCCAAGAATGTGATCAATGACAAGGAAACATATGTGGGGTGAGGTTTATGAGCCTCTGGTCGATGATCAATGGCCACACGACCTCCATTTTTGTCGAAAATAGCCATGAACGACCATTTTCAATAATACCGAAGGCTAACACCTACGGATGTTTGACCAAGAAATGGTCTCCACCAGAAATCCAATAATGTGATCTATGGCAACGAAATATATGTGGAGTCAGGTGTATGAGCCGCTGGTCGATAATCAATGGCACACAACCCCCATTTTTGTCGAAAATAGCCATGAACGACCATTTTCAATAATACCGAAGGCTAACACCTACGGATTTTTGACAAAGAAATGGTCTCCACCATAAATCCAAGAATGTTATCTATGGCAAGGAAACATATGTGTAGTGAGGTGTATGAGCCTCTGGTCGAATATCAATGGCCACACAACCCCCATTTTTGTCGAAAATAGCCATGAACGACCATTTTCAATAGTACCGAAGGCTAACACATTCGGATTTTTGACCAACAAATGGTCTCCACCAGAAATCAAAGAATGGGATCTATGCCAAGGAAACATATGTGGGGTGAGGTTGACGAGCCTCTGGTCGATGATCAATGGCCACACAACCCCCATTTTTGTCAAAAATAGCCATGAATGACCATTTTCAATAATACCGAAGGCTAACACATACGGATTTTTGACCAAGAAATGGTCTCCACCAGAAATCCAAGAATGTGATCTATGGCAAGGAAACATATGTGGGGTGAGGTGTACGAGCCTCTAGTCAATGACAAATGGCCACACAACCCCCATTTTAGTCGAAAATAGCCATGAACGACCATTTTCAATAATACCGAAGGCTAATACCAACGGATTTTTGACCAAGAAATGGTCTCCACTAGAAATCCAAGAATGTGATCTATGGCAAGAAAACATATGTGGGTTGAAGTGTACGAGCCTCTGGTCGATGATCAATGGCCACACAACTGTGGCGGAACTGCCCGAATTATTCCAACTTAAGTGCCTAAGCCACGCCTTAGAGGCTAGACCACACTTAAATGGGAATAACCCGTCAATCCCTCGGATCTAGTCCGACACGGCCACTGACAGGATCAAGTACCACAATCTCACTCGAAGGTGAGTCACAGAGCAAATACAATAAAGCATAAAAACATACATGTCAGAATATTAAATTATTACATCACCATCATCATCATCGGAGTTTTCGCAAAAGTAACCATAATTGTTCGAAGTGCAGCGGAATCAAACTAACGGTAATTAAACAGAGAGATGGGGAAGCCTGTCCCATCACTCCTCATGCTCCTCCTCAGCCGAGGCAGGGTCCCACTCAACAGTCCAACCCGGTGGCAAGGTGGACGGCCAAGTTATCCCAGCAACCATCTCCTCCAGAGAACCTGTAAAAATTATGCCACAAGCAAGGCTGAGTATACTAATACTCAGCTAGACTTACCCGGTGTGAGGAGTCTACTCCTCTACCTCTAGACATGCAGCTGTTTGGCTGTGGGGTTTGGTTGCCAAAAGCACTAGCTGAGTTTCTAAATCAAGATTTTAACTTAGTCAAAGTTAAGTGTGACTCTCTTAAGGCTAAAAGTGGACTATCTACTCATACATGGTAGCAAGCATTATTAACAATCAACATCTTATCTCAACTCATCATACATCCACTTGTTACTCAATGAGTACAATGGATCAAGCAGTCTCGTTAGCTGCGAGAAGCAGATGATTCGAATCGAGTTTTTATCCTTGCAAGGTAAACCTAAACACACGACATGCAGGGGCACTCCGTCCCCACACATATCAACCGTCCCCATCGATTCCCCGTCAGCAGATCAGGGCTCACCGCCTTGGCGTACAATGCCTCACTGAACCCCGACTGGCCGTCGTGCAGTGACCGCACTTGTACCCACCATAACCGGAATGGGAGACCTCGTCTCAGGTCGCGTGAGGGGCAAAGTCTACTGCCAGGTTCAATCAGGTACTAGGCTTACCGATTTACCATATTTCTCGGCATGTGCTTAGTACGTTCAAACGCTTGACACAGGTATCCGCACGTTAATCCTTATTCCATTTTTCCATCTCGTAAACAACCAATCCCCATGGATTATTGTCCACCAACTAGTATCATGATAATGTGAAAGTGGGTACAATCAATTTCCTGATCTCGCGCGAGTGCTAGAAAAATCACTCGTCTTCTACCGAGATCCTAATTAAATAAAGCAACTACTCGACCTATCATACTAGTATTCATCTCAATGGGATTCCTGAGATCATGCAACTAGGGTTTCAAACAATTCCTACACCTAAGTGCACAATCAATCCTACAATCATTAAGTGAAGTAAAGTAGCATAAATAACAGGTTATGCATAAAACCGGGGCTTGCCTTCCAAAGCAGTGGCAGGCAGGTCCTCTGGTGCAGGCTCGGGTGCTGGATCTGGGGCTACCTCCTGAGCAGCTCCTTGCTCCGGCACGAGGATGTACTCTCCGTCAGCAAGATTACAGTCTATCGAAATGCAATGAACATGTATGTCATGATTATGCAAGATTTAAGAACAATAACTTAGGGTTTCTTAGTCCTACGGGGCTTCCAGTGGGTTAGGCTTAATATTCTTTAGGCTTGGGTTTTCAGTGAGGATGATAACATAGTGGATTGGTATTGTCTTGATACATTTTAGTGGACAGATTACAAAGGTTTTAGGATAACATTAATTCACATCTTTCATTTTTCTTTCCTTAATTTCCATTTAGGGTTTTTAGTGTAGGTTTGAACTACAACAGGGTTTTAATAATTTCCAAAAATTCTGTAAAAATTACAGTGGGTTGTCACTGGCTATTCTAGCTTGTCTTAAGAATTGGAGGCTTAAAGTATAAAAGCTAGGCTTTAAACAAAAATGACAACAGTTAGGCAAAATGGGCCACTTTACACTACACCTCTTAGTTAGGGGTAGGTTCTGTCCTCAAGGTTATTTTTGTTGGCATCCTATAGTAATAATAGGTCTCTGTGCTAAAAATCACAGAAAACTAAGGGGTGGTTATTTAGTTATGATTTTCTTAAGTTTAATGTCAACAAGGCACTTTCTACTACATTATTATTTGAAAAATGTCAAACAGCAGATTTCATATTTTTCCTAAGTTCTCTCTAATAAAGCAATAGTTATCCCAAGGGTGCGGGTGTTTTTACCTTGGGGTTATTTTTGTAGGGTTTTTCTAAGTTATCCTTGTTTTATTAAAATAAAAGACATCCTACTAAATTTGTACTAAACCAGGGTATGATATATTTTTCCAGTGAACTGTATTGAATAAGTAATCTAACAAAAATAGAGGTACTCTCTGGTTCATTAATTAAATTACTTTTTCTATTTTCCTTATCCTTAAGCATATCATAGAATAAGGGGTAAAACTAATTTGAATGGAGTAGACAGAGGGGTTTAACATTTTTACTTGGTCTAGTAGGTAGATATAAGCTTCTCAAAATTTTTCTAACCCTGGCCAAACAATATTCCTATTTTTCCTTCTAATATTGAGTTTTGAGTAGTTTTCTTATTTAATTCAAAACTTCAGAAAGAAATACAGAAGACATGGGTTTTATTATTTTTATCTGATAGTTCATAAATTCCAGAATCTAGCAAAATTGGTTTGAACATTTTTGGATGATTATTCTTCAAGTTATGCATTTATTTAGCTATCTGTTATAACAAAATGAAAAGAAATTCGAAAATGGAAAAGAAAACAGGTTTACGCTGAGGCCCCTGGGGTTTTTCCTTTTCTTTTCTCACAGAACAGCCCTTGGTCCACTATTGGCTTGGGTCACTGACATTGCGCAAAGCCCCCTGGACTTAACTGAAATCTAACCCGCGCTCCCTGACCGGCTTAAACAGTACCCGCGGCATAGATTAGGTGGGGCTTACCGGCGGCAGTAGAGCTCCGGCAGGGGTGGTCAGTGACGTCCGGGAGGTCGCGACGGTCACGTCGGTGTGCGGGTCGGTGTCGGAGGTGGTCGGAGTTACCCTGGCCACGAGCACAGGCGGCGGGGGTCGTCGGCGGCTCCTGCTCCGGCCAAACCACGGCGGTATAGTTCAATTAGGGTGCACGAGGAGCTTCACGGGGTGACACAGAGGCCATGCGCGCAAAGAATTGGAAAACGGAGCAGGGGCTTACCCGGTCCACGTGCAGTCGGCGGGTTCTTGAACTCCGGTGAGCACGAT
This sequence comes from Zea luxurians, assembly GCA_029449295.1. Lineage (NCBI taxonomy): Eukaryota > Viridiplantae > Streptophyta > Magnoliopsida > Poales > Poaceae > Zea > Zea luxurians. The sequence continues at coordinate 34,407,659 of JAOPSE010000032.1, read as the reverse complement.
TGGGCTATTCCGGTGACGCGGGTCCCCGGGTCAAGCTTGAGCAAGTCTCACGGCTTCACCAGGAAGCTATCTGAGGGCTTGGATCGAACGGAGGAGGACGGGAGAGGGGCTGGCCACGGTGGTTGCTCTCGGGCGGCACTGGCGGGTCGCGGGGAGGTCGCCGGAGCTAATGGCTGGCTCGGGCAAGTCCGGCGAGGTACGGAGGAGGCAACGGGGAAGGCAGCCAAGCACTGGGGTGGGCTTTATAGCCGTGGCGCAGGGCGTGGTCAAGGGCGGCCGCGGGCAGCGCGGAGGTTCGCGCACGGGCGTGCTCTGAGCGCGCCCCCGGATGTCAGCTCGCGTCGAACACGTGGAAGCTTGCTTCTGCCATGGTTCAACGGCCGATTAGAGCGCCATAGCGTGCGTATCTTGGCAAAGTCACTGTGTACGGTCGCTTCTCTGCTCCAAATCCTATCTTTTCGCTGTGAGTTCCAAGTCGAGATATGGTCGGGGTAGGGAGATAGAGAGGGAAGAAGTTTGCTGTGTCAGCTAAGCCCGAACCGAGACAAAAGGGGTGTCAAGTCGTGTCTAGCACCCTAGGGTAGGTGTCACCTCTTTCCAGGGTGTTCTAGGGTTAATTTGGCGTCATTTTGTCAATTGGGTCGAAGGGTTTTGAAAAGGGGATTAAGGTGAACATGTGGAGTCTTTGTGCAAGGGTTAGTTTTTGTACTTAGGCAAAAACTGAATTCTCCCTTGTGCTGAAACTTAGGTGAACTGTTTAGGGCTTTTCTGAAAACTTTTTGGGGGTACTTCCTTACTATTAATTGTAGGTTATTAAGTATTTTACAACTTTTATATTTGGCCCAAACCATGATCATAAGGTTTACATGATATTTTGATCATGGCTTCAATTAGGGTTCCTATGGCCCATGGGGGGGTTTGCTTTAGGGTTTTGGGAAAACCCCACTTAGATGTGCATGATAAGCTAGGGCATGACATCCAAGGTGGGTTACACTTGCTTAGGACCTAGAATTCCAAGTTTGGTATACTTTGCCCAATTCAATCTTCATGTGATAATGGGTAAAAAAAGGGGTAACCCTAGGGGTGGACACCCTGAGTAACACCTGGGGTGTTACAACAACCCCCATTTTTGTCGAAAATAGCAATGAACGACCATTTTCAATGACACTGAAGGCTAACACCTACGGATTTTTGACCAAGAAATGGTATCCACCATAAATCCAGGAATGTGATCTATGGCAAGGAAACATATGTGTAGTTGGGTGTATGAGCCTCTGGTCTAAGATTAATGGCCACACAACCCCCATTTTTCTCGAAAATAGCCATGAATGACCATTTTCAATAATACCGAAGGCTAACACATTCGGATTTTTGCCCAAGAAATGGTCTCCACCAGAAATCCAAGAATGTGATCTATGGCAAGGAAACATATGTAGGGTGAGGTGTACGAGCCTCTGGTCGATGATCAATGGCCACACAACCCCCATTTTGTTGAAAATAGCCATGAACGACCATTTTCAATAATACTGAAGGCTAACACGTACGAATTTTTTTACCAAGACATGGTCTCCACCAAAAATCCAAGAATGTGATCTATGGCAAGGAAACATATGTGGGGTGAGGTGTACGAGCCTCTGGTCGATGATACATGGCCACACAACCCCCATTTTTGATGAAAATAGCCATGAACGACCATTTTCAATAATACCGAAGGCTAACACATTCGGATTTTTGACCAAGAAATGGTCTCCACCAGAAATCAAAGAATGTGATCTATGGCAAGGAAACATATATGGGGTGAGGTTTACGAGCCTCTGGTCGATGATCAATGGCCACACAATCCGCATTTTTGTCGAAAATAGCCATGAATGACCATTTTCAATAATAGCGAAGGCTAACACGTACGGATTTTTGACCAAGAAATGGTCTCCACCAGAAACCCAAGAATGCGATCTATGGCAAGGAAACATATGTGGGGTGAGGTGTACGAGCCTCTGGTCGATGATAAATGGCCACACAACCCCCATTTTAGTCGAAAATAGCCATGAACGACCATTTTCAATAATAGCGAAGGCTAACTCCAACGGATTTTTGACAAGGAAATGGTCTCCACCAGAAATCCAAGAATGTGATCTATTGCAAGGAAACATATGTGGGGTGAGGTGTACGAGCCTCTGGTCAATGATAAATGGCCACACAACACCCATTTTGGTCGAAAATAGCCATGAACGACCATTTTCAATAGTACTGAAGGCTAACACATTCGGATTTTTGACCAAGAAATGGTCGGGGTGAGGTTTACGAGCCTCTGGTCGATGATCAATGGCCACACAACCCCCATTTTTGTCGAAAGTAGCCAAGAACGACCATTTTCAATAATACCGAAGGCTAACACGTACGGAATTTTTGACCAAGAAATGGTGTCCACCAGAAATCCAAGAATGCGATCTATGGCAAGGAAACATATGTGGGGTGAGGTGTACGAGCCTCTGGTCGATGATAAATGGCCACACAACCCCCATTTTAGTCGAAAATAGCCATGAACGACCATTTACAATAATACCGAAGGCTAACACCAACTGATTTTTGACCAAGAAATGGTCTCCACCAGAAATCCAAGAATGTGATCTATGGCAAGAAAACATATGTGGGGTGAAGTGTACGAGCCTCTGGTCGATGATTAATGGCCACACAACCCCCATTTTTGTCGAAAATAGCCATGAACGACCATTTTCAATGACACTGAAGGCTAATACCTATGGATTTTTGACCAAGAAATGGTCTCCACCGTAAATCCAAGAATGTGATCAATGGCAAGGAAACATATGTGTAGTGAGGTGTATGAGCCTCTGGTCGAAGATCAATGGCCACGCAACCCCCATTTTTGTCGAAAATAGCCATGAATGACCATTTTCAATAATACCGAAGGCTAACACATCCATAGGTGTTTGCCTTCGATATTATTGAAAATGGTTATTGATGCAATTTTCGACAAAAATTGGGGTTGTGTAGCCATTGACCATCGAACAAAGGCTCGTACACCTGACCCCACATATGTTTACTTGCCATAGGTCACATTCTTTGATTTCTGGTGGGGACCACTTCTTGGTCGAGATCCGTAGGTGTTAGCCTTCGATATTATTGAAAATGGTCGTTCTTGAAATTTTGGACAAAAATGGGGGATGTGTGGCAATTGATTATCAACCAGAGGCTCATACACTTGACCCCACATATGTTTCCTTGCCATAGATCACATTCTTGGATTTTTGGTGGAGGCATTTTCTTGGCAAAAAATCTGTTGGTGTTAGCCTCGGTAGTATTGAAAATGGGGGTTTTTTAGTCGATGATCAATGGCCACACAACCCCATTTTTGTCGAAAAAAGCATGAACGACCATTTTCAATAATACCGAAGGCTAACACCTACAGATTTTTGACCTAGAAATGGTCTCCACCAGAAATCCAAGAATGTGACCTATAGAAAGGAAACATATGTGGGGTGAGGTGTATGAACCTCTAGTCGATGATCAATGGACACACAACCCCTATTTTTGTTGAAAATTGCATGAATGACCATTTTCAATAATAGTGAAGGCTAACACCTATGGACTTTTGATCAAGAAATGGTCTCTGCCAGAAATGCAAGAATGTGATCTATGGCAACGACACATATGTGGGTTGTGGTTTCTGAGCCTCTGGTCATTGGTAAATGGCCACACAACCCCCATTTTGACGAAAATAGCATGAACGACCATTTTCAATAATAACGAGGGCTAACACCTATGGATTTTTGACCAAGAAATGGCCTCCACCAGAAATCTAAGAATGTGATCTATGGCAAGGAAACATATGTGGATTGAGGTGTACGAGCCTCTGGTCCATGATTATTGGCCACACAACGCATATTTTTGCCGAAAATTGCATCAACGACCATTTACAATAATACCGAAGGCTAACACCTACAGATTTTTGACCAATAAATGGTCTCCACCAAAAATCCAAAAATGTTATCTATGGCATAGAAACATATGTGGGATGAGGTGTACGAGTCTCTAGTCGATGATCAATGGCCACACAACCCCCATTTTTGTCAAAAATAGCATGAACGGCCATTTTCAATAATACCGAAGGATAACACCTATGGATTTTTGACTAAGAAATCGTCTCCACCAGAAATCTAAGAATGTGATCTATTGCAAGGAAAAATATGTGGGGTATGGTGTACGAGCCTCTGGTCGATGATCAATGGCCACACAACCCCCATTTTGTCGAAAATAGCCAAGAACGACCATTTTCAATAATACCGAAGGCTAACGCCTACGGATTTTCGACCAAGAAATGGTCTCCACCAGAAATACAAGAATGTAATCTATGGCAAGGAAACATATGTGGGGTGAGGTGTACGAGCCATTGGTCAATGATAAATGGCCACACAAGCCCCATTTTGGTCAAAAATAGCATGAACGACCATTTTCAATAATACTGAAGGCTAACACCAACGGATTTTTCACTAAGAAATGGTCTCCACTAGAAATCCAAGAATGTGATCGATGGTAAGGAAACATATGTGGGGAGAGGTGTACGAGCCTCTGGTTGACGATCAAAGGCCACCCAACACCTATTTTTGTTGAAAATAGCATGAACGACCATTTTCAATAATACCGAAGGCAAACACCTACAGATTTTTTACCAAGAACTGGTCTCCACCAGAAATCCAAGAATGTGATCTATGGCAAGGAACCATATGTGGGGTGAGGTGAACGAGCCTCTGGTCAATGATCAATGGCCACACGACCCCCATTTTTGTCGAAAATAGCCATGAACGACCATTTTCAATAATACCGAAGGCTAACACCTACAGATTTTTGACCAAGAAATGGTCTCCACCAGAAATCCAAGAATGTGATCTATGGCAAGGAAACATATGTGGGGTTAGGTGAACGAGCCTCTGGTCAATGATCAATGGCCACACGACCCCCATTTTTGTCGAAAATAGCCATGAACGACCATTTTCAATAATACCAAAGGCTACAGATTTTTGACGACCATTTTTGAAAATGGTCGTTCATGGCTATTTTCGACAAAAATGGGGGTTGTGTGGCCATCGATCATTGACCAGAGGCTCATTCACCTCACCCCACATATGGTTCCTTGCCATAGATCACATTCTTGGATTTCTGGTGGAGACCAGTTCTTGGTGAAAAATCCGTAGGTGTTTGCCTTCGGTATTATTGAAAATGGTCGTTCATGCTATTTTCAACAAAAATAGGTGTTGGGTGGCCTTTGATCGTCAACCAGAGGCTTGTACACCTCTCCCCACATATGTTTCCTTACCATAGATCACATTCTGGGATTTCTGGTGGAGACCTTTTCTTAGTGAAAAATCCTGTTGGTGTTAGCCTTCAGTATTATTGAAAATGGTCGTTCATGCTATTTTCGACCAAAATGGGGCTTGTGTGGCCATTTATCATCGACCAAAGGCTCGTACACCTCACCCAACATATGTTTCCTTGCCATAGATTACATTATTGTATTTCTGGTGGAGACCATTTCTTGGTCGAAAAATCCGTAGGCGTTAGCCTTCGGTATTATTGAAAATGGTCGTTCTTGGCTATTTTCGACAAAATGGGGGTTGTGTGACCATTGATCATCGACCAAAGGCTCATACACCATACCCCACATATTTTCCTTGCCATAGATCACATTCTTAGATTTCTGGTGGAGACCATTTCTTAGTCAAAAATCCATAGGTGTTATCCTTTAGTATTATTGAAAATGGTCGTTCATTCTATTTTTTGACAAAAATGGGGGTTCTGTGGCCATTGATCATCGACTAGAGACTCGTACACCTCATCCCACATATGTTTCTATGACATAGATCACATTTTTTGGATTTTTGGTGGAGACCATTTATTGGTCAAAAATCTGTAGGTGTTAGCCTTCGGTATTATTGTAAATGGTCGTTGATGCAATTTTCGGCAAAAATATGCGTTGTGTGGCCAATAATCATGGACCAGAGGCTCGTACACCTCAATCCACATATGTTTCCTTGCCATAGATCACATTCTTAGATTTCTGGTGGAGGCCATTTCTTGGTCAAAAATCCATAGGTGTTAGCCCTCGTCATTATTGAAAATGGTCGTTCATGCTATTTTCGTCAAAATGGGGGTTGTGTGGCCATTTACCATTTACCAGAGGCTGAGAAACCACAACCCACATATGTGTCGTTGCCATAGATCACATTCTTGCATTTCTGGCAGAGACCATTTCTTGATCAAAAATCCATAGGTGTTAGCCTTCACTATTATTGAAAATGGTCATTCATGCAATTTTCAACAAAAATAGGGGTTGTGTGTCCATTGATCATTGACTAGAGGTTCATACACCTCACCCCACATATGTTTCCTTTCCATAGGTCACATTCTTGGATTTCTGGTGGAGACCATTTCTAGGTCAAAAATCCGTAGGTGTTAGCCTTCGGTATTATTGAAAATGGTCGTTCATGCTTTTTTCGACAAAAGTGGGATTGTGTGGCCATTGATCATCGACTAAAAAACCCTCATTTTCAATACTACCGAGGCTAAGACCAACGGATTTTTGGCCAAGAAATGGCCTCCACCAAAAATCCAAGAATGTGATCTATGGCAAGGAAACATATGTGGGGTCAAGTGTATGAGCCTCTGGTTGATAATCAATTGCCACACAGCCCCCATTTTTGTCCAAAATTGCAAGAACGACCATTTTCAATAATATCGAAGGCTAACACCTACGGATCTCGACCAAGAAGTGGTCCCCACTAGAAATCAAAGAATGTGACCTTTGGCAAGGAAACATATGTGGGGTCAGGTGTACGAGCCTTTGTTCGATGGTCAATGGCTACACAACCCCAATTTTTGTCGAAAATTGCATCAACAACCATTTTCAATAATATCGAAGGCAAACACCTATGGATGTGTTAGCCTTCGGTATTATTGAAAATGGTCATTCATGGCTATTTTCGACAAAAATGGGGGTTGCGTGGCCATTGATCTTCGACCAGAGGCTCATACACCTCACTACACATATGTTTCCTTGCCATTGATCACATTCTTGGATTTATGGTGGAGACCATTTCTTGGACAAAAATCCATAGGTATTAGCCTTCAGTGTCATTGAAAATGGTCGTTCATGGCTATTTTCGACAAAAATGGGGGTTGTGTGGCCATTGATCATCGACCAGAGGCTCGTACACTTCACCCCACATATGTTTTCTTCCATAGATCACATTCTTGGATTTCTGGTGGAGACCATTTCTTGGTCAAATATCTGTTGGTGTTAGCCTTCGGTATTATTGTAAATGGTCGTTCATGGCTATTTTCGACTAAAATGGGGGTTGTGTGGCCATTTATCGTCGACCAGAGGCTTGTACACCTCACCCTACATATGTTTCCTTGCCATAGATCGCATTCTTGGATTTCTATTGGACACCACTTCTTGGTCAAAAATTCGTACGTGTTAGCCTTCGGTATTATTGAAAATGGTCATTCATGGCTATTTTCGACAAAAATGGGGGTTGTGTGGCCATTGATCATCGAGTAGAGGATTGTAAACCTCTCCCCGACCATTTCTTGGTCAAAAATCCAAATGTGTTAGCCTTCAGTACTATTGAAAATGGTCGTTCGTGGCTATTTTCGACCAAAATGGGTGTTGTGTGGCCATTTATCATCGACCAGAGGCTCGTACACCTCACCCCACATATGTTTCCTTGCAATAGATCACATTCTTGGATTTCTGGTGGTGACCATTTCTTGGTCAAAAATCTGTACGTGTTAGCCTTCGCTATTATTGAAAATGGTCATTCATGGCTATTTTCGACAAAAATGCGGATTGTGTGGCCATTGATCATCGACCAGAGGCTCGTAAACCTCACCCCACATATGTTTCCTTGCCATAGATCACATTCTTTGATTTCTGGTGGAGACCATTTCTTGGTCAAAAATCCGAATGTGTTAGCCTTCGGTACTATTGAAAATGGTCGTTCATGGCTATTTTCGACAAAAATGGGGGTTGTGTGGCCAGTGATATTCGACTATAGGCTCATACACCTCACTACACATATGTTTCCTTGCCATAGATCACATTCTTGGATTTATGGTGGTGACCATTTCTTGGTCAAAAATCCGTAGGTGTTAGCCTTCAGTGTCATTGAAAATGGTCGTTCATGGCTATTTTCGACAAAAAATGGGGGTTGTGTGGCCATTGATCATCGACCTGAGGCTCGTACACCTCACCCCACATATGTTTCCATGCCATAGATCACATTCTTGGATTTCTGGTGGAGACCATTTCTTGGTCAAAAAGCCGTAGGTGTTAGCCTTCGGTATTATTGAAAATGGTCGTTCATGGCTATTTTTGACAAAAATGGGGGTTGTGTGGCCATTGATCATCAACGAGATGCTCATACACCTCACCCCATATATGTTTCCTTGCCATAGATCACATTCTTGGATTTCTGGTGGAGACCATTTCTTGGTCAAAAATCCGTAGGTCTTAGCCTTCGGTATTATTGAAAATGGTCGTTCATGGCTATTTTCATCAAAAATGGGGGTTGTGTGGCCATGTATCATCGACCAGAGGCTCGTACACCTCACCCCACATATGTTTCCTTGCCATAGATCACATTCTTGGATTTTTGGTGGCGACCATGTCTTGGTAAAAAATTCGTACGTGTTAGCCTTCAGTATTATTGAAAATGGTCGTTCAGTGGCTATTTTCGACAAAATGGGGGTTGCGTGGCCATTGATCATCGACCAGAGGCTCGTACACCTCACCCCACATATGTTTCCTTGCCATAGATCACATTCTTGGATTTCTGGTGGAGACCATTTCTTGGGCAAAAAATCCGAATGTGTTAGCCTTCGGTATTATTGAAAATGGTCATTCATGGCTATTTTCGAGAAAAATGGGGGTTGTGTGGCCATTGATCTTAGACCAGAGGCTCATACACCCAACTACACATATGTTTCCTTGCCATAGATCACATTCCTGGATTTATGGTGGAGACCATTTCTTGGTCAAAAATCCATAGGTGTTAGCCTTCAGTGTCATTGAAAATGGTCGTTCATTGCTATTTTCGACAAAAATGGGGGTTGTGTGGCCATTGATCATCAACCAGAGGCTCGTACACTTCAACCCACATATGTTTTCTTGCCATAGATCACATTCTTGGATTTCTGGTGGAGACCATTTCTTGGTCAAAAATCCGTTGGTGTTAGCCTTCGGTATTATTGAAAATGGTCGTTCATGGCTATTTTCGACTAAAATGGGGGTTGTGTGGCCATTTGTCATCGACCAGAGGCTCGTACACCTCACCCCACATATGTTTCCTTGCCATAGATCACATTCTTGGATTTCATGGTGGAGGCCATTTCTTGTTCAAAAATCCGTACGTGTTAGCCTTCGGTATTATTGAAAATGGTCATTCATGGTATTTTCGACAAAAATGGGGGTTGTGTGGCCATTGATCATTGACCAGAGAAACGTAAACCTCACCCCACATATGTTTCCTTGCCATATATCACATTCTTTGATTTCTGGTGTAGACCATTTCTTGGTCAAAAATCTGAATGTGTTAGCCTTTGGTACTATTGAAAATGGTCGTTCATGGCTATTTTCGACAAAAATGGGGGTTGTGTGGACATTGATCATCGACCAGAGGCTCGTAAACCTCACCCCACATATGTTTCCTTGCCATAGATCACATTCTTTGATTTCTGGTGGAGACCATTTCTTGGTCAAAAATCCGTACGTGTTAGCCTTCGGTATTATTGAAAATGGTCATTCATGGCTATTTTTGACAAAAATGGGGGTTGTGTGGCCATTGATCATCGACCAGAGGCTCGTCAACCTCACCCCACATATGTTTCCTTGCCATAGATCCCATTCTTTGATTTCTGGTGGAGACCATTTGTTGGTAAAAAATCCGTAATGTGTTAGCCTTCGGTACTATTGAAAATGGTCGTTCATGGCTATTTTCGACAAAAATGGGGGTTGTGTGGCCATTGATATTCGACCAGAGGCTCATACACCTCACTACACATTTGTTTCCTTGCCATAGATAACATTCTTGGATTTATGGTGGAGACCATTTCTTTGTCAAAAATCCGTAGGTGTTACCTTCGGTATTATTGAAAATGGTCGTTCATGGCTATTTTCGACAAAAAATGGGGGTTGTGTGCCATTGATCATCGACCAGAGGCTCATACACCTCACTCCACATATGTTTCCTTGCCATAGATCACATTTTTGGATTTCTGGTGGAGACCATTTCTTGGTCAAACATCCGTAGGTGTTAGCCTTCAGTATTATTGAAAATGGTCGTTCATGGCTATTTTCGACAAAAATGGGGGTTGTGTGGCCATTGATCATCGACCAGAGGCTCATACACCTCACCCCACATATGTTTCTTGTCACTGATCACATTCTTGGATTTCTGGTGGAGACCATTTCTTGGTAAAAAATCCGTAGGTCTTAGCCTTCGGTATTATTGAAAATGGTCGTTCATGACTATTTTCATCAAAAATGGGGGTTGTGTGGCCATTTATCATCGACCAGAGGCTCGTACACCTCACCCCACATATGTTTCCTTGCCATAGATCACATTCTTGGATTTCTGGTGCAGACCATTTCTTGGTCAAAAATTCGTACGTGTTAGCCTTCAGTATTATTGAAAAGGTCGTTCATGGATATTTTCGACAAAATGGGGGTTGTGTGACTATTGATCATCGACCAGTCTCGTACACCTCACCCCATATATGTTTCCTTGCCATAGATCACATTCTTGGTTTTCTGGTGGAGACCATTTCTTGGGCAAAAATCTGAATGTGTTAGCCTTCGGTATTATTGAAAATGGTCATTCATGGCTATTTTCGACAAAAATGGGGGTTGTGTGGCCATTGATCTTCGACCAGAGGCTCATACACCCCACTACACATATGTTTCCTTGCCATAGATCACATTCTTGGATTTATGGTGGAGACCATTTCTTGGTCAAAAATCCATAGGTGTTAGCCGTCAGTGTCATTGAAAATGGTCGTTCATGGCTATTTTCGACAAAAAAGGGGGTTGCGTGGCCATTGATCATCAACCAGAGCTTCGTACACTTCACTCCACATATGTTTTCTTGCCATAGATCACATTCTTGGATTTCTGGTGGAGACCATTTCTTGGTCAAAAATCCGTTGGTGTTAGCCTTCGGTATTATTGAAAATGGTCGCTCATGGCATTTTCAACTAAAATGGGGGTTGTGTGGCCATTTATCATCGACCAGAGGCTCGTACACCTCACCCCATATATGTTTCCTTGCCATAGATCACATTCTTGGATTTCTGGTGGAGACCATTTCTTGGTCAAAAATCCATGCGTGTTAGCCTTCGGTATTATTGAAAATGGTCATTCATAGTATTTTCGACAAAAATGGGGGTTGTGTGGCCATTAATCATCTACCAGAGGATCGTAAACCTCACCCCACATATGTTTCTTTGCCATGGATCACATTCTTTGATTTCTGGTGGAGACCATTTCTTGGTCAAAAATCCGAATGTGTTAGCCTTCGGTACTATTGAAAATGGTCGTTCATGGCTATTTTCGACAAAAAATGGGGGTTGTGTGGCCATTGATCATCGACCAGAGGCTCGTAAATCTCACCCCACATATGTTTCCTTGCCATAGATCACATTCTTTGATTTTTGGTGGAGACCATTTCTTGGTCAAAAACTCCGAATGTGTTATCCTTTGGTACTATTGAAAATGGTCGTTTATGGCTATTTTTGACAAAAATGGGGGTTGTGTGGCCATTGATATTCGACTAGAGGCTCATACACCTCACTACACTTACGTTTCCTAGCCATTTTTGGTCAAAAATCCATAGGTGTTAGCCTTCTGTGTCATTGAAAATGGTCGTTCATGGCTATTTTCGACAAAAATAGGGGTTGTGTGGCCATTGATCATCGACCAGAGGCTCATACACCTCACCCCACATAGGTTTCCTTGCCATAGATCATATTCTTGGATTTCTGGTGGAGACCATTTCTTGGTCAAAAATCCGTAGGTGTTAGCCTTCGGTATTATTGAAAATGGTTGTTCATGGCTATTTTTGACAAAAACGGGGGTTGTGTGGCCATTGATCATCGACCAGAGGCTCATACACCTCACCCCACATATGTTTCCTTGCAATAGATCACATTCTTGGATTACTGGTGGAGACCATTTCTTGGTCAAAAATCCGTAGGCGTTAGACTTCGGTATTATTGAAAATGGTCGTTCATGGCTATTTTCATCAAAAATGGGGTTGTGTGGCCATTTATCATCGACCTGAGGCTCGTACACCTAACCCTACATATGTTTCCTTGCCATAGAACACATTCTTGGATTTCTGGTGGAGACCATTTCTTGGTCAAAAATTCGTACGTGTTAGCCTTCGGAATTATTGAAAATGGTCGTTCATGGCTATTTTCGACAAAATGGGGGATGTGTGGCAATTGATCATCGACTAGAGGCTCGTACACCTCACCCCACATATGTTTCCTTGCCATAGATCACATTCTTGGATTTCTGGTGGAGACCATTTCTAGGGCAAAAATCCGAATGTGTTAGCCTTCGGTATTATTGAAAATGGTCATTCATCGCTATTTTCGACAAAAATGGGGTTGTGTGGCCATTGATCATCGACCAGAGGCTCGTACACCTCACCCCACATATTTTTCCTTGCCATAGATCATATTCTTGGATTTCTGGTGGAGACCATTTCTTGGTCAAAACTTCGTAGGTGTTAGCCTTCGGTATTATTGAAAATGGTTGTTCATGGCTATTTTCGACAAAAACGGGGGTTGTGTGGCCATTGATCATCGACCAGAGGCTCATACACCTCACCCTACATATGTTTCCTTGCCATAGATCACATTCTTGGATTACTAGTGGAGACCATTTCTTGGTCAAAAATCCGTAGGCGTTAGCCTTCGGTATTATTGAAAATGGTCGTTCATGGCTATTTTCATCAAAAATGGGGGTTGTGTGGCCATTTATCAGTCGACCAGAGGCTCGTACACCTCACCCTACATATGTTTCCTTGCCATAGAACACATTCTTGGATTTCTGGTGGAGACCATTTCTTGGTCAAAAATTCGTACGTGTTAGCCTTCGGTATTATTGAAAATGGTCGTTCATGGCTATTTTCGACAAAATGGGGGATGTGTGGCAATTGATCATCGACTAGAGGCTCATACACCTCACCCCACATATGTTTCCTTGCCATAGATCACATTCTTGGATTTCTGGTGGAGACCATTTCTAGGGCAAAAATCCGAATGTGTTAGCCTTCGGTATTATTGAAAATGGTCATTCATCGCTATTTTCGACAAAAATGGGGGTTGTGTGGCCATTGATCTTCGACCAAAGGCTCATACACCCCACTACACATATGTTTCCTTCCCATAGATCACATTCTTGGATTTATGGTGGAGACCATTTCTTGGTCAAAAATTCGTAGGTGTTAGCCTTCAATGTCATTGAAAATAGTCATTCATGGCTATTTTCGACAAAAATGGGGGTTTTGTGGCCATTGATCATCGAGCAGAGGCTCGTACACTTCACCCCACATATGTTTTCTTGCCATAGATAACATTCTTGGATTTTTGGTGGAGACCATTTCTTGGTCAAAAATCCGTTGGTGTTAGCCTTCGGTATAATTGAAAATGGTCGTCCATGGCTATTTTCGACTAAAATGGGGGTTGTGTGGCCATTTATCATCGACCAGGGGCTCATACACCTCACCACACATATGTTTCCTTGCCATAGATCACATTCTTGGATTTCTGGTGGAGACCATTTCTTGGTCAAAAATCCGTACATGTCAGCCTTTGGTATTATTGAAAATGGTCATTCATGGCTATTTTCGACAAAAATGGGGTTGTGTGGCCATTGATCATCGACCAGAGGATCGTAAACCTCACCCCACATATGTTTTCTTGCCGTAGATCACATTCTTTGATTTCTGGTGGAGTCCATTTCTTGGTCAAAAACCGAATGTGTTAGCCTTCTGTACTATTGAAAATGGTCGTTCATGGCTATTTTTGACAAAAATGGGGGTTGTGTGGCCATTGATGTTCAACCAGAGGCTCATACACCTCACCCCACATATGTTTCCTTGCCATAGATCACATTCTTGGATTTCTGGTGGAGACCATTTCTTGGTCAAAAATCCGTCGGTGCTAGCCTTAAGTGTCATTGAAAATGGTGGTTCATGGCTATTTTCGACAAAAATGGGGGTTGTGTGGCCATTGATTATCGACCAGAGGCTCGTACACCTCACTCCACATATGTTTCCTTGCCATAGATCACATTATTGGATTTCTGGTGGAGACCATTTCTTGGGCAAAATGTCGAATGTGTTAGCCTTCGGTATTATTGAAAATGGTCATTCATGGCTATTTTTGACAAAAATGAGGGGTTGTGTGGCCATTGATTTTTGACCAGAGGCTCATACACCTCACTACACATATGTTTCCTTGCCATAGATCACATTATTGGATTTATGGTGGAGACCATTTCTTGGTCAAAAATCCTTAGGTGTTAGCCTTCAGTGTCATTGAAAATGGTCGTTCATGGCTATTTTCGACAAAAATGGGGGTTGTGTGGCCATTGATCATCGACCAGAGGCTCATACACTTCACCCCACATATGTTTTCTTGCCATAGATCACATTCTTGGATTTCTGGTGGGGACCATTTCTTTGTTAGAAATCCGTTAGTGTTAGCCTTTGGTATTATTGAAAAATGGTCGTTCATGTCTATTTTTGACTAAAATGGGGGTTGTGTGGCCATTGATCATCGACCAGATGCTCGTAAACCTCACCCCACATATGTTTTCTTGCCATAGATCACATTCTTTGATTTCTTGTGGAGACCATTTCTTGGTCAAAAATTTGAATGTGCTAGCCTTCGGTACTATTGAAAATGGTCGTTCATTGCTATTTTCGACAAAAATGGGGGTTGTGTGGCCATTGATATTCGACCAGAGGCTCATACACCTCACTGCACATATGTTTACTTGCCATAGATCACATTCTTGGATTTATGGTGGAGACCATTTCTTGGTCAAAAATCCGTAGGTGTTAGCCTTGGGTATTATTGTAAATGGTCGTTCATGGCTATTTTTGACAAAAATGGGGGTTGTGTGGACATTGATCATCGACCAGAGGCTCGTACACCTCACCTCACATATGTTTCCATTGCCATAGATCACATTATCGGATTTCTGGTGGAGACCATTTCTTGGTCGAAAATCCATACGTGTTAGCCTTCGGTATTATTGAAAATGGTCGTTGATCACTATTTTCGACAAAAATGGGCGTTGTGTGGCCATTGATCATTGGCCAGAGGCCCATACACCTCACCCCACATATGTTTCCTTGCCATAGATCACATTCTTGGATTTATGGTGGAGACCATTTCTTGGTCAAAAATCCGTAGGTGTTAGCCTTCAGTGTCATTGAAAATGGTCGTTCATGGCTATTTTCGACAAAAATGGGGGTTGTGTGGCCATTGATCATCGACCAGAGGCTCGTACACCTCACCTCACATATGTTTCCTTGCCATAGATCACATTCTTGGATTTATGGTGGAGACCATTTCTTGGTCAAAAATCCGTAGGTGTTAGCCTTCCGTGTCATTGAAAATGGTCGTTCATGCCTATTTTCGACAAAAATGGGGGTTGTGTGGCCATTGATCATCGACCAGAGGCTCGTACACTTTACCCCACATATGTTTTCTTGCCATTGATCACATTCTTGGATTTCTGGTGGAGACCATTTCTTGGTCAAAAATCCGTACGTGTTAGCCTTCGGTATTATTGAAAATGGTCATTCATGGCTATTTTCGACAAAAATGGGGGTTGTGTGGCCATTGATCATTGACCAGAGGCTCATAAACCTCACCCCACATATGTTTCCTTGCCATAGATCACATTTTTTGATTTCTGGTGGAGACCATTTCTTAGTCAAAAATCCGAATGTGTTAGCCTTCGGTACTATTGAAAATGGTCGTTCATGGCTATCTTCGACAAAAATAAGGGTTGTGTGGCCATTGATATTCGACCAGAGGTTGATACACCTCACTACAAATATGTTTCCTTGCCATAGATCACATTCTTGGATTTATGGTGGAGACCATTTCTTGGTCAAAAATCTATGAGTGTTAGCCTTCAACGTCATTGAAAATGGTCGTTCATGGCTATTTTCGACAAAAATGGGGGTTGTGTGGCCATTGATCATCGACCAGAGGCTCGTACTCCTCACCCCACATATGTTTCCTTGCCATAGATCACATTCTTGGATTTCTGGTGGAGACCATTTCTTGGGCAAAAATCTGAATGTGTTAGCCTTCGGTATTATTGAAAATGGTCATTCATGGCTATTTTCGAAAAAAATGGGGGTTGTTTGGCCATTGATCTTCGACCAGAGGCTCATACACCTCACTACACATATGTTTCCTTGCCATAGATCACATTCTTGGATTTATGGTGGAGACCATTTCTTGGTCAAAATTCCGGAGGTGTTAGCCTTCAGTGTCATTGAAAATGGTCGTTCATGGCTATTTTCGACAAAAATGGGGGTTGTGTGGCCATTGATCATCGACCAGAGGCTCGTACACCTCACCCCACATATGTTTCCTTGCCATAGATCACATTCTTGGATTTCTGGTGGAGACCATTTCTTGGTCAAAAATCCATACGTGTTAGCCTTCTGTATTATTGAAAATGGTCGTTGATCGCTATTTTAGACAAAAATGGGCGTTGTGTGGCCATTGATCATCGACCAGAGGCCCATACACCTCACCCCACATATGTTTCCTTGCCATAGATCACATTCTTGGATTTATGGTGGAGACCATTTCTTGGTCAAAAATCCGTAGGTGTTAGCCTTCAGTGTCATTGAAAATGGTCGTTCATGGCTATTTTCGACAAAAATGGGGGTTGTGTGGCCATTGATCATCGACCAGAGGCTCATACACCTCACCCCACATATGTTTCCTTGCCATAGATCACATTTTGGATTTCTGGTGGAGAACATTTCTTGGTCAAAAATCCGTAGGTGTTAGCCTTCGGTATTATTGAAAATGGTCGTTCATGGCTATTTTTGACAAAAATGAGGGTTGTGTGGCCATTTATCATCGACCAGAGGCTCATACACCTCACTCCACTTATGTTTCCTTGCCATTGATCACATTCTTGGATTTCTGGTGGAGACCATTTCTTGGTCAAAAATCCGTAGGTGTTAGCCTTCGGTATTATTGAAAATGGTCGTTCATGGCTATTTTCATCAAAAATAGGGGTTGTGTGGCCATTTATCATCGACCAGAGGCTCGTACACCTCACCTCACTTATGTTTCCTTGCCATAGATCACATTCTTGGATTTATGGTGGAGACCATTTCTTGGTCAAAAATCTGTAGGTGTTAGCCTTCAGTGTCATTGAAAATGGTCGTTCATGGCTATTTTCGACAAAAATAGGGGTTGTGTGGCCATTGATCATCGACCAGAGGCTTGTACACCTCACCTCACATATGTTTCCTTGCCATAGATCACATTCTTGGATTTATGGTGGAGACCATTTCTTGGTCAAAAATCCATAGGTGTTAGCCTTCCGTGTCATTGAAAATGGTCGTTCATGGCTATTTTCGACAAAAATGGGGGTTCTGTAGCCATTGATCATCGACCAGAGGCTCGTACACTTTACCCCAAATATGTTTTCTTGCCATTGATCACATTCTTGGATTTCTGGTGGAGACCATTTCTTGTTCAAAAATCCGTACGTGTTAGCCTTCGGTATTATTGAAAATGGTCATTCATGGCTATTTTCGACAAAAATGGGGGTTGTGTGGCCATTGATCATTGACCAGAGGCTCATAAACCTCACCCCACATATGTTTCCTTGCCATAGATCACATTCTTTGATTTCTGGTGGAGACCATTTCTTAGTCAAGAATCCGTTGGTGTTAGCCTTCGGTATTATTGAAAATGGTTGTTCATGGCTATTTTCGTCTAAAATGGGGGTTGTGTGGCCATTTATCATCGACCAGAGGCTCGTACACCTCACCCCACATATGTTTCCTTGCATAGATCACATTCTCGGATTTCTGGTGGAGACCATTTCTTGGTCAAAAATCCATACGTGTTAGCCTTCTATATTATTGAAAATGGTCGTTGATCGCTATTTTCGACAAAAATGGGCGTTGTGTGGCCATTGATCATCGACCAGAGGCCCATACACCTCACCCCACATATGTTTCCTTGCCATAGATCACATTCTTGGATTTATGGTGGAGACCATTTCTTGGTCAAAAATACGTAGGTGTTAACCTTCGGTATTATTGAAAATGGTCATTCATGGCTATTTTCGACAAAAATGGGGGTTATGTGGCCATTGATCTTTGACCAGAGGCTCATACACCTCACTACACATATGTTTCCTTGCCATAGATGACATTCTTGGATTTATGGTGGAGACCATTTCTTGGTCAAAAATCCGTAGGTGTTAGCCTTCAGTGTCATTGAAAATGGTCGTTCATGGCTATTTCCGACAAAAATAGGGGTTGTGTGGCCATTGATCATCGACCAGAGGCTCGTACACTTCACCCCACATAGGTTAACTTGCCATAGATCACATTCTTGGATTTCTGGTGGAGACCATTTCTTAGTCAAAAATCCGTTGGTGTTAGCCATCGGTATTATTGAAAACGGTCGTTCATGGCTTTTTTCGACTAAAATGGGGGTTGTGTGGCCATTTATCATCGACCAGAGGCTCGTACACCTCACCCCACATATGTTTCCTTGCCATAGATCACTTTCTTGGATTTCTGGTGGAGACCATTTATTGGTCAAAAATCTGTACGTGTTAGCCTTCAGTATTATTGAAAATGGTCATTCATGGCTATTTTCGACAAAAATGGGGGTTGCGTGGCCATTGATCATCGACAAGAGGCTCGTAAACCTCACCCCACATATGTTTCCTTTCCATAGATCACATTCTTTGATTTCTGCTGGAGACCATTTCTTGGTCAAAAATCTGAATATTTTAGCCTTCGGTACTATTGAAAATGGTCGTTCATGGCTATTTTCGACAAAAACGGGGGTTGTGTGGCCATTGATATTCGACCAAAGGCTCATACACCTCACTACACATGTTTCCTTTCCATAGATCACATTCTTGGATTTATGGTGGTGACCATTTCTTGGTCAAAAATCCGTAGGCGTTAGCGTTCAGTGTCATTGAAAATGGTCGTTCATGGCTATTTTCGACAAAAATGGGGTTTGTGTGGCCATTGATCATCGACCAGAGGCTCGTACACTTCACCCCACATATGTTTTCTTGCCATAGATCACATTCTTGGATTTCTGGTGGGGACCATTTCTTGGTCAAAAATCCGTTGGTGTTAGCCTTCGGTATTATTGAAAATGGTCGTTCATGGCTATTTTCGACAAAAATGGGGGTTGTGTAGCCATTTATCATCGACCAGAGGCTCGTACACCTCACCCCACATATGTTTCCTTGCCATAGATCACAGTCTTGGATTTCTGGTGGAGACCATTTCTTGGTCAAAAATTCATACGTGTTAGCCTTCTGTATTATTGAAAATGGTCGTTCATGGCTATTTTCGACAAAATGGGGGTTGTGTGGCCATTGATCATCGACCAGAGGCTCATACACCTCACCCCACATATGTTTCCTTGCCATAGATCACATTCTTGGATTTCTGGTGGAGACCATTTCTTGGGCAAAAATCCAAATGTGTTAGCCTTCGGTATTTTTGAAAATGGTCATTCATGGCTATTTTCAACAAAAATGGGGGTTGTGTGGCCATTGATCTTCGACCAGAGGCTCATACACCTCACTACACATATGTTTCCTTGCCATAGATCAAATTCTTGGATTTATGGTGGAGACCATTTCTTGGTCAAAAATCCATAGGTGTTAGCCTTCAGTGTCATTGAAAATGGTCGTTCATGGCTATTTTCGACAAAAATGGGGGTTGTGTGGCCATTGATCATCGTCCAGAGGCTCGTACACTTCACCCCACATATGTTTTCTTGCAATAGATCACATTCTTGGATTTCTGGTGGAGACCATTTCTTGGTCAAAAATCTGTTGGTGTTAGCCTTCGGTATTATTGAAAATGGTCGTTCATGGCTATTTTCAACTGAAATGGGGGTTGTGTGGCCATTTATCATCGACCAGAGGCTCATACACCTCACCCCACATATGTTTCCTTTCCATAGATCACATTCTTGGATATCTGGTGGAGACCATTTCTTGGTCAAAAATTCGTACGTGTTAGCCTTCGGTATTATTGAAAATGGTCATTCATGGCTATTTTCGACAAAAATGGGGGTTGTGTGGCCATTGATCATCGACCAAAGGCTCGTACACCTCGCCCCACATATGTTTCCTTGCCATAGATCACATTCTTTGATTTCTGGTGGAGACCATTTCTTGGTCAAAAATCCGAATGTGTTAGCCTTCGGAACTATTGAAAATGGTCGTTCATGGCTATTTTCCACAAAAATGGGGGTTGTGTGGCCATTGATATTGGACCAGAGGCTCATACACCTCACTACACATATGTTTCCTTGCCATAGATCACATTCTTGGATTTATGGTGGAGACCATTTCTTGGTCAAAAATCCGTAGGTGTTAGCCTTCAGTGTCATTGAAAATGGTCGTTCATGGCTATTTTCGACAAAAATTAGGGTTGTGTGGCCATTGATCGTCGACCAGAGGCTCATACACCTCACCCCACATATGTTTCCTTGCCGTAGATCACATTCTTGGATTTCTGGTGGAGACCATTTCTTCGTCAAAAATCCGTAGGTGTTAGCCTTCGGTATTATTGAAAATGGTCGCTCATGGCTATTTTCGACAAAAATGGGGGTTGTGTGGCCATTGATCATCGACCAGAGGCTCATACACCTCACCCTACATATGTTTCCTTGCCATAGATCACATTCTTGGATTTCTAGTGGAGACCATTTCTTGGTCAAAAATCCGTAGGTGTTAGCCTCTAGTATTATTGAAAATGGTCGCTCATGGCAATTTTCATAAAAAATGGGGGTTGTGTGGCCATTTATCATCGACTAGAGGCTCATAAACCTCACCCCACATATGTTTCCTTGCCATAGATCACATTCTTGGATTTCTGGTGGAGACCATTTCTTGGTCAAAAACTCGTACGTGTTAGCCTTTGGTATTATTGAAAATGGTCGTTCATGGCTATTTTCGGCAAAATGGGGGTTGTGTGGCCATTGGTCATCGACCAGAGGCTCGTACACCTCACCCCACATATGTTTCCTTGCCATAGATCACATTCTTGGATTTCTGGTGGAGACCATTTCTTGGGCAAAAATCCGAATGTCCTTTGGTATTTTTGAAAATGGTCATTCATGGCTATTTTCGACAAAAATGACGGTTGTGTGGCCATTGATCTTCGACCAGAGGCTCATACACCTCACTACACATATGTTTCCTTGCCATAGATCACATTCTTGGATTTATGGTGGAGACCATTTCTTGGTCAAAAATCCGTAGGTGTTAGCCTTCAATGTCATTGAAAATGGTCGTTCATGGCTATTTTGACAAAAATTAGGGTTGTGTGGCCATTGATCGTCGACCAGAGGCTCATACACCTCACCCCACATATGTTTCCTTGTCGTAGATCACATTCTTGGAATTCTGGTGGAGACCATTTCTTGGTCAAAAATCCGTAGGTGTTAGCCTTCTGTATTATTGAAAATGGTCGTTCATGGCTATTTTCGACAAAAATGGGGGTTGTGTGGCCATTGATCATCAACCAGAGGCTCATACACCTCACCCCACATATGTTTCCGTGCCATAGATCACATTCTTGGATTTCTGGTGGAGACCATTTCTTGGTCAAAAATCCGTAGGACTTAGCCTCTAGTATTATTGAAAATGGTCGCTCATGGCTATTTTCATAAAAAATGGGGGTTGTGTGGCCATTTATAATCGACTAGAGGCTCATAAACCTCACCCCACATATGTTTCCTTGCCATAGATCACATTCTTGGATTTCTGGTGGAGACCATTTCTTGGTCAAAAACTCGTACGTGTTAGCCTTTGGTATTATTGAAAATGGTCGTTCATGGCTATTTTCGGCAAAATGGGGGTTGTGTGGCCATTGATCATCGACCAGAGGCTCGTACACATCACCCCACATATGTTTCCTTGCCATAGATCACATTCTTGGATTTCTGGTGGAGACCATTTCTTGGGCAAAAATCCGAATGTCCTTTGGTATTTTTGAAAATGGTCATTCATGGCTATTTTCGACAAAAATGACGGTTGTGTGGCCATTGATCTTCGACCAGAGGCTCATACACCTCACTACACATATGTTTCCTTGCCATAGATCACATTCTTGGATTTATGGTGGAGACCATTTCTTGGTCAAAAATCCGTAGGTGTTAGCCTTCAATGTCATTGAAAATGGTCGTTCATGGCTATTTTGACAAAAATTAGGGTTGTGTGGCCATTGATCGTCGACCAGAGGCTCATACACCTCACCCCACATATGTTTCCTTGTCGTAGATCACATTCTTGGAATTCTGGTGGAGACCATTTCTTGGTCAAAAATCCGTAGGTGTTAGCCTTCTGTATTATTGAAAATGGTCGTTCATGGCTATTTTCGACAAAAATGGGGGTTGTGTGGCCATTGATCATCAACCAGAGGCTCATACACCTCACCCCACATATGTTTCCGTGCCATAGATCACATTCTTGGATTTCTGGTGGAGACCATTTCTTGGTCAAAAATCCGTAGGACTTAGCCTCTAGTATTATTGAAAATGGTCGCTCATGGCTATTTTCATAAAAAATGGGGGTTGTGTGGCCATTTATCATCGACTAGAGGCTCATAAACCTCACCCCACATATGTTTCCTTGCCATAGATCACATTCTTGGATTTCTGGTGGAGACCATTTCTTGGTCAAAAACTCGTACGTGTTAGCCTTCGGTATTATTGAAAAGGGAAATTTGGATCCATACCATTAAAAGATCACCACTTTGGATCCATACCATTACTATCTCACTTACATGTGGGTCCATATGAGTCAATGACATGTGGGGTCCATGGTATATATCTAAAGTTTGGATCTTTTAATGGTATAGATCCAATTGTTCCTATTGAAAATGGTCGTTCATGGCTATTTTCGGCAAAATGGGGGTTGTGTGGCCATTGATCATCGACTAGAGGCTCGTACACCTCACCCCACATATGTTTCCTTGCCATATATCACATTCTTGGATTTCTGCAGGAGACCATTTCTTGGGCAAAAATCCGAATGTGTTAGCCTTTGGTATTTTTGAAAATGGTCGTTCATGGCTATTTTCGGCAAAATGGGGGTTGTGTGGCCATTGATCATCGACCAGAGGCTCGTACACCTCACCCCACATATGTTTCCTTGCCATAGATCACATTCTTGGATTTCTGGTGGAGACCATTTCTTGGGCAAAAATCCGAATGTGTTAGCCTTTGGTATTTTTGAAAATGGTCATTCATGGTTATTTTCGACAAAAATGGGGGTTGTGTGGCCATTGATCTTCGACCAGAGGCTCATACACCTCACTACACATATGTTTCCTTGCCATAGATCACATTCTTTGATTTATGGTGGAGACCATTTCTTGGTCAAAAATCCGTAGGTGTTAGCCTTCAGTGTCATTGAAAATGGCCGTTCATGGCTATTTTCGACAAAAATTAGGGTTGTGTGGCCATTGATTGTCGACCAGAGGCTCATACACCTCACCCCACATATGTTTCCTTGCCGTAGATCACATTCTTGGATTTCTGGTGGAGACCATTTCTTGGTCAAAAATCTGTAGGTGTTAGCCTTCGGTATTATTGAAAATGATCGTTCATGGCTATTTTCGACAAAATGGGGGTTGTGTGGCCATTGATCATCGACCAGAGGCTCATACACCTCACCCCACATATGTTTCCTTGCCATAGATCACATTCTTGGATTTCTGGTGGAGACCATTTCTTGGTCAAAAACCCGTAGGTCTTAGCCTCTAGTATTATTGAAAATGGTCGCTCATGGCTATTTTCATAAAAAATGGGGGTTGTGTGGCCATTTATCATTGACTAGAGGCTCATAAACCTCACCCCACATATGATTCCTTGCCATAGATTACATTCTTTGATTTCTGGTGGAGACCATTTCTTGGTCAAAAACTCATACGTGTTAGCCTTCGGTATTATTGAAAATGGTCGTTCATGGCTATTTTCGGCAAAATGGGGGTTGTGTGGCCATTGATCATCGACCAGAGGCTCGTACACCTCACCCCACATATGTTTCCTTGCCATAGATCACATTCTTGGATTTATGGTGGAGACCATTTCTTGGGCAAAAATCCGAATGTGTTAGCCTTTGGTATTTTTGAAAATGGTCATTCATGGCTATTTTCGACAAAAATGGGGGTTGTGTGGCCATTGATCTTCGACCTGAGGCTCATACACCTCACTACACATATGTTTCCTTGCCATAGATCACATTCTTGGATTTATGGTGGAGACCATTTCTTGGTCAGAAATCCATAGGTGTTAGCCTTTAGTGTCATTGAAAATGGTCGTGCATGGCTATTTTCGACAAAAAAATGGGGGTTGTGTGGCCATTGATCATCGACCAGAGGCTCATACACTTCACCCCACATATGTTTTCTTTCCATAGATCACATTATTTGATTTCTGGAGGAGACCATTCCTTTGTCAAAAATCTGTTGGTGTTAGCCTTCAGTATTATTGAAAATGGTCGTTCATGGCTATTTTCGACTAAAATGGGGGTTGTGTGGCCATTTATCGTTGACTAGAGGCTCGTGCAATTCACCCCACATATGTTTCCTTGCCATAGATCACATTCTCGGATTTCTGGTGGAGACCATTTCTTGGTCAAAAATCCGTACGTGTTAGCCTTCGGTATTATTGAATATGGTCATTCATGGCTATTTTCGACAAAAATGGGGGTTGTGTGGTCAATGATCATCGACCAAAGGCTCGTACACCTCACCCCACATATGTTTCCTTGCCATAGATCACATTCTTGGATTTCCGGTGGAGACCATTTCTTGGTCAAAAATCTGTACGTGTTAGCCTTCAGTATTATTGAAAATGGTCATTCATGGCTATTTTCGACAAAAATGGGGGTTGTGTGGCCATTGATCATCGACCAGAGGCTCGTAAACCTCACCCCACATATGTTTCCTTGCCATAGATCACATTCTTTGATTTCTGGTGGAGACCATTTCTTGGTCAAAAATCTGAATGTTTTAGCCTTCGGTACTATTGAAAATGGTCGTT
Organism: Zea luxurians; assembly: GCA_029449295.1. NCBI lineage: Eukaryota > Viridiplantae > Streptophyta > Magnoliopsida > Poales > Poaceae > Zea > Zea luxurians. The sequence goes on along the minus strand of JAOPSE010000032.1, from coordinate 34,382,258 downwards.
CATGGCTATTTTCGACAAAAATGGGGGTTGTGTGGCCATTGATATTCGACCAAACGCTCATACACCTCACTACACATATGTTTCCTTGCCATAGATCACATTCTTGGATTTATTGTGGAGACCATTTCTTGGTCAAAAATTCGTAGGTGTTAGCCTTCAGTGTCATTGAAAATGATCGTTCATGGCTATTTTCTACAAAAATGGGGTTTGTGTGGCCATTGATCATCGACCAGAGGCTTGTACACTTCACCCCACATATGTTTTCTTGCCAGAGATCACATTCTAGGATTTTTGGTGCAGACCATTTCTTGGTCAAAAATCTGTTGGTGTTAGCCTTCGGTATTATTGAAAATGGTCGTTCATGGCTATTTTCGACTAAAATGGGGGTTGTGTGGCCATTTATCATTGACCAGAGGCTCATACACCTCACCCCACATATGTTTCCTTGCCATAGATCACATTCTTTGATTTCTGGTGGAGACCATTTTTTGGTCAAAAATCCGAATGTGTTAGCCTTCTGTACTATTGAAAATGGTCGTTCATGGCTATTTTCGACAAAAATGGGGGTTGTGTGGCCATTGATATTCGACCAGAGGCTCATAGACCTCACTACACATATGTTTCCTTGCCATAGATCACATTCTTGGATTTATGGTGGAGACCATTTCTTGGTCAAAAATCCGTAGGTGTTAGCCTTAAGTGTTATTGAAAATGGTTGTTCATGGCTATTTTCGACAAAAATAGGGGTTGTGTGGCCATTGATCATCGACCAGAGGCTCGTACACCTCACCCCACATATGTTTCCATGCCATAGATCATATTCTTGGATTTCTAGTGGAGACCATTTCTTGGTCAAAAATCCGTAGGTGTTAGCCTTCGGTATTATTGAAAATGGTCGTTCATGGATATTTTCGACAAAAATGGGGGTTGTGTGGCCATTGATCATCAACCAGAGGCTCATACACCTCACCCCACATATGTTTCCTTGCCATAGATCACATTCTTGGATTTCTAGTGCAGACCATTTCATGGTAAAAAATCCGTAGGTGTTAGCCTCTAGTATTATTGAAAATGGTCGTTCATGGCTATTTTCATCAAAAATGGGGGTTGTGTGGCCATTTATCATCGATCAGAGGCTCGTACACCTCACCCCACATAAGTTTCCTTAAAATAGATCACATTCTTGGATTTCTGGTGGAGACCATTTCTTGGTCAAAAATTCGTACGTGTTAGCCTTCGGTATTATTGAAAATGGTCGTTCATGGCTATTTTCGACAAAATGGGGGTTGTGTGGCCATTGATCATCGACCAGAGCCTCGTACACCTCACCCCACATATGTTTCCTTGCCATAGATCACATTCTTGGATTTCTGGTGGAGACCATTTCTTAGTCAAAAATCCGTAGGTGTTAGCCTCTAGTATTATTGAAAATGGTCGCTCTTGGCTATTTTCATCAAAAATGGGGGGTTGTGTGGCCATCTATCATTGACTAGAGGCTCGTAAACCTCACCCCGCATATGTTTCCTTGCCATAGATCACATTCTTGGATTTCTGGTGGAGACCATTTCTTGGTCAAAAATTCGTACGTGTTAGCCTTCGGTATTATTGAAAATGGTCGTTGATGGCTATTTTCGGCAAAATGGGGGTTGTGTGGCCATTGATCATCGACCAGAGGCTCGTACACCTCACCCCACATATGTTTCCTTGCCATAGATCACATTCTTAGATTTCTGGTGGAGACCATTTCTTGGGAAAAAAATCCGAATGTGTTAGCCTTTGGTTTTTTTGAAAATGGTCATTCATGGCTATTTTCGACAAAAATGGGGGTTGTGTGGCCATTGATCTTCGACCAGAGGCTCATACACCTCACTACACATATGTTTCTTTGCCATAGATCACATTCTTGGATTTATGGTGGAGACCATTTCTTGGTCAGAAATCCATAGGTGTTAGCCTTTAGTGTCATTGAAAATGGTCGTTCATGGCTATTTTCGACAAAAATTGGGGTTGTGTGGCCATTGATATTCGACTAGAGGCTCATAGACCTCACTACACATATGTTTCCTTGCCATAGATCACATTCTTGGATTTATGGTGGAGACCATTTCTTGGTCAAAAATCTGTAGGTGTTAGCCTTAAGTGTTATTGAAAATGGTTGTTCATGGCTATTTTCGACAAAAATAGGGGTTGTGTGGCCATTGATCATCGACCAGAGGCTCGAACACCTCACCCCACATATGTTTCCATGCCATAGATCATATTCTTGGATTTCTAGTGGAGACCATTTCTTGGTCAAAAATCCGTAGGTGTTAGCCTTCGGTATTATTGAAAATGGTCGTTCATGGCTATTTTTGACAAAAATGGGGGTTGTGTGGCCATTGATCATCAACCAGAGGCTCATACACCTCACCCCACATATGTTTCCTTGCCATAGATCACATTCTTGGATTTCTGGTGGAGACCATTTCTTGGTAAAAAATCCGTAGGTGTTAGCCTCTAGTATTATTGAAAATGGTCGTTCATGGCTATTTTCATCAAAAATGGGGGTTGTGTGGCCATTTATCATCGATCAGAGGCTCGTACACCTCACCCCACATAAGTTTCCTTGCCATAGATCACATTCTTGGATTTCTGGTGGAGATCATTTCTTGGTCAAAAATTCGTACGTGTTAGCCTTCGGTATTGTTGAAAATGGTCGTTCATGGCTATTTTCGACAAAATGAGGGTTGTGTGGCCATTGATCATCGACCAGAGCCTCATACACCTCACCCCACATATGTTTCCTTGCCGTAGATCACATTCTTGGATTTCTGGTGGAGACCATTTCTTGGTCAAAAATCCGTAGGTGTTAGCCTTCGGTATTATTGAAAATGGTCGTTCATGGCTATTTTCGACAAAAATGGGGGTTGTGTGGCCATTGATCATCGACCAGAGGCTCATACACCTCACCCCACATATGTTTCCTTGCCATAGATCACATTCTTGGATTTCTGGTGGAGACCATTTCTTGGTCAAAAATCCGTAGGTGTTAGCCTTCGGTATTATTGAAAATGGTCGTTCATGGCTATTTTCGACAAAAATGAGGGTTGTGTGGCCATTGATCATCAACTAGAGGCTCATACACCTCACCCCACATATGTTTCCTTGCCATAGATCACATTCTTTGATTTCTGGTGGAGACCATTTCTTGGTAAAAAATCTGAATGTTTTAGCCTTCGGTACTATTGAAAATGGTCGTTCATGGCTATTTTCGACAAAAATGGGGGTTGTGTGGCCATTGATATTCGACCAAACGCTCATACACCTCACTATACATATGTTTCCTTGTCATACATCACATTCTTTGATTTCTGGTGGAGACCATTTCTTCGTCAAAAATCCGTAGGTGTTAGCCTTCAGCGTCATTGAAAATGGTCGTTCATGGCTATTTTCGACAAAAATTAGGGTTGTGTGGCCATTGATCATCGACCAGAGGCTCGTACACCTAAACCCACATATGTTTCCTTGTCGTAGATCACATTCTTGGATTTATGGTGGAGACCATTTTTTGGTCAAAAATCTGTAGTTGTTAGCCTTCAGTGTCGTTGAAAATGGTCGTTCATGGCTATTTTCGACAAAAATTAGGGTTGTGTGTCCATTGATCATCGACCAGAGGCTCGTACACCTCACCCCACATATGTTTCCTTGCTGTAGATCACATTCTTGGATTTTCTGGTGGAGACCATTTCTTGGTCAAAAATCCGTAGGTGTTAGCCTTCGGTATTATTGAAAATGGTCGTTCATGGCTATTTTCAACAAAAATGGGGGTTGTGTGGCCATTGATCATCGACCAGAGGCTCATACACCTCACCCCACATATGTTTCCTTGCCATAGATCACATTCTTGGATTTCTGGTGGAGACCATTTCTTAGTCAAAAATCCGTAGGTGTTAGCCTCTAGTATTATTGAAAATGGTCGCTCATGGCTATTTTCATCAAAAATGGGGGTTGTGTGGCCATCTATCATCGACTAGAGGCTCGTAAACCTCACCCCACATATGTTTCCTTGCCATAGATCACATTCTTGGATTTCTGGTGGAGACCATTTCTTGGTAAAAATTCGTACGTGTTAGCCTTCGGTATTATTGAAAATGGTCGTTGATGGCTATTTTCGGCAAAATGGGGGTTGTGTGGCCATTGGTCATCGACCAGAGGATCGTACACCTCACCCCACATATGTTTCCTTGCCATAGATCACATTCTTGGATTTCTGGTGGAGACCATTTCTTGGGAAAAAATCCGAATGTGTTAGCCTTTGGTATTTTTGAAAATGGTCATTCATGGCTATTTTCGACAAAAATGGGGGTTGTGTGGCCATTGATCTTCGACCAGAGGCTCATACACCTCACTACACATATGTTTCCTTGCCATAGATCACATTCTTGGATTTATGGTGGAGACCATTTCTTGGTCAAAAATTCGTAGGTGTTAGCCTTCAGTGTCATTGAAAATGGTCGTTCATGGCTATTTTCGACAAAAATGGGGTTTGTGTGGCCATTGATCATCGACTAGAGGCTCGTACACTTGACTCCACATATGTTTTCTTGCCAGAGATCACATTCTAGGATTTATGGTGGAGACCATTTCTTGGTCAGAAGTCCATAGGTGTTAGCCTTTAGTGTCATTGAAAATGGTCGTTCATGGTTATTTTCGACAAAAATGGGGGTTGTGTGGCAATTGATCATCGACCAGAGGCTCGTACACTTCACCCCACATATGTTTCCTTGCCATAGATCACATTCTTGGATTTATTGTGGAGACCATTTCTTGGTCAAAAATTCGTAGGTGTTAGCCTTCAGTGTCATTGAAAATGGTCGTTCATGGCTATTTTCGACAAAAATGGGGTTTGTGTGGCCATTGATCATCGACCAGAGGCTCGTACACTTCACCCCACATATGTTTTCTTGCCATAGATCAGAATCTTGGATTTCTCGTGGAGACCATTTGTTGGTCAAAAATTCGTAGGTAGCCTTCAGTGTCATTGAAAATGGTCATTCATGGCTATTTTCGACAAAAATGGGGGTTGTGTCGCCATTGATCATCGACCAGAGGATCGTACACCTCACCCCACATAAGTTTCCTTGCCATATATCACATTCTTGGATTTCTGGTGGAGACCATTTCTTGGTCAAAAATCCGTAGGTGTTAGCCTTCGGTATTATTGAAAATGGTCGTTCATGGCTACTTTCGACAAAAATGGGGGTTGTGTGGCAATTGATCATCGACCAAAGGCTCATACACCTCACCCACATGTGTTTCCTTGCCATAGACCACATTCTTGGATTTCTGGTGGTGACCATTTCTTGGTCAAAAATCCGTAGGTGTTAGCCTTTGGTATTATTGAAAATGGTCGTTCATGGCTATTTTCGACAAAAATGGGGGTTGTGTGGCCATTGATCATCGACCAAAGGCTCATACACCTCACCCCACATATGTTTCCTTGCCATAGACCACATTCTTGGATTTCTGGTGGAGACCATTTGTTGGTCAAAAATCCGTAGGTGTTAGCTTTCGGTATTATTGAAAATGGTCGTTCATGGATATTTTTTACAAAATAGAGGTTCTGTGGCCATTGGTCATCGACCAGAGGCTCATACACCTCACCCCACATATGTTTCCTTGACATAGATCACATTTTGGATTTCTGGTGGAGACCATTTCTTGGGCAAAATCTGAATGTGTTAGCCTTCGGTATTATTGAAAATGGTCATTCATGGCTATTTTCGACAAAAATGGGGGTTGTGTGGCCATTTATCTTCAACCAGAGGCTCAGACACCTCACTACACATATGTTTTCTTGCCATAGATCACATTCTTGGATCTATGGTGGAGACCAGTTCTTGGTCAAAAATCCATATGTGTTAGCCTTCAGTGTCATTGAAAATAGTCGTTCATGGCAATTTTCGACAAAAATGGGGGTTGTGTGGCCATTGATAATCGACCAGGGGCTCGTACACCTCGCCCCACAAATGTTACCTTGCCATAGATCACATTCTTGGATTTTTGGTGGAGACCATTTCTTGGTCAAAAATCCGTAGGTGTTAGCCTTCGGTATTATTGAAAATGGTCGTTCATGGCTGTTTTCGACAAAAATGGGGGTTGTGTGGCCATTGATCATCGACCAGAGGCTCGTACACCTCACCCCAATATATTTCCTTGCCATAGATCATATTCTTGGATTTCTGGTGGAGACGATGTCTTGGTCAAAAATCCGTAGGTGTTAGCCTTCGGAATTATTGAAAATGGTCGTTCATGGCTATTTTCGACAAAAATGGGGGTTGTGTGGCCATTGATCATCGATCAGAGGCTCGTACACCTCACCCCACATATGTTTCCTTGCCATAGATCACATTCTTGGATTTCTGGTGGAGATCTTCTCTTGGTCAAAAATCCAGAGGTGTTAGCCTTCGATATTATTGTAAATGGTCGTTCATGGCTATTTTCGACAAAAATGGGGGTTGTGTGGCCATTGATCATCGACCAGAGGCTCATACACCTCACCCCACATATGTTTCCTTGCCATAGATCACATTCTTGGATTTCTGGTGGAGACCATTTCTTGGTCAAAAATCCGTACGTCTTAGCCTTCGGTATTATTTGAAAATGGTCATTCATGGCTATTTTCGACACAAATGGGGGTTGTGTGGCCATTGATCTTCGACCAGAGGCTCATACACCTCACTACACATATGTTTCCTTGCCATAGATCACATTCTTGGATTTATGGTGGAGACCATTTCTTGGTCAAAAATCCATAGGTGTTAGCCTTAAGTGTCATTGAAAATGGTCGTTCATGGCTATTTTCGACAAAAATGGGGGTTGTGTGGCCATTGATCATCGACCAGAGGCTCGTACACTTCACCCCACATATGTTTTCTTGCCATAGATCACAATCTTGGATTTCTCGTGGAGACCATTTGTTGCTCAAAAATTCGTAGGTGTTAGCCTTCAGTGTCATTGAAAATGGTCATTCATGGCTATTTTCGACAAAAATGGGGGTTGTGTCGCCATTGATCATCGACCAGAGGCTCGTACACCTCACCCCACATAAGTTTCCTTGCCATAGATCACATTCTTGGATTTCTTGTGGAGACCATTTCTTGGTCAAAAATCCGTAGGTGTTAGCCTTCGGTATTATTGAAAATGGTCGTTCATAGCTACTTTCGACAAAAATGGGGGTTGTGTGGCAATTGATCATCGACCAAAGGCTCATATACCTCACCCACATGTGTTTCCTTGCCATAGACCATATTCTTGGATTTCTGGTGGTGACCATTTCTTGGTAAAAAATCCGTAGGTGTTAGCTTTCGGTATTATTGAAAATGGTCGTTCATGGCTATTTTCGACAAAAATGGGGGTTGTGTGGCCATTGATCATCGACCAAAGGCTCATACACCTCACCCCACATATGTTTCCTTGCCATAGACCACATTCTTGGATTTCTGGTGGAGACCATTTGTTGGTCAAAAATCCGTAGGTGTTAGCTTTCGGTATTATTGAAAATGGTCGTTCATGGCTATTTTCATCAAAAATGGGGGTTGTGTGGCCATTTATCATCGACCAGAGGCTCGTACACCTCACCCCACATTTGTTTCCTTGCCATAGAGCACACTCTTGGATTTCTGGTGGAGACCATTTCTTGGTCAAAAATTCGTACGTGTTAGCCTTCGGTATTATTGAAAATGGTCGTTCATGGCTATTTTCGACAAAATGGGGGTTGTGTGGCCATTGATCATCGACCAGAGGCTCGTACACCTCACCCACATATGTTTCCTTGTCGTAGATCACATTCTTGGATTTCTGGTGGAGATCATTTCTTGGTCAAAAATCCGTACGTGTTAGCCTTCGGTATTATTGAAAATGTTCGTTCATGGCTATTTTTTACAAAATAGAGGTTCTGTGGCCATTGGTCATCGACCAGAGGCTCATACACCTCACCCCACATATGTTTCCTTGACATAGATCACATTTTTGGATTTCTGGTGGAGACCATTTCTTGGGCAAAAATATGAATGTGTTAGCCTTCGGTATTATTGAAAATGGTCATTCATGGCTATTTTCGACAAAAATGGGGGTTGTGTGGCCATTTATCTTCAACTAGAGGCTCATACACCTCACTACACATATGTTTTCTTGCCATAGATCACATTCTTGGATCTATGGTGGAGACCAGTTCTTGGTCAAAAATCCATAGGTGTTAGCCTTCAGTGTCATTGAAAATAGTCGTTCATGGCAATTTTCGACAAAAATGGGGGTTGTGTGGCCATTGATAATCGACCAGGGGCTCGTACACCTCACCCCACATATGTTACCTTGCCATAGATCACATTCTTGGATTTCTGGTGGAGACCATTTCTTGGTCAAAAATCCGTAGGTGTTAGCCTTCGGTATTATTGAAAATGGTCGTTCATGGCAATTTTCGACAAAAATGGGGGTTGTGTGGCCATTTATCATCGACCAGAGGCTCGTACACCTCACCCCACATATGTTTAATTGCCATAGATCACAATCTTGGATTTCTCGTGGAGGCCATTTCTTGGTCAAAAATCCGTACGTGATAGCCTTCGGTATTATTGAAAATGGTCGTTCATGGCTATTTTCGACAAAAATGGGGGTTATGTGGCCATTGATCATCGATCAGAGGCTCGTACACCTCACCCCACATATGTTTCCTTGCCATAGATCACATTCTTGGATTTCTGGTGGAGATCTTCTCTTGGTCAAAAATCCGTAGGTGTTAGCCTTCGATATTATTGTAAATGGTCGTTCATGGCTATTTTCGACAAAAATGTGGGTTGTGTGGCCATTGATCATCGACCAGAGGCTCATACACCTCACCCCACATATGTTTCCTTGCCATAGATCACATTCTTGGATTTCTGGTGGAGACCATTTCTTGGTCAAAAATCCGTACGTGTTAGCCTTCAGTATTATTGGAAATGGTCATTCATGGCTATTTTCGACACAAATGGGGGTTGTCTGGCCATTGATCTTCGACCAGAGGCTCATACACCTCACTACACATATGTTTCCTTGCCATAGATCACATTCTTGGATTTATGGTGCAGACCATTTCTTGGTCAAAAATCCATAGGTGTTAGCCTTCAGTGTCATTGAAAATGGTCGTTCATGGCTATTTTCGACAAAAATGGGGGTTGTGTGGCCATTGATCATCGACCAGAGGCTCGTACACTTCACCCCACATACGTTTTCTTGCCATAGATCACAATCTTGGATTTCTCGTGGAGACCATTTGTTGGTCAAAAATTCGTAGGTGTTAGCCTTCAGTGTCATTGAAAATGGTCATTTATGGTTATTTTCGACAAAAATGGGGGTTGTGTCGCCATTGATCATCGACCAGAGGCTCGTACACCTCACCCCACATAAGTTTCCTTGCCATAGATCACATTCTTGGATTTCTGGTGGAGACCATTTCTTGGTCAAAAATCCGTAGGTGTTAGCCTTCGGTATTTTTGAAAATGGTCGTTCATGGCTATTTTCGACAAAAATGGGGGTTGTGTGGCAATTGATCATCGACCAAAGGTTCATATACCTCACCCCACATATGTTTCCTTGCCCTAGATCACATTCTTGGATTTCTGGTGGAGACCATTTCTTGGTCAAAAATCCATAGGTGTTAGCCTTCAGTGTCATTGAAAATGGTCGTTCATGGCTATTTTCGACAAAAATGGGGGTTGTGTGGCCATTGATCATCGACCAGAGGCTCGTACACTTCACCCCACATATGTTTTCTTGCTATAAATCACATTCTTGGATTTCTGGTGGAGACCATTTCTTGGTCAAAAATCTATTTGTGTTAGCCTTCGGTATTATTGAAAATGGTCGTTCATGGCTATTTTCGACTAAAATGGGGGTTGTGCGGCCATTTATCATCGACCAGAGGCTCGTACACCTCACCCCACATATGTTTACTTGCCATAGATCACATTCTTGGATTTCTAGTGGAGACCATTTTTTGGTTAAAAATCCGTACGTGTTAGCCTTCGGTATTATTGAAAATGGTCATTTATGGCTATTTTCGACAAAAATGGGGGTTGTGTGGCCATTGATTATCGACCAGAGGCTCGTACACCTCACCCCACATATGTTTCCTTGCCATAGATCACATTCTTGGATTTCTGGTGGTGACCATTTTTTGGTCAAAAATACGTAGGTGTTAGCCTTCGGTATTATTGAAAATGGTCGTTCATAGCTATTTTCGACAAAAATGAGGGTTGTGTGGCCATTGATCATCGACCAAAGGCTCATACACCTCACCCCACATATGTTCCCTTGCCATAGACCATATTATTGGATTTCTGGTGGAGACCATTTGTTGGTCAAAAATCCGTAGGTGTTAGCCTTCGGTATTATTGAAAATGGTCGTTCATGGCTATTTTCATCAAAAATGCGGGTTGTGTGGCCATTTATCATCAACCAGAGGCTCGTACACCTCACCCCACATATGTTTCCTTGCCATAGATCACATTCTTGGATTTCTAGTGGAGAGCATTTCTAGGTCAAAAATTCGTACGTGTTAGCCTTCGGTATTATTGAAAATGGTTGTGGTCGTTCATGGCTATTTTCGACAAAATGGGGGTTGTGTGGCCATTGATCATCGACCAGAGGCTCATACACCTCACCCACATATGTTTCCTTGCCGTAGATCACATTCTTGGTTTTCTGGTGGAGACCATTTCTTGGGCAAAAATCCGAATGTGTTAGCCTTCGGTATTATTGAAAATGGTTATTCATGGCTATTTTCGACAAAAATGGGGGTTGTGTGGCCATTTATCTTCAACCAGAGGCTCATACACCTCACTACACATATGTTTTCTTGCCATAGATCACATTCTTGGATCTATGGTGGAGACTAGTTCTTGGTCAAAAATTCATAGGTGTTAGCCTTCAGTGTCATTGAAAATAGTCGTTCATGGCTATTTTCGACAATAATGGGGGTTGTGTGGCCATTGATAATCGACCAGAGGCTCGTACACCTCACCCCACATATGTTTCCTTGCCATAAATCAAATTCTTGGATTTCTGGTGGAGACCATTTCTTGGTCAAAAATCCGTAGGTGTTAGCCTTCGGTATTATTGAAAATGGTCGTCATGGCTATTTTCGACAAAAATGGGGGTTTTGTGGCCATTGATCATCGACCAGAGGCTCGTACACCTCACCCCACATATGTTTTATTGACATAGATCAAAATCTTGGATTTCTCGTGGAGACCATTTCTTGGTCAAAAATCCGTACGTGTTAGCCTTCGGTATTATTGAAAATGGTCGTTCATGGCTATTATCGACAAAAATGGGGGTTGTGTGGCCATTGATCATCGACCAGAGGCTCGTACACCTCACCCGACATATAATTCCTTGCCATAGATCATATTCTTGGATTTCGGGTGGAGACGATTTCTTGGTCAAAAATCCGTAGGTGTTAGCCTTCGGTATTATTGAAAATGGTCGTTCATGGCTATTTTCGACAAAAATGGGGGTTGTGTGGCCATTAATCATCGACCAGAGGCTCGTACACCTCACCCCACATATGTTTCCTTGCCATAGATCAAATTCTTGAATTTCTGGTGGAGACCATTTATTGGTCAAAAATCCGTAGGTGTTAGCATTTGATATTATTGTAAATGGTCGTTCATGGCTATTTTCAACAAAAATGGGGGTTGTGTGGCCATTGATCATCGACTAGAGGCTCATACACCTCAGCCCACATATGTTTCCTTTCCATAGATCACATTCTTGGATTTCTGGTGGAGACCATTTCTTTGTCAAAAATCTGTAGGTGTTAGCCTCTGGTATTATTGAAAATGGTCGTTCATGGCTATTTTGATAAAAAATGGGGGTTGTATGGCCATTTATCATCGACCAGAGGCTCGTACACCTCACCCCACATATGTTTCTTGCCATAGATCACATTCTTGGATTTCTATTGGAGACCATTTCTTGGTCAAAAATTCGTACGTGTTAGCCTTCGGTATTATTGAAAATGGTCGTTCATGGCTATTTTCGACAAAATGGGGGTTGTGTGGCCATTGATCATTGACCAGAGGCTCGTACACCTCACCCCACATATGTTTCCTTGCCATAGATCACATTCTTGGATTTCTGGTGGAGACCATTTCTTGGGCAAAAATCCGAATGAGTTAGCCTTCGGTATTTTTGAAAATGGTCATTCATGGCTATTTTCGATAAAAATGGGGGTTGTTTCGCCATTGATCTTCGACCAGAGGCTCATACACCTCATTACACATTTGTTTCCTTGCCATATATCACATTCTTGGATTTATGGTGGAGACCATTTCTTGGTCAAAAATCCATAGGTGTTAGTCTTTAGTGTCATTGAAAATGGTCGTTCATGGCTATTTTCGACAAAATAGAGGTTCTGTGGCCATTGATCATCGACCAGAGGCCCATTCACCTCACCCCACATATGTTTCCTTGCCATAGATCACATTCTTGGATTTCTGGTGGAGACCATTTCTTGGTCAAAAATCCGTAGATGTTAGCCTTCGGTATTATTGAAAATGGTCATTCATGGCTATTTTCGACAAAAATGGGGGTTGTGTGGCCATTTATCTTCAACCAGAGGCTCATACACCTCACTACACATATGTTTTCTTGCCATATATCACATTCTTGGATCTATGGTGGAGACCAGTTCTTGGTCAAAAATCTGTAGAATGTGATATATGGCAAGAAAACATATGTGTAGTGAGGTGTATGAGCCTCTGGTTGAAGATAAATGGCCACACAACCCCCATTTTTGTCGAAAATAGCCATGAATGACCAGTTTCAATAATAGCGAAGGCTAACACCTACGGATTTTTGACCAAGAAATGGTCTCCACCAGAAATCCAAGAATGTGATCTATGGCAAGGAAACATATGTGGGTGAGGTGTATGAGCCTCTGGTCGATGATCAATGGCCTCAGAACCTCTATTTTGTCGAAAATAGCCATGAACGACCATTTTCAATGACACTGAAGGCTAACACCTATGGATTTTTGACCAAGAAATGGTCTCCACCATAAATCCAAGAATGTGATATATGGCAAGGAAACATATGTGTAGTGAGGTGTATGAGCCTCTGGTCGAAGATCAATGGCGAAACAACCCCCATTTTTATCGAAAATAGCCATGAATGACCATTTTCAAAAATACCGAAGGCTAACACATTCGGATTTTTGCCCAAGAAATGGTCTCCACCAGAAATTCAAGAATGTGATCTATGGCAAGGAAACATATGTGGGGTGAGGTGTACGAGCCTCTGGTCGATGATCAATGGCCACACAACCCCCATTTTGTCGAAAATAGCCATGAACGACCATTTTCAATAATACCGAAGGCTAACACGTACGAATTTTTGACCAAGAAATGGTCTCCACCAGAAATCCAAGAATGTGACCTATGGCAAGAAACATATGTGGGGTGAGGTGTACGAGCCTCTGGTCGATGATAAATGGCCATACAACCCCCATTTTTTTATCAAAATAGCCATGAACGACCATTTTCAATAATACTAGAGGCTAACACCTACAGATTTTTGACCAAGAAATGGTCTCCACCAGAAATCCAAGAATGTGATCTATGGCAAGGAAACATATGTGGGGTGAGGTGTATGAGCCTCTAGTCGATGATCAATGGCCACACAACCCCCATTTTTGTCGAAAATAGCCATGAACGACCATTTACAATAATATCGAATGGCTAACACCTACGGATTTTTGACGAAGAAATCGTCTCCACCAGAAATCCAAGAATTTGATCTATGGCAAGAAAACATATGTGGGGTGAGGTGTACGAGCCTCTAGTCGATGATCAATGGCCACACAACCCCCATTTTTGTCGAAAATAGCCATGAACGACCATTTTCAATAATACCGAAGGCTAACACCTACGGATTTTTGACCAAGAAATCGTCTCCACCAGAAATCCAAGAATATGATATATGGCAAGGAATTATATGTCGGGTGAGGTGTACGAGCCTCTAGTCGATGATCAATGGCCACACAACCCCCATTTTTGTCGAAAATAGCCATGAACGACCATTTTCAATAATACCGAAGGCTAACACGTACGGATTTTTGACCAAGAAATGGTCTCCACGAGAAATCCAAGATATTGATCTATGGCAATAAAACATATGTGGGGTGAGGTGTACGAGCCTCTGGTCGATGATCAATGGCCACACAACCACCATTTTTGTCGAAAATAGCCATGAACGACCATTTTCAATAATACCGAAGGCTAACACCTACAGATTTTTTACCAAGAAATGGTCTCCACCAGAAATCCAAGAATGTGATCTATGGCAAGGAAACATATGTGGGGTGAGGTGTACGAGCCTCTGGTCGATTATCAATGGCCACACAACCCCCATTATTGTCGAAAATAGCCATGAACGACTATTTTCAATGACACTGAAGGCTAACCCCTATGGATTTTTGACCAAGAACTGGTCTCCACCATAGATCCAACAATGTGATCTATGGCAAGAAAACATATGTGTAGTGAGGTGTATGAGCCTCTGGTTGAAGATAAATGGCCACACAACCCCCATTTTTGTCGAAAATAGCCATGAATAACCATTTTCAATAATACCGAAGGCTAACACATTCGGATTTTTGCCCAAGAAATGGTCTCCACCAGAAATCCAAGAATGTGATCTACGACAAGGAAACATATTTGGGTGAGGTGTATGAGCCTCTGGTCGATGATCAATGGCCACGAAACCTCTATTTTGTCAAAAATAGCCATGAACGACCATTTTCAATAATACCGAAGGCTAACACGTATGGATTTTTGACCAAGAAATGGTCTCCACCAGAAATCCAAGAATGTGATCTACGACAAGGAAACATATGTGGGTGAGGCGTACGAGCCTCTGGTCGATGATCAATGGCCACACAACCCCCATTTTGTCGAAAATAGCCATGAACGACCACGACCATTTTCAATAATACCGAAGGCTAACACGTACGAATTTTTGACCAAGAAATGGTCTCCACTAGAATTCCAAGAATGTGATCTATGGCAAGGAAACATATGTGGGGTGAGGTGTACGAGTCTCTGGTTGATGATAAATGGCCACACAACCCCCATTTTTGATGAAAATAGCCATGAACGACCATTTTCAATAATACCGAAGGCTAACACCTACAGATTTTTTACCAAGAAATGGTGACCACCAGAAATCCAAGAATGTGATCTATGGCAAGGAAACATATGTGGGGTTAGGTGTACGAGCCTCTGGTCGATAATCAATGGCCACACAACCCCCATTTTTGTCGAAAATAGCCATAAATGACCATTTTCAATAATACCAAAGGCTAACACGTACGGATTTTTAACCAAGAAATGGTCTCCACCAGAAATCCAAGAATGTGATCTATAGCAAGAAAACGTATGTGGGGTGAAGTGTACGAGCCTCTGGTTGATGATCAATGGGCACACAACGCCCATTTTTGTCGAAAATAGCCATGAACGACCATTTTCAATGACACTGAAGGCTAACACCAATGGATTTTTGACCAAGAAATGGTCTCCACCAGAAATCCAAGAATGTGGTCTATGGCAAGGAAACATATGTGGGGTGAGGTGTATGAGCCTTTGGTCGATGATCAGTTGCCACACAACCCCCATTTTTGTCGAAAATAGCCATGAACGACCATTTTCAATAATACCGAAGGCTAACACCTACAGATTTTTTACCAAGAAATGGTCTCCACCAAAAATCCAAGAATGTGATCTATGGCAAGGAAACTTATGTGGGGTGAGGTGTACGAGCCTCTAGTCGATGATCAATGGCGACACAACCCCCATTTTTGTCAAAAATAGCCATGAATGACCATTTTCAATGACACTGAAGGCTAACACCTATGAATTTTTGACCAACAAATGGTCTCCAAGAGAAATACAAGATTGTGATCTATGGCAAGAAAGCATATGTGAGGTGAAGTGTACGACCATCTGGTCGATGATCAATGGCCACACAACCCCCATTTTTGTCGAAAATAGCCATGAACGACCATTTTCAATGAC
Source organism: Zea luxurians (assembly GCA_029449295.1). Lineage (NCBI taxonomy): Eukaryota > Viridiplantae > Streptophyta > Magnoliopsida > Poales > Poaceae > Zea > Zea luxurians. The sequence continues at coordinate 34,366,164 of JAOPSE010000032.1, read as the reverse complement.
ACTGAAGGCTAACACCTATGGATTTTTGACCAAGAAATGGTCTCCGCCATAAATCCAAGAATGTGATCTATGGCAAGAAAACATATGTGTAGTGAGGTGTATGAGCCTCTGGTCGAAGATCAATGGCCACACAACCCCCATTTGTGTCGAAAATAGCCATGAATGACCATTTTCAATAATACCGAAGGCTAACACGTACGGATTTTTGACTAAGAAATTGTCTCCACCAGAAATCCAAGAATGTGATCTATGGCAAGGAAACATATGTGGGGTGAGGTGTATGAGCCTCTGGTCGATGATCAATGGCCACACAACCCCCATTTTTGTCGAAAATAGCCATGAACGACCATTTACAATAATACCGAAGGCTAACACCTACAGATTTTTGACCAAGAAATGGTCTCCACCAGAAATCCAAGAATGTGATCTATGGCAAGGAAACATATGTGGGGTGAGGTGTATGAGCCTCTAGTCGATGATCAATGGCCACACAACCCCCATTTTTGTCGAAAATAGCCATGAACGACCATTTACAATAATATCGAAGGCTAACTCCTACGGATTTTTGACGAAGAAATCGTCTCCACCAGAAATCCAAGAATTTGATCTATGGCAAGAAAACATATGTGGGGTGAGGTGTACGAGCCTCTAGTCGATGATCAATGGCCACACAACCCCCATTTTTGTCGAAAATAGCCATGAACGACCATTTTCAATAATACCGAAGGCTAACACCTACGGATTTTTGACCAAGAAATCGTCTCCACCAGAAATCCAAGAATATGATATATGGCAAGGAATTATATGTCGGGTGAGGTGTACGAGCCTCTAGTCGATGATCAATGGCCACACAACCCCCATTTTTGTCGAAAATAGCCATGAACGACCATTTTCAATAATACCGAAGGCTAACACGTACGGATTTTTGACCAAGAAATGGTCTCCACGAGAAATCCAAGATATTGATCTATGGCAATAAAACATATGTGGGGTGAGGTGTACGAGCCTCTGGTCGATGATCAATGGCCACACAACCACCATTTTTGTCGAAAATAGCCATGAACGACCATTTTCAATAATACCGAAGGCTAACACCTACAGATTTTTTACCAAGAAATGGTCTCCACCAGAAATCCAAGAATGTGATCTATGGCAAGGAAACATATGTGGGGTGAGGTGTACGAGCCTCTGGTCGATTATCAATGGCCACACAACCCCCATTATTGTCGAAAATAGCCATGAACGACTATTTTCAATGACACTGAAGGCTAACCCCTATGGATTTTTGACCAAGAACTGGTCTCCACCATAGATCCAACAATGTGATCTATGGCAAGAAAACATATGTGTAGTGAGGTGTATGAGCCTCTGGTTGAAGATAAATGGCCACACAACCCCCATTTTTGTCGAAAATAGCCATGAATAACCATTTTCAATAATACCGAAGGCTAACACATTCGGATTTTTGCCCAAGAAATGGTCTCCACCAGAAATCCAAGAATGTGATCTACGACAAGGAAACATATTTGGGTGAGGTGTATGAGCCTCTGGTCGATGATCAATGGCCACGGAACCTCTATTTTGTCGAAAATAGCCATGAACGACCATTTTCAATAATACCGAAGGCTAACACGTATGGATTTTTGACCAAGAAATGGTCTCCACCAGAAATCCAAGAATGTGATCTACGACAAGGAAACATATGTGGGTGAGGCGTACGAGCCTCTGGTCGATGATCAATGGCCACACAACCCCCATTTTGTCGAAAATAGCCATGAACGACCACGACCATTTTCAATAATACCGAAGGCTAACACGTACGAATTTTTGACCAAGAAATGGTCTCCACTAGAATTCCAAGAATGTGATCTATGGCAAGGAAACATATGTGGGGTGAGGTGTACGAGTCTCTGGTTGATGATAAATGGCCACACAACCCCCATTTTTGATGAAAATAGCCATGAACGACCATTTTCAATAATACCGAAGGCTAACACCTACAGATTTTTTACCAAGAAATGGTGACCACCAGAAATCCAAGAATGTGATCTATGGCAAGGAAACATATGTGGGGTTAGGTGTACGAGCCTCTGGTCGATAATCAATGGCCACACAACCCCCATTTTTGTCGAAAATAGCCATAAATGACCATTTTCAATAATACCAAAGGCTAACACGTACGGATTTTTAACCAAGAAATGGTCTCCACCAGAAATCCAAGAATGTGATCTATAGCAAGAAAACGTATGTGGGGTGAAGTGTACGAGCCTCTGGTTGATGATCAATGGGCACACAACGCCCATTTTTGTCGAAAATAGCCATGAACGACCATTTTCAATGACACTGAAGGCTAACACCAATGGATTTTTGACCAAGAAATGGTCTCCACCAGAAATCCAAGAATGTGGTCTATGGCAAGGAAACATATGTGGGGTGAGGTGTATGAGCCTTTGGTCGATGATCAGTTGCCACACAACCCCCATTTTTGTCGAAAATAGCCATGAACGACCATTTTCAATAATACCGAAGGCTAACACCTACAGATTTTTTACCAAGAAATGGTCTCCACCAAAAATCCAAGAATGTGATCTATGGCAAGGAAACTTATGTGGGGTGAGGTGTACGAGCCTCTAGTCGATGATCAATGGCGACACAACCCCCATTTTTGTCAAAAATAGCCATGAATGACCATTTTCAATGACACTGAAGGCTAACACCTATGAATTTTTGACCAACAAATGGTCTCCAAGAGAAATACAAGATTGTGATCTATGGCAAGAAAGCATATGTGAGGTGAAGTGTACGACCATCTGGTCGATGATCAATGGCCACACAACCCCCATTTTTGTCGAAAATAGCCATGAACGACCATTTTCAATGACACTGAAGGCTAACACCTATGGATTTTTGACCAAGAAATGGTCTCCGCCATAAATCCAAGAATGTGATCTATGGCAAGAAAACATATGTGTAGTGAGGTGTATGAGCCTCTGGTCGAAGATCAATGGCCACACAACCCCCATTTGTGTCGAAAATAGCCATGAATGACCATTTTCAATAATACCGAAGGCTAACACGTACGGATTTTTGACTAAGAAATTGTCTCCACCAGAAATCCAAGAATGTGATCTATGGCAAGGAAACATATGTGGGGTGAGGTGTATGAGCCTCTGGTCGATGATCAATGGCCACACAACCCCCATTTTTGTCGAAAATAGCCATGAACGACCATTTACAATAATACCGAAGGCTAACACCTACAGATTTTTGACCAAGAAATGGTCTCCACCAGAAATCCAAGAATGTGATCTATGGCAAGGAAACATATGTGGGGTGAGGTGTACGATCCTCTGATCGATGATAAATGGCCACACAACCCCCATTTTTGTCGAAAATAGCCATGAACGACCATTTTCAATAATTTCGAAGGCTAACACCTACGGAATTTTGGCCAAGAAATCGTCTCCACCAGAAATCCAAGAATATGATCTATGGCAAGGAAACATATTTGGGGTGAGGTGTACGAGCCTCTGGTCGATGATCAATGGCCACACAACCCCCATTTTTGTCGAAAACAGCCATGAACGACCATTTTCAATAATACCGAAGGCTAACACGTACGGATTTTTGACCAAGAAATGGTCTCCACGAGAAATCCAAGATTGTGATCTATGGCTATTAAACATATGTGGGGTGAGGTGTACGAGCCTCTGGTCGATGATACATGGTCACACAACCCCCATTTTTGTCGAAAATAGCCATGAACGACCATTTTCAATAATAACGAAGGCTAACACCAACGGATTTTTGACCAAGAAATGGTCTCCACCAGAAATCCAAGAATGTGATCTATAGCAAGGAAACATATGTGGGGTGAGGTGTACGAGCCCCTGGTCGATTATCAATGGCCACACAACCCCCATTTTTGTCGAAAATTGCCATGAACGACTATTTTCAATGACACTGAAGGCTAACACCTATGGATTTTTGACCAAGAACTGGTCTCCACCATAGATCCAAGAATGTGATCTATGGCAAGAAAACATGTGTAGTGAGGTGTATGAGCCTCTGGTTGAAGATAAATGGCCACACAACCCCCATTTTTGTCGAAAATAGCCATGAATGACCATTTTCAATAATACCAAGGCTAACACATTCGGATTTTTGCCCAAGAAATGGTCTCCACCAGAAATCCAAAAATGTGGTCTATGTCAAGGAAACATATGTGGGGTGAGGTGTATGAGCCTCTGGTCGATGATCAATGGCCACATAACCTCTATTTTGTCAAAAATAGCCATGAACGACCATTTTCAATAATACCGAAGGCTAACACGTACGGATTTTTGACCAAGAAATGGTCTCCACCAGAAATCCAAGAATGTGATCTATGGCAAGGAAACATATGTGGGTGAGGTGTACGAGCCTCTGGTCGATGATCAATGGTGTAACGCCCTGAATTTGGGGGTAGAATTTTTTCTTCTTTTCTCACACCAAATTCAGGCGTTACTCTTTCCTTTTTCCCTTTTCTTCTCGCTAAGCCTTGATATTTTCTAAAAGTTATAGCGAGAATTAGCTCGACATCTTGGGTAACCAAAACCTAGAACTATTTTTGTTTGTTGCATCATGCCGGATTATGCACTCTTTTGTTTGTGGTTGAGTGAAGTGGAGAATTAGGCATATAAGAAATTGTGGAAATTAGAAAAAGAAAAGCCTTTTCTTTTTCTCTCTCCCCCCTTCTCCCCTTTTGGCCCAACCGCCCCTTCCCCATGGCCCAAGCGGCCCAGCCGCCCCCCCTCCCCTTCCCGCGTGGGCCCCGCGGCGGCCCAGCCGCCCCTCCCCGCCGTGGGCCGGCCTGGCGACCCAGCCGCGCGCCCCTCCCCCCCCCCCTTTTGGGCCCAGCCGGCCCAACCGCCCCTCCCCTTTTCCTTTTTTCCAAAAAACCTCCCCGCGGGCCTCGCCCGTCATCCCCTCTCTCTCCCTCACCCTAACCCTAGCCGCTGCCGCCCTCTCCCAACCCCCGCGCCGCCGCCGCCCCCCGGCGCCGCCGCCGCGCCGTCCTTTCCTCCGGTGAGGCTTCTTCCCCCCTCCTCCCTCCTCTCCTCCCCTACCTCCTCCTTCCCTCCCGTCGGCGCCCTCCCCCGCGCCATGGGCGCGCTCGGCCCCGGCCCCGGCGAGCTCGGCCCCGGCCGCCCTCCCCGCGCCCGCTCGGCCTGGCTCCCCGGCCGCCCCGGCGAGCCGCGCTCGACCCCGCCTCCGACGAGCCGCCCCGCGCCCGCTCGGCCCCGCTCGGCCGGCGCGCCGCCCTGGGCTCGCGCTCGTCCCCGCTCCGGCGAGCTCCGCCCGCCCCGCCCCGTCGCGCCCCGGCTTGGCCGCGCCTTCCCCGCCCCGGCGTGGTGGTCGGCCATGTCCTCGCCCCGGCGTGCTTGCCCGCTCGCCCCGCCGTGCCTTGCTCGCGTCGTGACGGCCCCGGCGTAGCCTTGAGCTCGGCCCAGCGTGCCTATGTCGCGCGGCTTTGAGCTCGGCTAGCGCACGGCCCAGACATGCGCACGGCTAGTTCGTGGCGTGTGCGTGCGGCCTCGCGCGCGTGCCCGCATAGTACGCGAGCCTTGGCACAACCCGTCGTGCCCCGTCTACCCCCAGACGCCCCGTATACCCCCCCCCCCCCCCCGTGTCCTATGCGCGCTAATCACGTGTTTATATTAATAAGATAGGAGTTTGAATTTGGAAATTGGTTACGTTAGTTAATTTGTATAGCTAATCATCTATCTTATTCAACGTTAATCTACTAAAAGTTATCACATTTACATTAGTGCATGTAGCTAATTCTTTTGTTAGAACCAATTGGAATTAGAGCACGTAACGTCTAGTTATTCGTTTACCCGTAGTGCGCCTCGAGTATAAGCCTTAACTCTCGCGAGACCTTTTCCCATTTCTTTCTAACCAAGGTAAATTCATTATCGTATGTGATATTCTATGCGTATATACTTTATTTGTTCTCCTGTATGGTGTACTGTTTGTTTCCTAATTTGAATGGATGGATGTGTGTATGCTTGCAATCGCATAGAGAATGATCCGGTTGAAGAGCCCGAGGAACTCGCAGGAGAAGCCCCTGAGCAGCAGTCGGTTGGTGGAGGCAAGTGTCCTTTGACCTATCTCTGTCCTATTCATTCTTTAATTCACCTCCCGCATTACACTTTTATGCCTAAGGATTGACTAGCTTTTGTTATCCATATCCTTGTTTACCTATTTGGGTTGGATTATTATTGCTTAGCTTTATGCTATCGCTCAAACTCTAATCAATGAACATGATGAGATTATCTACGATACGCTGTTTTCCCTTCTCTTATTATGATGTTGTACTTGTGGTCTTTAAGGGTGCTCGAGCAGTTTCTCGAGTGCCTCTCTGTAAGGACCTGTTCTATGGATGACCGCCCGGGAAAACAGTGCAACCATGAGGGTGGAATGGGGTGCCCTTAGCTGAATAATTAGAGGATCCGGGGTGTAGTTCGCTTAGCCGTCGTGCCGTCAATGGGGCTCGATGTGTAACACCCCTGGTGTTACTGTAACTAAAACTTGAGCATGGCATCATAAGCATTGGCATTGCATATGTTTGACACACCTAGAGTGCATTCACTAGGCAAAAATTTCAAATAAGTTGTATTGTTTTAATGTTTTGCAAACAGAACCCTGGATAGGGAACTTAACCATAATTAGGGATTAAAGGGGTAAAACTTAACCCAAATTGAGAAAACCTAAAGGCTTTAGGGGAATAGTCATAAAAAGTTCCCAAACATAAACTTGAACCACATTTATACACCTGGGATACTAAAAACCCTAATTGGAATCCTGGAAAACCCTAAATCCAAACCCTAGGGGCTTATGTGCAAAATTAGTCCACTTTTGGACTAAAGTGCAAAAACCAAGTTAAATAAGTATCTTAAGTCATTTGGGTCACAAGTATGTGCATTTGCAAGTTAAACCCTAAGTTTTGGGCTTATTTGCAAAACACACCTCTTAAGTCCTTAATAGTCTAAGTCTGATTTGAGTGATATTGGCTCAACCTTGGAGCTCTACATCTTCCAAATTATTGAGAATTTGCCCTAGGTCACCACATCAAAATTGAAGCCCAATTATAGGAGAACAACTTTGCTTGAGAGTGTGAGCATTGTTGTTAAGGAAATATTGGAGATAATCAAGCCTAAAGATTGGTTGTCAGGCTGATTCAGTCTGAAATTCAGAGGTTCAGTGTAATGGAGCCAACTTTGAGTATGAATTCAACCTTGATTTAGTACTCAAATGTGTTCAAGTCCTATAGTTGAATTGTAGCTGGTTTGTAGCTCTGCAACTTTGGTACAGAGGTTTGATGAAGTTCACATGCAAATTTTAGAGAAAATGTGACCTAAACATGGGCTGTCAGGCAACTGAATGGGGGGATCGCCATGGTACAGTAGCTCGAGTGGATCAGGACACCAGCGCGGCTTGCTCGCCACCGGTGACCCTCCCTGCGCTAGGATTCGCGCCGCCGCGTTAAGGTTAACGTTCGCTGGTAACCGGATAACGCTGCGTGGTAAAAAGATCGTCGTCGCCGGTGAGCTGGATGCCACCCCGGCCAGCCGCGGTACCCCTTCCCTTTGCTCACCGCCGTAGATAAAGCCGCTCGCCATCGTCGTGCCATCTCTGTGCCCGCCGCGTGTCCGAGCCTTTCCACGGCACCGCCGTGATTCCCTACTGTCGTCCCATCATCGCCGATGAGCTCGCCACAGCTGGGGACACGTAACCACGACGCCAGACTTCTTACCCATCTCCGACTGCCAGCTTTGCTTGACCAAATTGGCCACCACCGCTTGAGGGCTCTATAAATTGACCTCGCCTATAGCTGTGCCATGTCGTCGTGAAGTTGTAGCACCCGCTCCCACCCTCGATCATCCACCAGCACGCGCGAATTTCCAATTCCCCCCAAATCAAGTTTACGCCACCGCAAGGAACTGCTCACCGCGGCCAGCCCCATTCCGGTCAGTTCAGCCTCCCCTTACCCTCGTTTGAGTTTCCTTATAACTCCACGATGCTTGTTGACCCACGTAATTGCGCTAAGAACCCTCTGGTCACCGGGAACACGCTCATCTGTCCGCCACCCATTCGGTTCACGTGGACAGAGCTTGATAGCTCACCAACTATGCAATTAACTTGGGGGAAATGTTTAGGGTAGGTCAAATTTGGTGTCTGCCACTTGGGAGCACCGGTCCTAACTCCCTCCGGCCAGTCCAGCTCGTCGGAGCTCGGCCCCCGGTTCGGTGCGCCGTCGGGGACCTCATCGTGCAAAGAAATAGAACCATAGCGGTCTTTCTGCAACGGTCAGCGACTCATTCAAATAGTGCCATGACCCCGCGTCCAGTTATCCAGTTAGTTGAGGGCTTTTCCGCAAAGTTCCCCTCGCGGGCGCGCGCGTTCTGCGTGGGCTTGGGCCGCCTGGGCTGAAACCAGCCCAGGACTATTCACTCTTTTTCCTTTTCTTTTTTTCAGCAGAGCCAAAACAATTATAGAAAATGGTAGAAAAATGGTAAAATTGTGAAACCAATTTTCCTAGACTCCTTATTTTCCCTAGTATTTAATAAAAATAGTTTTATGATTTTTCATTTAAATAAGGAATTTTAGGGCATTTAAAATGGCTTAAAGAAATAGTTCTGGAATTTTAGAGAATTAATAGTAATACCAAAAATGTTCAAAATTTTTATATAAACTCCCCACATTATTTAGAAGCCTTGGGTAGAGTTTGAATTGAATTTGGACCATGTTTGATAACTAAAACCCAAACCCCCCTGCCCTTTGAACTCCTTTACTGACTCCGGAAACCCTAAGTTCTCGGAGTTCCGTGAAGGAAAGTTATATTCAAGACTTAGATAATAAATCTTTATTATCTTCGCACTCTCGTGAGCATTATATGGCATTCATTCTTATATATATATATATATATATGGTTATGTTAGAACGCGAAGAAGAAGTGGAAGTCACTGAAGAAAGGACACCACCACCCTCGGATTCTCAAGCAGGCAACTGCTTCTACTTTGATATTTGTGGATGTGAGCCAGACTCACCTGTTAACGAAGGCAAGCCCCGGTGCATTTGCCACCTCCCTTGATGTTTTTAAAAATCTTTCTCACTTGCTTGCTGCATTAGGTGATAGGAGTTGCTTGATTAAACAATTCCAGCATACCTTCCTTGAATTTGATTACCTTCCTTGAAACCCTGTTTTTACAAAAAGGTTTTACTATGCTTAGTATTGCTCTAGAAAAACAAAAGGATTTGTTTTACAAAAGATGTTTGGCAAAGTGGGAGGGTTGTTTTCGAAAATAAAATTTGATGGTGGATCCATCATGGCCATGATGGATTCAACATCGGAAAAGATGTACCTCTGCCAGGTACCAAGATTTGGGTTTAAATGATTAAGCTGAGACCGGGCGGGTGACTTGCACGAGAAGAGAGTCTCAGTGTAGTGTCTCCGTCTGAGTCGATTAAGGACCGTCTCTGTTGGGACTATGCTTCGTCGCCGAAGGTCTTGTAGGAAGAAGCAGCTTTCGGCTGAAGCTGTTCGTATGAGATGACCGAAGGTTCCTCTTCATGAAGCTTCGGTATTACAAACCGACTTAAAATAGAATGACCCTCTAGTCCATAAGTGCTTAGGTCGCTGTTGTAATCCTTTATGAGGGGCATAACTGTAATTTCTCACAGGCTGTGTCATGTGCCTATAAATAGTGAACAGTATTCCCTTACTGTTCACAGATTTCTGTGTTTGCAATCGTATCATTCGGGAACCAATCTTTGCCAAGGCAGAGGTATAACTGTTTTCAATAATTAAATATACTGAGTAAATATAATATGGTTCTTTTATGATTCATTTACCTTTGATACTCTTTATTTTATGTTACCTTATACAATCTATTAAAATTCAATTACGAAGACTTAACCTTCGTAATTGTGTTGTCATCAACCTTCGTCCAAGATCCATTATCCTCAAGGGAATAATGCTTCATGGATGAAGGGCATTAACATTTAACATTTTATGTTGCCTTGTTCTTATTTCATAGCATTTGAGAACAAGTCCCCAACATTGGCGCCCACCTCCGGTGAACTCACTTCCACTTTTTTGAGCTGATGGCTTCGTTCAACGATCAAGCTGGAGCTGCTTCGGACCCGAATTGGTGCTCCCGATAACAGGTGGTTCGTGCTCAGAACCAGCCAACAAAAAGCAGAAGAAAGAGGCGCAGAGAAGGGTACAACATGTCGGAGTGCAGGGACCCTTTATCAAGTCAAGGTGGTCCCACATTCCAATCACCTTCTCCCAGGAGGACCTTCAGCTCAAGGATTTTCCTCATAACGATGCTATGGTTATTTCTTGCGTTATCAAAGGGTTTCTGGTCCACAATGTCTTGGTTGATACAGGCAGTGCAGCTGATATCATATTTGCTAAGGCCTTCAGACAAATGCAAGAGCCAGAAGATAAGATTCATGATGCTACACACCCTCTCTGTGGCTTCGGAGGAAGACAGATTGTAGCACTAGGCAAGATCACCATGCCAGTGACCTTCGGATTCATCAACAACACCAGAACCGAGCAAGTTGTGTTTGACATTGTTGACATGGAATACCCTTACAATGCAATTATTGGTCGTGGCACCCTCAATGCTTTCGAAGCAATTCTTCATCCTGCTTACCTTTGCATGAAGATACCTTCGGATCAAGGACCCATCGCTATTCATGGAAGTCAGGAAGCTGCCAGAAGGGTCGAAGGAAACTGGACTGACTCAAAAGCAATCCATAACATAGATGGAGCTGAAGCTTGTGAACAATACAAATTCAGAAGGGAGAAAGCAGCTTCAGCAGATCAGCCGAAGCCCATGCTCTTATGTGAGGACATAGCAGAGCAGAAGGTGCTGTTGGGCTCTCAATTATCCGAAGAACAGGAGAAAACCTTGATAAGGTTTTTGTTCAACAATAAAGATGTTTTTGCATGGTCAGCCAATGATCTTTGCGGAGTTAACAGGGATGTTATTGAACACTCGCTCAATGTTGACCCATCCTTCAGACCCAGAAAGCAGAGGCTTCGGAAAATGTCTGATGATAAGGCCGAAGGTGCTCGTAATGAAGTCAAAAGACTCCTCAGTGCAGGAGTTATCAGAGAAGTAAAGTACCCAGAATGGCTAGCTAACACTGTTATGGTAAAAAAGGCCAATGGCAAATGGCGAATGTGTATCGATTTTACAGATCTCAACAAGGCCTGTCCGAAGGACGAATTCCCATTGCCAAGGATAGACTCCTTAGTTGATGCAGCAGCTTCGTCAGAGCTTATGAGTCTTCTCGATTGTTATTCAGGCTATCATCAAATTTGGATGAAGAAGGAGGATGAACCAAAGACCAGTTTCATAACCCCTAGTGGAACATATTGTTACCTTCGGATGCCTGAGGGGCTCAAGAACGCTGGAGGAAGTTTCAGTAGAATGACTGCGAAGGTTCTCCAATCTCAGATAGGCAGAAATGTGTTAACTTATGTTGATGATATCATTGTAAAAAGCACGAAACAGGAAAATCACATTGCTGATTTGCAGGAGACCTTCGCCAGTTTCAGACAAGCTGGCCTAAAGTTGAATCCAGAAAAATGTGTCTTCAAAGTAAAGAAGGGGAAATTTCTTGGATGCTTGGTTTCAACAAAGGGAATTGAAGCTAATCCAAGTAAAATTGAAGCTATACTTCGAATGAAGCCACCAACTACAAAAAAGGGGGCCCAAAGATTGACAGGGAGGCTGGCATCTCTTAATAGATTTATATCTAGATCAGCAGAAAGAAATTTACCATTCTTCGAAGTCCTGAAATCAGCCGAAGTCTTTCAATGGGGACCAAGCCAACAAAAAGCCTTCGAGGAACTGAAGCAATACTTGATAGATTTAACAACATTAACTCCACCAACGCCAGGGGCTCCTTTGTTATTATATGTGGCAGCTTCGCACTCAGCGGTAAGTGCAGCACTTGTCCAGGAGAAGCTTGATGGCCAAGTCAAGAAGCAGGTCCCAGTGTATTTTGTATCTGAAGTTCTTAGTATATCAAAGAAAAACTATACAGAATTGGAGAAGGTGTTATATGCTGTTTTGATGGCATCCAGGAAGCTTCGGCATTACTTTCAAGCATACAATATTGTTGTTCCTTCTTCGCAGCCGTTGAAGGATATTATGAGAAATAGAGAAGCTACTGGGCGGATTGGAAAATGGGCTGCAGAGCTCAATGAATTTTGCATTGATTATGTGCATAGATCTTCGATCCAGTCTCAAGCGTTGGCAGATTTTATCGCCGATTGGACGCCAGGGGCTCAGGATGAAGAAACAAATAAAGATGCCGAAGTATGGACAGTGTTTTGCGATGGGTCTTGGGGAACCTTCGGGGCAGGAGCAGCTGCTGTGTTGGTCTCACCATCCAAAGTTAAAACTTGTTATGCGGCAAGACTCGATTTCAGTTGTACAAACAATATTACTGAGTACGAAGCCCTGCTTTTGGGTCTTCGGAAGCTAAAAGCAATGGGAATCAGAAGGGCCATTCTTAAAACTGATTCCCAGGTTGTTTCGGGTCATATCGACAAGAGTTGCAAGGCTAAAGATCCGAAGCTTGAAAAATATCTAGACACGGTCCGAAGAGTCGAAGCTTCCTTCGAAGGATTTTCTGTCAAAAATATCCCTCGAGGACAAAATGAGCATGCTGATTTGCTAGCTAAGTCAGCAGCACAGGGGCTGCCCTTACCTTCGGATGTGTTCTTCGAAACAATAAAAGCACCTTCAGTGGAACTTCTTGAAAGAGCAGTCCTCAATATATCTCCTGTTTATAGCGAAGATTGGAGAACTGAGATCATCTCTTACCTTCAGGGTAAATTCCTTTCAGATGACGAAACTTATAACAGAAGGATAGAGGCAAGAGCTCGTCCATATGTCATGATAGAAGGGGAGTTGTACAAGCATGGAGTTTGTGCTCCACTACTCAAGTGTTTATCTAGAACCGAAGGCATAGAATTGATGAAAGAAATACATGCAGGCCTGTGTGGATCTCACATTGGATCTAGGCCGTTACTTGGAAAAGTTTTCCGTCAAGGGTTTTATTGGCCGAAGGCAGCTTCGGATGCAGCGGAATTAGTTCAAAAGTGCGAAGGTTGTCAGAAATGTGCAAGAGATCAAAAACAACCTTCGTCCTTAACCCAGCTCATACAACCCATCTGGCCACTGCAAAGGTGGGGCCTTGACTTGTTAGGTCCGTTACCACCGGCCCAAGGGAACTTAAGATATGTTGTAGTGGCTGTGGAATATTTTTCCAAATGGATTGAGGCAAAGCCTTTAGCCACAATAACTTCGCCCACCATTCAAAAGTTTTTCTGGCAGAATATTGTTTGTCGTTTCGGGGTACCAAAGGCCATCACTGTAGATAATGGAACACAGTTCGACTCCGAAGCTTTCAGAGATTTCTGTGATCAAATTGGTACGAAGATCCATTTTGCATCAGTCAGGCATCCGGAGTCAAACGGACTCGTTGAAACAGCCAATGGCATTATAATGACAGGAATAATGAAGTTAATCTTCAATCAACCCAGGGGAAAGTGGCCAGATCAATTAATCAAAGTGGTATGGAGCCACAACACAACAACATCAAGGTCAACAGGCTTTACTCCATTCAAATTTTTGTTCGGTGACGAAGCAATAACTCCGGAGGAAGCTAAAACTGGATCAATAAGAGTAGTAGCTTCGGCAGAATCAGGTTCTGAAGCTGCTTATTCTGTGGAAAAAGATGCTTTAGAAGGGATCAGGCTTCAAGCTGTGGAGAACATCAATAAATATCAAGCCGAAACAATCAAATGGCGTGATAGAAAGGTTCGGCTAAAGAATATTGAGCCAGGACATTTGGTGCTTCGGAGAGTGGCCAACCCAGATACAGTGGGCAAGTTGCAGTTGAAATGGGAAGGACCTTTTTTGGTAGTACCTTCGTCAAGACCCGGTTCATACAGATTGAAGGATATGGACGGCAACGACATTCCTAGATCTTGGAATGCGGATGAGCTTCGGCGATATTATGTATAACTTGATGTAATTTTTATGTTTTTTATTTTTTCTTTCATGGCACCCTTTTCCTTTCTGAAGGGGGAGAAAGGTTTTTAATGGGGCCATCATATGTAATTTCCTTTTTTAGTTCTATAAGAGCAAAATCCCCCAAGGATGTAAATGTAAAAGCTGAGAACGCACCATCGAGTGCCGGAAAGTAAAAGGCGAAGAAGCTCCAAAGTCGTTCCTAAGGGAATGCAGAGCTTACAGCGAAAAATCAACGCTGATTCCGCCGAAAGTAAAAGGCGAAGAAGCTCCAAAGTCGTTCCTAAGGGAATGCAGAGCTTACAGCGAAAAGTCAACGCTGATTCCGCCGAAAGTAAAAGGCGAAGAAGCTCCAAAGTCGTTCCTAAGGGAATGCAGAGCTGATATGTGATTGTTTCTAAGGAAATAATGGCTGTGATTATGGCTTCGGGTATGTGTTGGGACATTCATTTGCACATCACATTACATCATAACATTTGCATTCATAAACATTCATCCAGGCATATGTAGGATAACCATCATCATAGCATAAGTGGTTGCTTCGGCAAAAAGAAGAAACTGTCTTTTGTGCTTCTTCGTGTACGAAAAGAAGAGCTTCGGAAGAAAGAGAAATGTTGTTTTTATGCTTCGCTGTGTACGAAAAGAAGGGAAGGTGTTTTTTCGCTTTCGGCTCAAAAAGATAATTTCGTCCACATCAAAGCACCTCTCATACATTAATGGAAGGGTAAGAACATATTACAAGGTATGAACAGAATTCATTAAGAACAAGTTTAGTCACATTTACAAAAGTTATCTCAAAACCTTCTTGAGTCTGTCTACAGTTTACTCCTATTTAATCTTCAAGGGACTTCAGCTTCGGCGTCATTCTCTTTAAGCATCGGCCTCGGCTTCGTCATCCTACATGAATTAAGTTGTTGTAAGTCAAAATCGAGCTTGAAGGAAGAGGTAAGCACAAGGTATGATTTCTTACTGGTTCAAGATGACTCCGAGCTTCATCTCCAGCCTTTTCTCGCCCGCCTTTTGTCCATATCATCTTTACAAATCTATTAGATATGCTTCGGGCAAGATCAGGAATGTCATCTAGAATTGATGGTGATAGAGTGAAATTGGGCCTATTGACAATTTTTCCATGATCGCAGCCAGCTTTTAGGAAAGCTGCAGCAGTGCCCCGAGAAGCTACCCAAGCGCAGAAGTCACTATGCCCGGCTATAACTTCGTCAAGCTCATCAATTTCACCCTCAATATGTTCGAAGGTCTTTGGTAAATCTTCAGCTGACGGGGTGAATTTTTCACTGCTGGCTCCAACTGAGTGGAAAATTTTTCTTAGTCGTTGAATACATTTGTTGCTAAATTCCAAACATTTGTCTTGAAGGCCCGCCAATAGTTTTTTCAAATCTGAATTTTGTTGGACTTCGGCCTCAATTTTTGCATTAAGTTCTTGCTTTTCTTGTTCAAACTGTTCAGATTGGCAGAGAAGCTTCATGTTCAGTTCTGTTATTTTAGCTTCAGCTTCCGCCAATAAGCCTTCAGTTGCTTGAAGCTCGAAGTTCTTCTTTTCAATAGTAGCTGATTGCTCTTTTATTTTGCTTTCTAAATTTTCAATTATAACCTCGTGTTTCTTGTCTTCCAGATCTTGCTGCATTTTCAAAGCTTTGCTCAACAGCATGCTCTGCGCAAAAACAACCTTCGTTAGACATGTCTTCATCATTAAAAACAATAAAAGTCAAGGGAAAGTAGTTCACCTTGAAATTGGAATAAAATAAACTACCAACGATATGTTGTCGTCGGTAGCGGCTAATGTCCGTTTCTAGCTTCGGAAAACTGATACTCTTTGACAGAGTACCGATTACCTTAGCTCCAGTTTGATCCCGCATACATTCTAATTTTTCATCATTAATACCTCCGAAGAGGAGTGCTCCTGGTTTATACCCGCAAGATTTGGCATACTCTTTAAGCTCTTCTATTTCGGGTTTTGACAATTTTTCTCCAACTAAATTTTGAAACATGAAGGCCTCGTCCTCTGAAGCTTCGTCAGCAATTTCCTTTTCTTTCCCCGACACTGCGGCCATGGCCTCTTCGGCGGCAGTAGTAGCTTCTTCTGTGGCCATGTCTAGCAGCATTTTGTCGATGTGTTCGATTGTGCTTTCCATGTTCAAATCTTCAATTGAGGTAGCTTCGGCAGTCGCGACCTCCGAAGGTGTGATTTCAATATTTGTTATTTCCTCAGCCGCTGGTGTCTTCTGAGCTGAAGCTCTCGGTGGTGTCTTGTCAATGACCTCTGTCACAGTGATGATTCTTTGTCTCTTTGCTTTAGTCATTTTCTTCGTTTTTTCGGGCTCCTTTTCCTTCTGAAAAAACTTTGTCAGTTGAGGCCCCAATGGACTTAGCTTCGCAGGCAGGGATTCAGTCATTACCTTCAAAATTTCCTCCACGTCAGTGGCAGGGGCGTGATGCGGGAGTTTCTTCTTCGTCGGATACTTTTTGCTTCGGAGAAGACACTTTCCTCTTCTTCGGAATTTTCTTCTTTGATGGTTCCTTCTCATCTTCATTTAAGGCTTCGGTTATCCTTTTCCTTTTCTGGCCTCCGACACCTTTATTCAGATTTTCGTAGTCAGGGTATTCAAAACCCAAGGCGTCCAGCACTCGATTCAGTCTTCGCTTCGGACGGGTGCCGAAGGCCGCAGTCATCAAATGATCTTCTTTTTTGGAGTAATTGCCAAGTATTTCATTGCACATTATTTCAATTGTATCCAACCACTCTTGGCAAGGTGTTTTTAAAGTATTTCTTAAACTTGTAATAATAAGGTAACCGCACAAGTTCCCCTTCTTTCTTCTTCCCCTCTAGCTTCGGCATTTCCCATTCTTTTAAACTAGGAAAAACCCTGAAAGCCAAAAACTCCTGAACCAGGTCTCTTGTACTGATATGCTCTGCAATAATTCTGAATTCATCCAACGCTTGTTGGGTTGGACCTTCTGGTGTCATGTTGCAACGAGGTCGGGTTTCTCCGAAGATTAGTTCAAGCGGACTTTGCACAAGCTTCTCCTTGTCGTCGTCAACCTTGACATAGAACCACTCCAACTTCCAGCCTGCTGCCCATTTGCTTCGGTAGCTGATTACAGGAAACTTTGTGGTTTTCCGATAAGCAAAATTATAGCAACCAAAGTTATCATGCAATCCATCTTTTCTAGCCTTCGTCTGATAGTGCAGCTCGTGGACTCAACAAAAGCTGTCCGCAAACGGCTCCACCGCCTGGCTTCGGAGGGCCCAGATATAAACACTAAGCCTAACGATAGCGTTAGGAGTCAACTGATGAAAGTAGATACCAAACCTCTTCAATACCTCTGCAATAATCCCATGCAGGGGGAATCTTAATCCAGCCTTTAGAAAGCTCTTGAAAATGACTATTTCATCCTTCTCCGGCTTTGGGGTAGTTTCTTCCCCGCCGAAGCGTAGTAGCTTCTTCTGATTTTCATTGAAATAACCCGACTTTACCATCTTGGAGAGATCAGCCTTTGAAACAGTAGACTTTCCGAAGTCCAAGTGGCTGGGCTTGCTCGGCATGGCAATACGATAATCATCTTCGGGATCAGTTTCCTCAATATTTTCTTCTTCTGCTTCGGCGGTTGCTTGTTCTGCTTGTTCTGCATCATCACTGGGGATTTTTTCCGAAGTTACCAGCCCGGATCGTTGCATTGCTTCGGAGATGGGAACAGTCTCCGAACCTTCAGCTTCGCCTCCCTCACGCTCAACCCTAGCGGTAGAACGCACTCTGGCCATTTAATTCTGAATTTGTGGCAATTAAATACTTTTTCTTCCGAAGTTTTTCGTCTGACGAAGCAGGCTTCAAGCTGGAGCTTCGTTCGATTCCGAGAGTCAAGCTTCGGCTATGGTTAAAAATTTTGGCAGCAAAACAGTGCAAATAGCAATAAATGCTGTGGTAACTTCACACCTACTCGTCTGTTTATATAGTACTGCAGGTAAGAAGGCGAAGCGCTAAGATTTTTACACCAGGCGGACAGCCGCTTGCACTCGCTGCGTGGTGGACCGCAGAGACCAAACAGTAACTCTGCAAGGTGGGACCGCTACGCGCTGGGAAACTGAATCGTTTCTCGACAACGAGCTCAGGGAAGGTGTTTTTTGGACCTTCGGCTTCCCGAAGCTTAAGAGACTTTTTTCACGGATCAAGCTCGTTACGAAAAACGATCTAGCACCGTGAAAGGGGCTACTGTTGGGACTATGCTTCGTCGCCGAAGGTCTTGTAGGAAGAAGCAGCTTTCGGCTGAAGCTGTTCGTATGAGATGACCGAAGGTTCCTCTTCATGAAGCTTCGGTATTACAAACCGACTTAAAAGTAGAATGACCCTCTAGTCCATAAGTGCTTAGGTCGCTGTTGTAATCCTTTATGAGGGGCATAACTGTAATTTCTCATAGGCTGTGTCCTGTGCCTATAAATAGTGAACAGTATTCCCTTACTGTTCACGGATTCCTGTGTTTGCAATCGTATCATTCGGGAACCAATCTTTGCCAAGGCAGAGGTATAACTGTATTCAATAATTAAATATACTGAGTAAATATAATATGGTTCGTTTATGATTCATTTACCTTTGATACTCTTTATTTTATGTTACCTTATACAATCTATTAAAATTCAATTACGAAGACTTAACCTTCGTAATTGTGTTGTCATCAACCTTCGTCCAAGATCCATTATCCTCAAGGGAATAATGCTTCGTGGATGAAGGGCATTAACATTTAACATTTTATGTTGCCTTGTTCTTATTTCATAGCATTTGAGAACAAGTCCCCAACAGTCTCGATGTAGGCTTGATGATCGAGGACCCTTTAACTGGTCACATGCCTCGTCATGGGTAAGCCTTGCCTCGGGCAGACTAAGGCCAGAATAAGATAACACGAAATGAGCGTGGAGCGGTGGCGAGAGTAGCGTGTACCCTCCGTGGCAAGAGGCTGGACGGTGGTGTATCTGTGCTCTCGGTTTGCGTGAACCTGATCTGGTCTTAAGAACCCCGGTGGCGGGTTGACATATGCAAGGGTTAAGTGCTACATATGTCGTGTGATTGGAGATCCTCAGCTGAGTATAATCGATTCGGATCGCCGTACCTTCGCGGTTATGAAGACTTGGTCACTGACCTACACGTAGCATTCCACTAAAGATGATGGGTTTTTTGTTAAGAAATTGGCTAGTGCAGGACCAGTGATTGAACTATGGTAGAAAGAACTCTAGTTGCAGGTAATTGTACTTAACTTGACAAATAAAATTGGATTGTTTAAGGATCCACTTTAGTAAGCATTTCTGCAAAACAGAGTCTTTGATTATTGAAAAGCCTTACCTTGACTCCCATATAACCAGCATACCCTTGAGAGTCTTTTCTTTAGTCGGGTAAGACTTGCTGAGTAATTCCATACTCAGGGTTTATCCCTTCGTTGTTTTTAGGTGAGGAAGTAGCAGATTTTTGTTGCTCTGTACCAAGGTGGTTCCTAAGGAGGAGAAACAAGAGTGAAGATGCGGGAGGACTTGGTCCTCCATCTAAAAAAAACTTTTGCTTAAAACTTATCAGGAGGAGTTTGTGCCTCTCTTGGTATGTGTAATAATACTACTCAGCACTCGCTTTATATTTCTGGTCTGTAATAAACAACTTGATCTTACTTTTTAATAAATGTAAGTTTATGTAATCGCTTCCGCATTTCTTTATCTCCGATGTTCTGGAATGTCTGCAAGACGGGTGAGACGTTCCTGGAAGGGTAAGGAAAGATACCGAACTTGTCAAGTAGTTCAGGGGCACCTACAGGGTTGTCTGAGGTCCGTTGGACAAGGACAACTGTAGGTGGGCCTAATTACTTGGGAGGTTCCGTCACAGCTGGTATCGGAGCGTAGCCCTTCTTTGCAGATATTATGAGGCATCTTCAAAAGGATTTTCTAAAAGTCTTACCTAGAAATTCTCTTCTCTTCTTACCTAAGTATTCTGAAGAGTTTATCTTAAAGACCAGATAGGAGAGTGCAATGTATAGAAGGTTGAATCGACTAAGGTTGATTCTGTAATTACACATGCATCATGCTAAGAATTATACTAATAAAGTTTTCCCCCTTAGAAAGATGCCGCCACGCACAAGGCAAACGGCGCGCAAGTCAACTGGACCAATCGGTGTGCCTAGACATCAACTGGCCCCTCGCCATGAAAACAGTAGCAGCGGGAGTAATGACCCAATAGGAGATCTTGAAGCCCGAGTGAGTCGACTTCAAGCGGAGTTGCAACACTAAATACTGATCAAAGAACCATCAGGTTGAGTCATAATCAAGAAGAAATTCTTTTGTCCATCCCTATTCCAAACAAAATTACTGGCAGAGTTTATGAAGTCATGATACCGGAAATCAAGGATATCCCGGTAGTGTGCGAGTTCCCTGATGTCTTTCCCGAGGATTTGCCGGGACTGCCACCTGAGCGGGAGGTAGAGTTTGTAATAGAGTTGAAGCCCGGCACGGCTCCAATATCTCGGAGATCGTACCGTATGCCTCCTAATGAGTTGGCAGAATTGAAGATTCAATTGCAAGATCTCCTGGAGAAAGGATTTATCCGGCCAAGCTCATCGTCGTGGGGTTGTCCAGCCATATTCGTCAAAAAGAAGGATCAAACCTTACGAATGTGCGTGGATTATCGGCCCCTGAATGAGGTCACTATCAAAAACAAGTACCCTCTTCCAAGGATTGACATTCTATTTGATCAACTGACTGGAGCAAGGGTATTTTCAAAGATTGATCTCCGATCGGGCTATCACCAGATCCGTATTCGGCCCGAAGATATACCAAAGACCCGCCTTTACTACGAGGTATGGGCTGTTTGAATATCTGGTAATGTCTTTCGGGTTAACAAATGCTCCGGCCCACTTCACATATTTGATGAACTCGGTGTTTATGCCCGAGCTAGACAAGTTTGTGGTGGTCTTCATTGATGACATTTTGATATATTCCAAGAATGAAGGGGAGCACGCCCAACATTTATGGATCGTATTAACGCGCCTGAGGGAACATCAGTTGTATGCCAAGTTCAGCAAGTGCGCGTTTTGGCTGGAGGAAATTCAATTTCTGGGACATGTTCTATCTGCCAGAGGGATTGCGGTAGATCCTAGCAAAGTCAAGGACATTTTGGAGTGGAAACCCCCGACCACTGTTCATCAGGTCCGAAGTTTCCTTGGACTGGCTGGATATTACCGTAGATTCATACCAGACTTTTCTAAGCTTGTGAAGCCAATCACAAATTTATTGAAGAATGATGTTAAATTCAATTGGTCTTCAAAGTGTGATGAAGCCTTTGAACAGTTGAAGACATTACTAACCACTGCTCCGGTATTGGCTCAACCGGACATCACCAAGCCTTTTGATGTATATTGTGATGCATCTGGCAGTGGACTCGGTTGTGTACTAATGCAAGAGGGCCGAGTAATTGCATATGCTTCACGTCAGTTGCGCCGACATGAAGAGCATTACCCAACTCATGATCTGGAGCTAGCTGCTGTGGTCCATGCCCTGAAAATTTGGCGTCACTATCTGCTAGGAAATGTCTGTCATATCTATACAGATCATAAAAGTTTGAAGTACATCTTCACCCAGTCAGAATTAAATATGAGGCAGAGACGATGGCTTGAGCTTATTAAGGACTATGAACTGGAAATTCATTATCACCCAGGCAAAGCCAATGTTCTGGCAGATGCGCTAAGTCGTAAGGTTGCCTGTCATTGTCTTACAATGAAGACCTCTGACAACACTTTATGTCAAGAGATGGAGAAGCTAAACCTGGGAATGGTCCAACAAGGAACTTTGAATCAGCTAAAGCTTGAGTCAGTCCTCTTGCAAAGGATAATTGATGCCCAAAAGGATAATGAGGGCATGAAACACATTCGTGAGAAGTTAAGGACTGGAAAAGCCAAATGTTTGAAAGAAGAAGATCAAGGCATTGTATGGTTTAATAACCGCATAGTGGTGCCAAAGAATGAAGAGCTCCGCCAGCAAATTCTTGATGAAGCACATCTTAGCCGCTATTCTATTCATCCTGGAAGCACTAAGATGTACCAAGACTTGAAACAACATTACTGGTGGACAAAGATGAAGATCGAAATTGCACGCTATGTGGCTAGATGCGACACCTGCAGACGTGTCAAGGCCATACATTTGAAAGCTGCCGGTCCATTACAGTCACTACCAATACCGACATGGAAATGGGAAGACATCAGTATGGACTTTATTGTGGGATTGCCCAGGACCGCAAAAGGATATGACTCTATTTGGGTGATTGTTGATCGACTTACAAAGATTGCTCACTTTCTGCCGGTCAAGACATATTACCCAGTACTTACGTATGCCGAGTTGTACATTGCCCGCATTCTCAGTTTGCACGGTGTTCCGAAGACTATAGTGTCGGATCGTGGACCACAATTTGTATCCAAATTCTGGGAAGAACTCCATAAATCCCTGGGTACCAAGCTGCTCCACAGTTCGGCCTATCATCCCCAAACTAGTGGACAGACTGAGAGGGTTAATCAAATACTCGAAGATATGTTGCGGGCATGTGTTCTGGACTTCTCACAGAAATGGTATGAATGTTTTCCCTTGGCGGAGTTTTCATATAATAATAGCTATCAAGAAAGTATCAAGATGGCACCCTTCGAAGCTTTATATGGACGACGATGTCGTACTCCGCTAAATTGGGTCTGAACCTGGGGAAAGGTGCTTCTTTAGGCCTGATATGGTGAAGGAGGCCGAGGATAAGGTTCAGAAAATTATTCATAATATGAAGAAAGCACAAGCTCGTCAGAAGAGTTATGCAGACAAACGGCGAATACCCTTATATTTCCTGGAAGGAGACTATGTCTACCTGAAGGTCTCACCAATGAAGGGAGTATCGCGTTTTGGGGTTAAAGGGAAGCTTGCACCACGATATATTGGTCCTTTTCTTATTTTGGAAAGATATGGGCCAGTGGCATACCGACTCCAACTACCAGAAACATTGTCTGCTGTGCATAATGTGTTCCACGTGTCACAATTGAAGAAGTGTCTTCGGGTTCCTGATCGAACCGTTGAAGTGACAGATGTTGTCCTTGAACCGGACTTGACATACTCTGAGCACCCTATTCGAGTCTTGGATCAAAAGGATAGGGTTACCCGGAGAAAAACTCTCAAGTTTTATAAGATAAAGTGGAACCAGCACTCCGAAGATGAGGCTACATGGGAAACTCAAGACTTTTTAGATAAGAATTTCCCAGACTTTTAGCCTCTTGCAAATTGTAAAGCCTGTATAACTGTGTAATAAAAGAAGTGACCCCCACATCACCCCTGCCTTGTACCCGAAATAAGGAAATAAAAGTATGTCGCGTTTCCTTTTCCATTACTTACCCTAGGACTTTTAATCTCGGGACGAGATTCTTTATGGGGGGAAGGATGTAACACCCCTGGTGTTACTGTAACTAAAACTTGAGCATGGCATCATAAGCATTGGCCTTGCATATGTTTGACACACCTAGAGTGCATTCACTAGGCAAAAAATTTCAAATAAGTTGTATTGTTTTAATGTTTTGCAAACAGAACCCTGGATAGGGAACTTAACCGTAAATAGGGATTAAAGGGGTAAAACTTAACCCAAATTGAGAAAACCTAAATGCTTTAGGGGAATAGTCATAAAAAGTTCCCAAACATAAACTTGAACCACATTTATACCTCTGGGATACTAAAAACCCTAATTGGAATCCTGGAAAACCCTAAATCCAAACCCTAGGGGGCTTATGTGCAAAATTAGTCCACTTTTGGACTAAAGTGCAAAAACCAAGTTAAATAAGTATCTTAAGTCATTTGGGTCACAAGTATGTGCATTTGCAAGTTAAACCCCTAAGTTTTGGGCTTATTTGCAAAACACACCTCTTAAGTCATTAATAGTCTAAGTCTGATTTCAGTGATATTAGCTCAACCTTGGAGCTCTACATCTTCCAAATTATTGAGATTTGCCCTAGGTCACCACATAAAAATTGAAGCCCAATTATAGGAGAACAACTTTGCTTAAGAGTGTGAGCATTGTTGTTAAGGAAATATTGGAGATAATCAAGCCTAAAGATTGGTTGTCAGGCTGATTCAGTCTGAAATTCAGAGGTTCAGTGTAATGGAAGCCAACTTTGAGTATGAATTCAACCTTGATTTAGTACTCAAATGTGTTCATTGTCCTATAGTCGAATTGTAGCTGGTTTGTAGCTCTGCAACTTTGGTACAGAGGTTTGATGAAGTTCACATGCAAATTTTAGAGAAAATGTGACTTAAAACATGGGCTGTCAGGCAACTGAATGGGGGGATCGCCATGGTACAGTAGCTCGAGTGGATCAGGACGCCAGCAGCGGCTTGCTCGCCGCCGGTGACCCTCCCTGCGCTAGGATTCGCGCCGCCGCGTTAAGATTAACGTTCGCTGCTAACCGGATAACGCTGCGTGGTAAAAAGGTCATCGTCGCCGGTGAGCTGGATGCCACCCCGGCCAGCCGCGCAACCCCTTCCCTTTGCTCACCGCCGTAGATAAAGCTGCTCTGCCGTCGTCGTGCCATCTCTGTGC